>VWZS01007472.1:53184-131456 GCA_013397075.1 Rhabdornis inornatus | reverse complement strand
CTTTGGCTTTGTATTTAATATTTATATTTTTAATATATGAAGTCATTAATTGTGCAAGCTGATGGAGGCTGCTAAGCAAAATCCACTTGATTTACACAAAAAAATTTCAATGAGTCTAGTAAAATTCTTCAAAAGTATTGGGGAACCTTGGGAAAAGTGAGATGAAATTAACAGGAATAAAAATCACGAACATTTTAGAAAACAATATAGTGAGGGCAAGAAAAGAGTGCAGTAGAGTGACTTCCCAATATGATCTAAAAATAAGAAAAAAACTCACTGCTCTGCTTGGAGGGAAATCCTGGTAATATCACAGGGATCTTCTGAAAAATTGGAAAAAAAAAAAAAAGAATTTTTCAGAAGACATACCTAGTTTCTTACCATCCTAATCACTAAAATTTACATTTTCAATATTACCTGTAGTGTATGAGTCAGTACATTTGTGCAAATTGTAATAGAATAATACACAGCAGAGAGTTAGAAATAATAATATTTTTTTGCTCAGTTTGTGTCTAAATTCAAGACATCTGCAAAACAGACTATCATCAGGAGAGGAAAGAAAAGCTGATGAAGCCAACTCACAAATTATCTGCTAAAATGTAGCCATGTATTGTAAAATGCTCACCTAATTGTCACTTTGAAAAAATATTGTGAAGAAGTAAATAAACCAGTATGGACAATGTCTGAAAACATCAGCAGAAATTAATGAGAATCAGGAACTTACTTTGCATTGAACCAGATAACAATGAGGTGTTTCCCCAGACTTCAGTCCCACATTTTATTTCTAGTATTACACTTAAAGATTATTTCTCTGGGACGGTAAGTGGGACGGTAAGTGTGCAGCACTGCTTTTATCCAGGAACTGCAGCTATTCTAGACATGAGAGGAAAACTTCAGCAGCAGGGTAAAATTTTGGTGAACCAGAAAATATTTTGTGATCAGAGAAGAGTTTTTTCCTGCTTTTGTGTTCTGGATGATAAATAATGGATTTCTGTCTGGTTCTTGTCTCATCAGAACAGGTTGTCTATACAAACACTCTATTATCAGTTTACCATGTTTCAGAATGGTAAGTAGTGGGTAATGCGACCCAAAGAAGAGTGTACTTGCAGGCATCAAAGAAATTGTAGCTGAAATTTCTTATGATCTGTATCTTGATAAAAGATAAAATCTTAAGTTAACTGCTGTTAAAAAATATCTGGTGTACATATGTCATTTAAAGACAGTGTGCTGTGGAAATAAATCCCATGGGCTTGTGAGAAAAAACATGTGCATCATGCCCAGGCTGCAAAGTGAAGTGGAAATGCTGAGATAAGTTTTCCCTGTCATCCCTTGCGGAATAATGGAATTGCAGCTACATGATCTGCATTGTATTTTCCAAATGGCCAAAAATAAAGATGGGATGTAGTCAGTATGAAGAGGGAAATAGAAAAGAGACGCATACTAGCTCTAGGTCTTTGTCTTGACTATATCTATTGCCTGAAATGTTAAGAATAAAATACTGTCTACAAAAAATTCCTCCATTTTCTTCTCAAAGGTGCAACTGAGTAAATGAAGCTTTTGTGGAAAACAGTTATTTTCAGTTATTTTCTTCAGAAGAGTCAACTTCATTTTTCTATTTTACTTTTTTGGACAGTGTAACAGTGAGTCACAAAATAAACCAAGATACTTTTGTAAATGGAATACCGTATAAGAGCATCCTGATATGACATCCAGCCCAGAAGATCTCAAGACTAAGTGAAATTGTTTAGCAGAACACCAGTGGGGATTGTGTACTTCTAATAAAAAAACCTTATTCTTCAGAATAGGCTTTTCCAGGAAAAATCTGATAGTTGCAATTGAATTGCAGCTTTCTGTAGATGCTCTCCACTCTATTACAGTTGCTGTATGACTAAGAGATTCCTCTAAAGTGGGAAATTGGCAGACTTTACTTCAATTTAAACTTCTTTCTTATTTTTTATTTCTCCCCAAGAAACGAAACGTTACTACTTATGATTTATTAGATACAAAACCTCAAAAATCTGATTAGGTGTGCCAACCAGGGTCCTATTCTGAGATGCATTTCCAGAGAAACTCTTCAAAAGCTGACGAGTTCTGTACATGTCATAGGGCAGGAGAAGTCTTCCTAGATCCTGGCTGCTGGTAGCATTTCAAGGACCAGAATTCCTGAAGTACAGGCACAGCGTGCTGTGCTCCTGTATCTAGTTGTCTTGGTTTGAAAGACGGGTGTCTTCCAAGGGAGGTGGGAACCTCTCTTGGAATGGAAAATGTAAATCACATCCCTCTGAATTATTGCAATTTTGAAATTAAGGGGGTCTCAGGCAAAGATATGAAAATAGGAGTAACAGTTCTTTACTAGTGTGTATAACAAAGCAAACAAACAACAACAACCACAGCATCGACACCAGCCAGAGCAGGAGCCCAGGGACCCTTCAGGGCCAGGGACATTTCCCGTGGTGCAGTTCCGGGCACGGCCAGCAAGGGGCGCTGGTGGCTCCTGGCCAGGCAGGGCGGTGATTCCTCCAGGCCTGCAGGGGGCGCTGTGGGCAGGGCAGGGCGGTGATTCCTCCAGGCCTGCAGGGGGCGCTGTGGGCAGGGCTCGGGGAGCACACGGTGATGGTAGCTAGACTCCGACAGGAAGCATGGAAAAAGTTTGTTTTCCAAACCAGCTCTGGGGCAGTTGGTCCTGGTGCCCCTCTGGATGGTAAAAGGAGCTGTAGCAGGGACCTCAGAAGCAGCAAGCTGGAGCTGCAGGGACCGGCAAAATCCCAGGGTGGTAGATGAGATGTATCAGAAACTCTGCAGCTGTAGCAGGCACCACTGGGCATCCCGTTAGGCAGGGGTGTAGGGCTACCCTGTCCAAAGCAAAAAAAACCTTCTGAGCAGTGGCAGAGGCACAGCCCAACTCCCTAACAGGACAGGGACAGGCTCTCCTGGAGATGATGCCAGAGATGCTACCCAGAATAGAGGTTAGACAGAGAATAAAAGAGGTATTTATTGAAAATCCTTCAAAAGATACACCTTGGGTGGTGCAAAAGCCTTGCAGAGGCTACACCCAAGAAGGATGACCGCCATGAGTTTTCTCAGACTGTTATAATTCTGGTTCATTTGCATATCACAGGTTAATTGTCCAATTATATCTCCAGGTAATGAAGTCACATTTCCCTGGTTTGCTTCCACCATCCCAATTCACTCTTCTTTATACTTTCCATGGCCTGAGGCAAATGTGACCTTAGTTCCCAGGCCCAGAAGGATTGTTTTGTCTGACCAAAATGTGAAGAAAGCTAACTAGCCTTCTATATAGAGTTCAAAGTTATACACTAATGTGGTACAGAGTCTGAAAAATATAAAAGCTAAAACTTAAGGCATCAGAGGAGGAGGGGGCTTGGTGATGCCGGGGTTTCCTGTGAGGGAAGCAGATGGNTTCCCCAGCACAAACTGGGAGCTGTACCCAGGCTCTTTCTCCAGCACAAACCTCACTGATCTCTGCCTTTTCCAGGAGAATGTCCCTCAGCTACCATAGTAAAGCCAGCTGCACTCCTCCCCCTCTCTATGGTTACTTCTTTTGTTTCTCTCAGGCAACGATTGTTATTGTTTCTGATCTACAACATGGGAGAAAATTCCCTAAGACAAAGAAAGAAAAAAAAAGGAAAAATACTAGCCTCCAACACTGGTGCTCACGTCTTCAGGCTTCAGGTCACCAACCTACAACCAGGTTGGCTGCAACAAACATAAATGATTTTTCCCACATACCCTAAGGAACAGATCAACTGCTTTTACTTCTGATCTATACCAGTGCTAGGAGCTACGATCTGTAATCTGGGAAAAAATCAATAAATGGCCCTGTCATCGATCATATTGAAGTGTGGTGTGATTCGTGAGGAGCTCAGGTAACTTCAGGCACAGCTCCATCTCTCAGAGGGGCCAGGCATGGGGGGTAGGGCAACAACAAGCTTCATCTGTTCCTGTGTATGCACCTTACCCCAAAGGCCACTTGAAACAGTGTGGCATCATGGAAGGACTCTTGCCTGACCTAAAATCACCTCACCATTTTTATTTTCCTGAGATACCCAGCAAAATTTCTCTGCAGTGCCTTCTGTAAAAGCAACACCATTTGTAGCAATGGGAAAATGCAATCAAGTAACTTCTGACTTTTGTTGCCATCACTGTCAGTGGCTGTCTCAATTAAAATTTCTATCTTACACAAGCAAAGCTATGATACAAAAGCATCACTGTCAGGACTTTTAACAATGTGTTTTTTCTTTGTCTTATGCTCGGAAATGGTTGAGTCATGTTGGCTACAGTTTTCACAAAAAAGAAATTCTTCACTGGGGGCAGATAAGCAGATAAGAAAGTTGATGAAATGTTGTGCTAGCCAGCGTGTTAAGTGAGGAAAAAAATTTTTAAAGCAGGCATGAGATGCTGTAGTTCCCACATGTCAAGAAGTATAGCAGAAAAATTGTAATTTTAATGTAGTAATAAAACTGTAATACAGTAGTAAAAAACCAAAATGTTATTTGACTCTTATAATGATGCAAGGGAATGATTCTTTTTTTCCTTAAGCTCATGGTACTGGTGGGATCTGGGGGCACCTGTTTTGAGACTGACACCAGGAAGGGCCACTTGCACCTGGAAGACAGTTTGATGTGGTTCATGATGCAGGATGACAGAAGGTGAGACCTATATTTCATAGTTTGGCTCTGAGATTTTACACCGGGATCCTTGTGTCCATCTCTTCACCTGCAGCAGGATGCACCACTGCTAGATAGTGTCATTTGCTTTTCAGTGCATGTCAGCAGGTGGATTTTAGCTGATTTCCTAGAAAAAAAACATTGACAACTGTCCACAGTGACTCTCTGACACAGCTGAGGTGTGAGTCATGCTGAAGTCAGAAGTCTGGAAGTGGCTCTTTCCCTGAGACAGGATGTTCTCTACTGCCAGATTTCTCTGTGAACTATTCATTTGTCTTCTGAATAGAATTACCTCTCCAATTTTTCTGACTTTGACTTTATAGTGAATGTTCTAGGAAAATAAGTTTTCATCAGGCATCACTCAAAACCCAGTTGTTTTCAACAGCCAAAAGGATTGAATGATGGTGGTAGGCAAGAGAGCTACTGAAGTCACACAGACTTCTTTTTGCAAATATCAGGTCACTCATGGCAATAGCCATGGAGGGTAAGAAGAAAATAGACCTCAGAATCCTGATGTTCTGACTCTAGCTGTGCAAACATGTACAGATGTTGTCTATTCTCCTAAAGTGATGGTGATGATCAGTCCATGCAGATTCTGTAAACTGGTTTAGGATTAGAAGTGTTTCTTTGTATTTTATCTGGCAGTGAAAGTGGCATATCTACTTATCCTATTTGCTGAAGAGAAAGAGTACTCTTAGCTCTTCCTTTTCTGAGTTTTTTCTGGCCTGAAGTGATGCATGTGCCAGATCTCGGGCTTCTCTTCAATAGCCCAATCCACCTCATTTCCTTTAGCATGTTTCCACAACTCCTGTTTTTTGGTTCTCTGGGTGTCTGACTGCTTTCCTCTGCACTCTTCGCATTTGCACCAAGCCAGTGAAGCATCCCAAACAGGACAAAGTGCTGGGGCCCTGCCACTACTAAGTAGAACAGAAGGATTTCTTCTCATCTGGTGGGATATATTCCTCCAACTGGAAATTTGAATTTTCTTTGCAGTATCATAATGGGACTCTTGTTCTGCCTGTACTTCATAATGATCTTGAGATCTTTTTCGCCAGCTTGCTGTTCATGTTCCCACACAGTTGACACCTTTCTGCATAGAGTACTCTGCAATTTTCTGGTTCATCTGAGGTATTTTGATTTCTCCTTGTCTGCTCCAACATGACAAGTCTCTATTTGTGCAATAAACCTCCTGTCTGTTCTCCTGCCCAGTTACCAGTAAGAATACTCAACAGGACAGAACCTTTGACAGCTTTCTGTTGCTCAACCTGCTGTTATCTTCTTTAGGAATATATATCTATATCTTTATCTACATCTATGTATATATATATATATATAACATAATCCAGTAACTGACATTAAATCAGGTAGTCTTCATTCTCACTTCTATGAAAAAGCCCACTAGTGCCCTTTTCAATATTTTAGTTCAAGAATTTTGAATTTTTCCAAGTTAAGTACTCGCCAGTTCTGAGGTTGTTTTGGTCAGGCTTTTGTGTTTTTGTGTTGTTATTGTTTTTCTGTTTGGATTTGTTTGTATGTGTGTGGTTTTTGTTGTTTGCTTGGTTTTCTTTTTCTTTTTTTCCTTATTTTTTTTTAATCCTAGTTTGCCAAATTCATGTGGTTTAAAAAAATATAAATCTCTAGAAGGACGTGCTTTTTAATTTGCTCCTAATGTTTCTAGTTTGAAATAACACCCTTTTGTCATTAGTACCAGACAGATAGTTCTACTGAATCTTCTTAGTGAATATTGATACAAAGAAGGCAGTGAAGGCTTGGCTTTCTCCATCTCATTTGGCAATAGCCTTCCTTCCTGCTGAATATATGGCCACTGCTCATATTGGTCTTATTTCAGCTTCCAGAACAAATTTCTTCAGGTCTCAATCTTGTTAGCTGTATCTCTATTAGTGACTTGCCCCTTCTGATTTCTACCATAAATACTTATTTATACATGTCCTCAGCAGCTTGTCCTAGCTACCCATTCCTGCATATTTGCTTTTTGTGCTTGACCTTGGTGAAAGGCCCCTCTGCTCCTGCAACCTGCCTGTGTAATGGGGAATTTGACACTGCTCCCACTTCTTCAGAAGACTAATAGTTCATCATAACTTCTTTATTCACTTGCAATTGTTTCTCAGCTCTTGTGCCTGGACTTTTTAAACGTAGTTCTTGGAGGCCAATGCTTTTTAATATTTTCTTGCCTTTTCTATTCCTGTTTATTTTTCTTTTCCAAAAATTATTATTTGGTTATTTTTCATTCAGTCTTGCCTTAGTTTTCTTCTACTCCTCTGTTAGAATACAAATTAGGATACTGTTTTTGCCATCTATAACAAAATGCTCATACATGTTCCAAGTACTCTTTGGATATTCCATATTTTACTGTATTTTTCTGACAAATGTTCTTTTCAGATGTCTCATATTACATTTATCACCTGTATGACAGGGCAGTGGTACAAGAGGGAACAACTGTTACATTTGGCAGCCATGATATAACAGTAGAAATGTGAGTAAATTTCTTATGAACAATGCAATAAATTCAGACAAATTCAGATGGAAATATCAAGACTCTATAAGCAAATATTGCAGAATAAGACTGAACAGAGTAATAAAAATTCCAAAATGAGACAGAGCCTGAGCTGAGGGGGAATAGGGTGATATGCACGGCCTTTCATGGTCAATAATTCACAGGATAAAGTTTCTGACCCCTTGAAATACAGGGCGTAGAAAAAAGGACACTAGGCAGTGACTTTGTACTAGTACACTGAGTAGTTATGGGGAAATTCTGAACAAAGAATTGAATCATGAATTTGTCTGGTGTCACATGCCTGCTATTAAGTCCTAGTGTATCAGATGGCTAAAATTAGAAAAGAAAGTAGTTTTGCAATGCCTCTTTAGTAGGTCATGCATTTGTTTCATTTGTTGACTGACATGTTAGCCCAGTTAGTGGTGTGTGACAGCTGCTGGTTTCTGGTTAATTGTGCTAAGGCATCACCACAGGTTTCAGACCTCTCCACTTCACATGGCTTGCTTTTATGGCTTCATGAAACCTAGTCATGGAAAGGAATTATTAATTTTATTAACAGTTAATATGATGAAAAAAGAGGCATAAATTGGAGAGAGGTATAGGGCTAGGAAATAATACTTGAAAAATGCTTAAAAATTTGTATTATTATTTGTAAAAAATTTTAGATTCATCATAACATTCCCTCTGATCTTGGTCACATCTAATCTGAAACTGTTGAGCAATACAACCACAAGATTTTGTGAAGCAGTTCCTGTGAAGTGCGAATTTGGGTAAATTTTATTCATCCATTCCCCAAGTTGGCCAAATATTTATGACTTTCCACTTTAAATAAATAATGTATGGAACAATTTCAAGGTACCTAAAGAGGGAGGGATATTCTGAAGAGAAGGATCTAATCTCTCATATGCAAGAGCCAGCCTGCAAACTTTCCACTATTCTATTTATCCCAGCTCATTTGGGTAAGAAGAGATATATGCTCAGAAAAGTATTTTTATGTCCTAATTTCAGAACAGCTTGACTCACTTTCAGCAAGTGTCTCTGGCTACATTCTCAGTTTAACAGCCTGTATTTGTATTTATTTAATTCCTTTCCCTTGAATTTAGAAGAGAAATATGTTTGTTTTTAAAGACTATTTGACCTGGGTTATTTAAGCATATACTTAAGAAGTTGTTTTTTTTACAAGGTGAAATATGAAAATAGCTATCTGACATTGTTTTTCAATTAAATTAAATAAAGTACATTTAAGGTTCTGGAAAAGTATTTCTTTTCATCTCCTCACATACATTTAAATATTTATGCACAGTCATCTGCTCAAATGGAACCCAACAGCAATGTCAGCAGCAGTTTTCCATAGTGAGTGGAGAAATTCAACATTTTTAAGGGAAGTACATATGAAGGAAAAATAATTTAAAGGAGATGTTCAGAAATACCTCATAGGAATCAGTAACATGATGTTCATATGTAGCTGCTAAAAAAGCTTGCATTATTACAGCTGAGGCCACCGCAATATTTAATGATTTTTACCCACATTTACCGTCCTCATGAGCTAAGAACTGTAAGTTCAATTAAAGATAGGGGCCTGAGAAAAGTCTTTGTTGAGTGTTGCTTCTTTTTGTTATGTTGTTTTGCAATATTTGGTATTTTCCTGAAAAGCCCCTGGAAACAACATTAAAAAGATTATAAATATGAACTTTAGGAACTTGATCACGCTATGTGATGAAAATAAAAAAAAAGAAGAAAAAAAAAAAGCCTCAACCATCATAAAATCCCAAAAGACAAATTATAAACAAACTTTTCATTTCTTTATTTATTTTTGAAAGGAAAGATGAAATTATCTTAGTGAGTTTAGAATGCTTTGATGAGGCATCTCTTATGATGAAAGGAAAGATCAGTAAGAAAAAGTCCTGATTTCAAGTTCTTGCCTTTTTTCTTCAGGTCTGTTGAGACCCTGAAATAACACTGTGTTTTACAACCCTAATTTCTAATGAAATTATGTGGTCATGAAGCAACTCCAGGTCCCCGAGGTCTCTAATCAGTCTGTCCACTCAAAGCAAGACCACCTTCAAAGTAAGCTGAGGTTGTTTCAGTCCCTCATCCAGATAAATATTGAATATTGTCAAGGATTGAGATTGCACAGAGTCCTGGACAACTAGCTCATGCCCAACCATCTTCTCTGCTAAAGTGGTTTTAGTTCTCATCTCTGCAAGATGTGTTTATTGCCCTTTGCCTGCACCTGAGAGAAGAAACTGCCACTCATCACTGTAACCACCCATTTGGTCTGAGGACAACAGTGAGGCTCCTCCTTGGGAGAAGTTAGCTCAGCTCCCCTAGTCTCTGCTGGCCTGGCACTGGAGTGGAGCTCACTTGGCGCACTGCAGTTTCTCTTTTTTTCTTGTGCGCTTGGGGCTCAAATGCTCTGTGCAGGCTGCAAAGGTGAGGTGATGGGAATATTGTGTCTACCCTGTTTACTAGATGTGGGCTCACTAGTATGGTCTGCATGCAGGATCAGGTTCTATAAGGCTTATGAATTTCTATTTGGAACCAATATGTCGTTTGCAGAGTTATGTTTTCTCCAAGAGTTGTAAGCAAAATCTAACACTCTTCATTGGATTTTATAAAGTAGGTTAAGCTTTACAGTTTCATTTCTGTCCTTATTTGCTTACCTTGGAGGACTTTGATGAGGAATACTCAGGTAGTTTGAATTTTCATGAGCTGAAACAAATGCTGGTTTTAGTACAGATGCATTCATACAGACAGTATCTAAAAATCACACCACACTGAAACTGCAGTTTTCACTGTTTACCTTAAACATGAGTCATTCAGCCATGAAAATGGATAGATACTCAAAGTTTTTTATTGAATTGCTACCTCTCAGCCACCACAGATCATGGTGGCAAGAGGTTACTGTTTGTCTAGCCTAAAGTAGCTTCAATGATAAAAACTATAGAGTATGGATGGGAAAACTGGGCATGTATGCCAGAAAAGGAAAATAAAAGTATCTGGACAAGCTGAGATCATATGCCCCTCTAGATATTCTCTGAATCATGCAAAACTTTTACACTGGAAATATGGAAATAAAGCTTATCGAAATAAGCATAATAATTTAGATTAAATTATTGATGTTATGCCATTAACTATTCATTGAGTTCAATCAAAATTTATCCTTTTCTTTATAGGTTACTGTACTATAGGTTTCTGTATGTAGGTTACTTCATAACCTGCACATCTGTTGAGGTCTTAATTTACTATCAAAAGAGCTGAAATGGTGGCAGAAAGCTATTTTCATATATTTCTGACTTAGCCAAAGCAGAAAACACTGAAAATGTATGTTCAAGTATCTCATGTAATTTCCACTTAAGCTGACCAGAGAGCTGGGTTGATCATACAGTCTGAATCACTAAGCAGTGTGATTATCACTCATTGTTAGTAACTAGTTAGTTGCACTCTTGTTATACGGTCATTGACTCACACAGCTAGAGACACAGCTAGAGATTTTAGACAGTTTCAGACACAACTAGAGATTTTAAATAGCTCTTGTTGTGCCAGTTGCATCTCCATGGTTATGAAATTGTTTGTGACATGCTCTGCTTGACTGCTTGTTTTTCATTTCTTGAGCTGGGTGATTTTTTACTGGATGCAAGCTGGTACTGTTTACTTCTTTTATTTGAATGACTGGAAGTTTGAGATTTCTGAATGGGAATTTCACTTGCAATAAATGTTATCAGATGCATGGTAGGTTGTTCTAAAGCTGATGAAAATAAACGTTAAACATATTAACGTTTTAATTGTGAGCCCATAAATCATAGAGAAATAAGGCCTGTAATTAGAGACCTTCCAGTTCTCATATTCCAGACAGTCTTTGGAAACACCACCAGCATCAGAACTTATCTCTGTTTATCTGAATTGCAAAACCCATTCTACACCTTAATGGAAATAATTTGTGCTTCCATTTTAGCTGTCCTGGAGAAATGGATTGGAGCACTTCACTCTCCAGGAGTAAGCCAGCACCAGATGAGAAGGTCTGTGTGTTGTCCAGCTGGCGTGCTTTGATGTTTGCCAGATGCTTTGAAGTCATCTTCACTCCTGGTCAGGTTAGGGTAAACGCAAGTAAAAGCATTTTATTTACAACATCCAAACAGAGCCAGCATGGTTACAGAAGTAACAAGGATTACTAGAAACAAAGGTAAACCATGCATATATTTTCTTTTCTGGGGCTTTCCTTGAAGTCTGCTTGCTGCTAGGAAGCTGTTTAGTCAGTCTCCAAACCTCTGGCACACGTTGCAATCTTTAAATCTTATACAAAATATTGTAGTTTCAAGAGCAAAGGGACATTTTCTACCCTTCTTGGGTTAATCAATGATTCATTCAAACTCACATCCTTTACTCTTCCAACCCTATTTCTCTCAAGTGAAAACATAAACTTTTTCTTACTTCGGAGACAGGTTTGACATACATATGATGGGATTCTTAACCACTCTTTTGCTTAATTAAACAACTAATAAATTATCCACCTTTATAATCCATCAATTTTTCATTGTGGCCAGTGGATATTAATAAACTTTTCACAGCATTTCACACATAGTTCATCAAGAAGAACATGTAACTTAACAATAACACTTGTGTGCAAATGCCAAAATGCATTTAATGCCTGTGGCTCATTGCAGGCACTTATTTGTGATCCAATAGATTGGATCTGCCAATACTCAATAATATTAGGAAGATAATTCCAGGTGTCTGACCCTCTAGGGTCTTTTCTATGCTTACTTGCATGCTGGCCTGATCCCGCCATGGTTTTCTGTCTCTGTTACAAACTAGACAGTAGTTCCTTCTTGGGATTGAGCCTTTTTCGAGGAAAAAACTGCCACCCACGGCAGTTCAGGAACCAAGCAATTCAGGAGCCTGAATGAACTTTCCACACAGCTCAGAAAGTAAGGCCTTGCCCATGGAAGCTGGTGTTTAGTGAATGTGTGTCCATGGTATTCAGAGGCAGGCAGTAGCTGATCAACTTGGAGTGCACCAGACCACCATAACCAGTGGTGTGGCAACTTCAGGGAGGTGGTCAGTGTCACAGTTCATTCAAGACTGTTGACTCTAGAGTTCAAGCACAGTAAGTCAAGTAGATTTTTAGATGATGAAAGGAATGTAAATAATAAAGTATGTATCCCTTGTCATTTATGGATATGGGTTTTTTGTTTGTGGAAAGGACTAGCTAATGACAGCCAAATTATTGTGTGTTTTTTAGTGTCTTCATTACTCAATCATTTGCACTTCAGCTGTCTTTGTGAAATTGCGCTCACTTTGCAGACTACATACAGAAGGGACCTTAAGCAAACTGGTGCCTTTCATAATGTGCCTCCTGCTAGCATTTAAAATGCAATGATTCATCTGATAGATCATATAAATTGACTTTGATAAACAGAGATTTCCAGTAAAACATGGAAATTGTTTTACTCAATTGGCAGCTTAGAGTTTTCCAGAAAGATGAATATATTTTTATGTGTTTTCACCTGTGGCATAGCATGTCCTAGAAATATCCAGAGATATAATGGTAGAAAAAAGTACAGATCATATCTTTATTCTAACTTTCTCACATGTAAGAGTTACATCACTAAAATTTACAGTCAAAATATGACTGAGCAGGGAATTTGCCTGGATAGTTGGCCACTGTCTTTTCTAGAGGGAGGCGAAAGATTTATTTTTAAATTATGGTGGGTTTTGTTTTGGTTTTGTTTCTAAAACTTATGTGACTATTAACAGCTGAACACCAAGAGTGTGAAGACCATAAATTTTTAACATCAAGAGGACCATTAAATTGTTATTTACTTTTTGCTATTAGATATTAAGACCTTCATCTCACTTCAAACTTACAGCCTGAGTTTGGATGTTGCTGAAATTGCAGGATACAGATTTGCATTCATCAACAGTGTTCTTCCCACTGTGCTGGACACAAAAACTGCCCAGGACTCATCTCATGAGCAAGAACATCTCTATATCCCTCTCCATCATATGATAATTCAGTCGAAGAAGTCAGCCTGTGCTCTGTCAATCTTCCAGCCAATATCAGATATAATGAATATACCTGATTTTTGTGCCACATGCTTTGTTGATTCTGCTGGTTCTTCATCCAGCTCCAGCATTAAGCCTTTGGACAACTTCTGATCTACTTAAATGCCTAAGAACTCAGAGGTATTGACTACGAAACTTTCTGCCTCAGCTCTCTGACAATGCACAGCAGCTCATTTTTCAGTTGCATTACACTGGCATGTAAATACACAGAGGGTGACCAGGGAAACTGGGACCTTTCTGCCTCCACAGATTCCAGAGTGGCTGCCTGCAGATGCCCATGTGGTGCTCTCTGGCTGATATTTGTTGCCAGTGATTTCTAAACATGAAATATAAATATTAGCTAGCCTATATTACAGAGACTGGAAGGAGTATTTTATATAAATTCAGTCAAAATGTTGTCAGAAATATTCTGTTAGTTCTTGCAGTTCTTTGTGCAGCACTGGTTGCTGTTATCTGGGTTTGGTATTATCCTGAGTGTGTCAGATAGATGCGAAAATGAGCTGGCTACACATGCAGCACCCCCATTGCTGCATTTTTTGTGTGTTTGGAAAGGACAGCATGCTCAAGGATACTGCAGCACATCCATGCAGACACAGGCCAAGCCTCTCTCCACACATTACGTCATTAGATTTGAGGTACACTCTCAAATACTTTGCTTTTTTCTCTATGGTCAAGCTTATTTTCATCTACTAGGTTTAGTCTTACTTAGGTAGCAGTGGAAAAAACAGACAAAGAAACCTATTTTTTTTTCCTGATCATATCAAATGAATATAGAGGGCCAAATTATCAGCAAGGACAAGACCAGCAAAGACAATTAAGCTAAGAGTTTGAGTTAATACACCTAATAGAAACTTGATCCTGGGAAGTGGATAATGTTGATACTGCTTAATGGGAGGAAATTAATAATTTGAAGCATATTTTGTACTAAAATAATGTGGTTCAATAAAGAAAAAAAGCTTATGTTATTAAATCAACTGAATTATTTATAAAGAGGTTAACTGAATAGTGTATTATAGTTCAGTTTCAATTGATCAGATTTCAGGTTTAGGCAGGCTGTGTTTCCATATGGTCCTTCACACAGCCCAGCCTGCATTTTTTTGATAAGGACAATGTGCATTAGGTCTGCCTAGCTGAGTTTTAGCTACTGGTGTCTCTTCTCGCTCACCTGTGGGAAGTGGCTCTGCGCCTAAATGGGAGCTCTTCCCTAGACATATGGACAAATCCTCTTTTTCCAGCATGTGTCAGAGGGGAGAATGATCCCCCAGGTTCAGTGTGACACCAGTGGGGCTGCACTGATCCTGTGCCACGGCATTTTGCAGCCTCATTGATTCATCCCACACTGTATCTCTGCAGCAGCTGCAGCCACCATCCCAACCAGCCTTGTCCTGTTTCCTCCACAGTAGGAAGGAGATAAGGAAGTGTGAGGTGACAGCTTCTTTCCTCTTCACATGCCCAATCTGAGTCTCTGACTATCCGACCCTTCATCCCTTGTTTTGTAAAATATGTACAGTGGTGACTGTACAAGAGCTGCAAGGTCTGATCTTGCTTTCTTCTCCTTTTCAGTTCCGAGCAAGATGAAAGTTGAGAGGTTAAGAATGTGGAGTATTTTAAGAGTAAATGTTTCAGAAGGGTTTTTAGCTGCAAGTGCCATCCAGCCCTTCCAGGTAAATATTTTATAATAACATGAAAAATATGCAGAGGCTTCAAAGTTTTTAAAAAATTTTGGACCACACCACCCTATGGGAAATTAAAAATTGGGATATTGTTATGATTCAGCTTAAGGTTTTTAGTACCTATGGACCTCTTTTGAATGCTGGGTGACTTCACACTGGAAATCTATGATCATATATATTTCTAGATTTTTTAGACAATATCTTGCTAACAAACTGCTTGTGATCACACCAGAAACCGTAGTTATGGTAGTTCTTCATAGAAAGAGTACTGAAATTTATTACCTCCTTTAGTAAAACAATTATTAAATCCAAGGATCTTTTTCAGTTTAAAAAAAAGCCATAGTTTTCAGAAACACCGAGCAACCACCCATACTATCTTCCAGAACATTAGACGCTGTTTCTTTGTTACATATAAAAACACAGTTTGGGTGGCACGATCTGCTGCTTCAAAGTGGACTTGAAAGGGACTTTGAAAGTGTCCTTTTTTTTTGCCATTTTATGAACACTGAAAAGCATCCTATTTGATGCTTTTCTTTGGAAATACCAGGATTGTTAAATGTTTCCCTACCTGATATTAGTTTATTATTTTACTTAAATTAGCTCCTGTCCAGTTAGATCACTGTTATATACAGAAGTGAATGAAAAAAACATTTGGACACTCAATTTTATTGTTCTTCTTTACCCTGGCAGAAACTCTAAGGAATTTGTAGGAATTTTACTGTGGCCCGTTATGCCTTAGTTGAAATGGCAAAAATATCACGTATTGTATTGGAGTGGTTAAACAGTCAAAAACAAAGGACTGTGCACAGTCCAACAAAAAGTCAGGTTTCCTGTCAAATTGCTCAATTGTATTCTCTTTAGTCTATCATGACATCATCATTCAGCAGTTCTCCTGTCATCACACAATTTTGGAAGAAAGACAGAAACTGAATTTATATTGCAAAAAAACCCCAAGCCAAGTAAAAGGAAGACTTGTGTTTGTTTGGAAAAAAAAAAAGAGAAAAAAAACCAAAACCAAACCAAACATGTTTTAGAACAGCTTTATCTGTTACAAAGACATAAAAGGCTGCCTAGGTCCAATTCTTGCTTTTTTTCTACCACTGGAGAATTCCAAATGGCATTCAGCTTTTCCTATATGAAGTGCCCTGACTGTGGAATGAAAGCCATACATCATGCACGGGCAGAGACACAGTGAAGTCAGTGAGCCCTGTGTGGGTGTGCAATAGATCACAGCCCAAAGAACCATATTTCAGGGCCTGCTCAGGGACTGTGTTGCAACGAGGTCTGGGGATGAGGGTGTGCTGGATGCTTCCTGCCTTTGATCACTGCAGATTGGCAGTGGCTGCCAAGCCTGAACAAAGAGGCAGAGCTGATGCAGACCAAAGTTTCAGAGGCCAGCTGCAGAGACCAGAATTATGAGAATATGGGAGTTCTCAGTATCTTTTTTCTTTAGGCATAGGAACTAGGCAAATAAAACTAGCAGCTGCTGTGGCAGTAGAAGATGGCCAAAGAAAAGAAGATGCAAATAAAAAAAAAAAACCCTGGCTACTGAAGCTGGGCTAGTTTTCTGGCTGAAATTGTAGAAGTATAAAAACTAAGGAATGTGTCCCACAGAAAAAAACACTTAAAAACTATGACCATAGGCTGGAGCTCATGGTGAGTTTTGAATGGAGATTTGAATACATGATACGGCCAAAAGGGAAAATTCCACAGATACACAGTAAAATTGCAACATCTGTTGATCTAAAGCACCTAAGAGCACCTCATGAAGGATGCTGTTATATTTTAGAAAAACTAAAAAGTTTTGGCCCACTGCTCCAGGAATGACCTTTTTTTAAACACACTGTCACTTTTTTGTATTCACAGTTTTCAGCCAAAATGTCTAGGTGGCCAATTTAAATACTTGGCTCTTGTGTCAGTATTGTCCTGTAATATAAGTAGCCCTTTTCTCTCCTAATTTACCTGTATATATAAAGGCAAATATACCTTAGAGAGGTATAGACAGCAAGCATGGTCCATTCAACCATATTGATTCAGCCTCCATATTTATTCAGCCTTCATTTCCCTGGAATAGCAAAGTCTTTCTTTTTCCAGTGTCTTCAGCTGAGAGTTGAATACCTCTGACCACCTTAACAGTCAGCCTCTTAGTTTTTTCTTTTTGAAACTTTATTGAACATGGGTGCCAGGGTCACAAGTAAGCAAATTATCACCAAAATCTTTCACAATTGAAAAAAAATAATCTGGGTAAATCCTGATTATTATCTTGCCTTTTGTAATAAGTGCATTATTTTGACATTTCACTGCTATTCTATGGTCAACTCATACCTGAGTTTTTCTTCTCTCAAGATATTCCTAGCTGATCACCAGCCTCTCCTCTTTCATGTATTGTATTCCCAGGTCTTGCATGTCCTGGAAATAATTAAATTCCACCCATCTGTTACTCTAGCAAAATATGTAGTTTGTTCTTGTGCACGCTCCCACCTTTTGAGTTCAGTTTGTTAATTCAAATATTTAATAACTTCTGTTATGTGGCTAAGCATGACAAACTCCACTGCCATTCAGAAAAGTATTTCTCTTTGAGCTGTACCAGCTGTCATTTCCTCTTTAATATTTCCAGTCCTATACATCTGCTAAATAGTACAGCCTCTAACTCCTTTCACTTGTCCTCCACACTATTCCCTTCTGCTGTCAAATCAACTTGCTGTCTAGCAGCACTTTTTTGTCTTGCTTTGTCCTTTACCACAAATTCTTGCTCTTCCCTTCTTCTACCTTGTTTTCCTGCCCTTCCTCTAACCAGAAACTCTTTCCTCCCCCACAGTTATTTCACCTTCTCATATGGCTTCCTTGTAGTTGACTGTGTTGGGTGGAAATCCCCTCCTGCCCTACTATGGATGATCCTGTTGCCTGCATCAACCAGCACTATTACCCACACCTGAAAAACCTGAACTTTGTTTTTGAACAACTTTCAGCATATCCATCACCCATTTCTCATCATGTTGACAGTTTCAAAGATGGCAAGTTATGATATCACGCATCAGATGATCTGCCTGCCAATGAACAGCTGTCTTATCCTTTCCCCATCAGCAGATTGGTGTTTTTAATCTTTTCTGTTCCTCTAGTCCACTTCCTTACCCAGAGATCTGTCCCTGTCCCTTTTGTTCATTTCAGGCAAGTCCTCTTGCATTTGCTGAAAAGCTAAACTCACTTGTTGCTGATCTGAAAGAGTACTGGTCACTTCTGTTTTGATGTTCATGCTCCTTCTTCCCACACTTATATTCTGTTTTGGTATGGCCCTTTAGGCAGAAATGTCATACATTTCCATTCCCTGCCAACCTGAAATCCCTCTTCTGTAGCTTTGAAACACAGGGTTTCAGAAGGTGCTGTGGGCTAGGAGTAGGACAGTAGATAGGTGCTATGGTCTGTCCTAGCACAGGGCAGCTCACCTGGGATGTGACTCAGTCTAGCAGCTCTTGGAGTAAATTACCCTCTGTCACCAGGGTAGTGCAAAGGCCATTTAGCAAACTCCTCCCAGGTCAGCAGGACAGGGCCAAGGTGCTTCGACGCTGTGCTACTGGTTTGTGAGATCCGGGCGGGAGAGTTTGGGAGCAAACAGCCTCAACACCACCACACAGGCATGTTTGATGCCTGCACACATGACCTTTCCAGCATATCTTCTGCTTCACTGCTGCTATAAAATAGGATTAAAAATGTATTCCTTCAGTGAAGTTCAGCATTGAAACCACATTGATAGTTTTTGCTAGAAACAAATATTTTAACAATCTGATCTTCATAGTAGTCTTTCCTGTAGTTTTCTGGTGTTTGATCTTAATACTATTTGCATTATGAAGGACAAGGGTAAATACTCCATCATGTCACCATCAATTTTTTTAGAATTTTTTTTCTCTTCTCTCAGTAAATTGATATTATCTGTATTTGTTATGAGTCAGGGGATGGGTTAGCTGTCCAGAGATTGCTGATGGCTTATCTTAGCTTTATCTTTATGACTTCAGAAAAGCAGCATAGTGACACTGAGGACAACTACAACACTCCAATACTCAAGGTAAATCTTCAACATAGGTTGTAAGCGAATGGCAATAAATCACTAATTCTGTGTTTTTGAAAGTTAGATCACTTTCATTTCACAACTCATTATCATTATAATCTTTTTAATAAAAAAGTCTGGACCAAAACAAGATTTTTGTGAAACTCTGCAGTGTTAGCACCTCAGCAAAAGCAGTCAAAAGAGACTGAGGTCAAGGCTCTCATAATCAGGGTGAATGTCTTTACTAGTACTTCTGTAAGTGAGAAAAACATGAATCCAAGTATTGTCTCCAGACCACTGAGACAGCAGGCTCAGTCATAACATCCCAGTGGCAAAATAAGAAATCTATGAAGTTGTAAATACAAGCTTCTAAAGAACATGTGACTCAGAGCTGATGCAAATATTTCTAATTTCCTGGGTGAATAGGCAGTGTGGTTTCAGCAACATTCCTTCAAGATCCACTTCAAGTTTAGGGCTCTCCAAACTAGAAATGCCACTGGGAGAGAAATAATAAAGCTGTGTGCAGTAAAAAACAATCTAATGTCCTTCAAGAAGGACTTCTTTTTCATGCAATATGGCAAATTATTCCATTACCTTGAATAATGTTGCCCTATTCTTCTTTCTTTGACATGCTGTCATGCTTTGTGTCACTCTGGAGAGTATGACTTTAAAATCCAGAATGTATTGAGTGTAATTAAAACAAGTGATCATTACTTGAGGAGTATCTGCTTAAGGAATATTTATTTAGGAAGAGAAAGTGTTGTGGTTTATACCTTTATTAATATTTCATCTCAGTCTAGAAATCTTGATGTTGGAGATGTGAAAAACACACAGATAAGGCAGTAATTCAGCTGGTAAAGTTTCCAAAAGACCTGGGCTGTGATATCCACAGCCAAAAATAATCATTCTGAAATATATATTAAAAAAAATTAACAAGAAAAAAACTCCACTAGATGGCATTAACTGTTGTTTAGCTAAAATTTCTGACTAGTTTGTGAAATTAAACTTCTGATTTTCAGTGTGATCAAGGCTGCTCATGCCTTAAAAAAGGAGTTATGTACCTCATTCAGAGAACTTCAACTTCAATTAAAAAAAAAAAAATTCTAACTTATGGAATTGCTAATACTTACCTCAATCCCATGCTAAGCCAAATCAAACTGAAGCAAATTTATATTTGTGCTGTGGTATGTTTCCTGAAATTATGGTTTCTTTCACACTCCTGGAGTAAATTGTTATATTAAGATCTATTTGAAAGAAAAAATAATGGATTTTTTTTGTCTGGCTCTGAAACTTGATTGAAGAGGACACTTTTTGGCAGGAAGTACATTTCTGTGAAAAAGCCAAAAATACAGCCTTTCAGTAGGTCAGCATTTGTTAAAAGTGCACAGGACACAACCTTTATGTCTTTCCTTAGCACCACCAGGAGTGATGTGTTTGGACATAGTGCAGCGGGTGGTGGGGCTTATGTTGGCTGTCACAGACCTAGGCAGCCACCTCTGCTCCTGTCACCAGTGTGTGGAAACAGAGGCAAAAAGAAAAACCTAATTAGCAAGAAGTTATAAAATGAGTCAAGAAAAGCAAATACTCAAAAGATGGCCTCTGATATAGGTCCTAAAGGTCATGGTTGTTGGCACAATGGAGGTACAGGTAACTTTTTTATTAATCTTTGGCCCTCATTGCAAATTGATTCTAGATACATCTGTCCATTGAATAAAGTAAAAATGTATTTTGAGTGGTTTTGAAACTCTTATTAAGCTTCAGTAAAATATATCAAGGCACTGCTAATATCTTTGACAGAACTACAGAGTTCTGATACTCAAAAATTAAATGTCTTGTGGCCTCTCTTTGTTGCTTCTAGGGCTAAGGCCAAGCATTGAAGTTTTTTCTTTAATAAAACCCAAATATTACACCAGAATATCATTATTTTATTCATGCTGAATGATAATTTTAAACTCTTTTGAGTGCTTTAAATTGCTTGAGGCATTCTTTCTAGTTTGTGTGGATGAAGCATATTGTCTTGTGTTTCACTACAATGCAGACACAGACAGAGGGTGCTGGCTGTGGGGTTGCAGCCAGTGATGGGTAATTAATGCAGTGCAGCTAAAGCCCTGCTCTCACTTGAGTAACAGGTCTCAGACATATGGACATGAACTTAGGGATCTGTCCAAAGGTTTAGAAGAAACAAAGCAGAACAAGTAACAGAAGTCTGGGGCAGTATAATAAACCTTCGTGTAAACATAGCTCTCCAGCTGCTGCCTCTGAGCACAGTCATTCGAAGCCAGTTCAGGTATTTCTGCCTGTGTCCATGTCCTGTCATTTTGGTGACTCAAGCTACCTCTGGAACAAAGCTCCAGGATAGAAGCATCACCTAACCAGGCTGACGAAAACACCAGGTTATTGGCAGCACTGAGGTGTCTCAGATGCTGTCAGTGCCAGGAAACAACCCCTGCTTCTCTTCATCAGTCAGGACAGGATGGCTGGAGGCCTCAGCCTGAAGTGGCTGATGGACATGTTGTTTCTCTCTTTTTAATTAAAAATGTTTTAAGGGACCATGGCAATGGAATTCATACTTATACAATCGCTAGATTTAATTTATACAAAGAACCTCTCAGGAAAAATGTGGCAAATAAAATAGCAACAATAGGAGGGCTTTTGACTGCAAGGTGTGATACGGCTGGATTAGAGGTTTCAAACAAGAAAAAACGAGAACTTCTTTTTCTTGTTTTGTAAAATGTCCTCAGAAATTGTACAGGTTGGCGTGAAGACTTGCAAACGGAGTTCTTTGGCAAATGACGAGAGTCCCAAGATCTCTTCAGGTCTGCCTAGGGAAAATTTCTTGCAAATTCTTGTATTCAAAGTAGAAGGCAGCCAAAAGTGCTGGAAGCTGCAGTCTAATTATGGAGATTTTTCCAAAGGGACCTCTCTCAGTGAACCATGTCTGAGCCAGGGAAGAGAGGAGACAGATTTCTTCATACTTCATGTGTCAGGAGCCAGTCAATATCCTAGGGATAAAACCAGGAAAATTTCAAGCAGCCAACAGTAGTTCTCCAGGGGTTAGCCAGATAAGCCAAGCTTGCAGGGACTGCTAGCCCTGCTCCAATAATTAAGTGTTACAGAGAATAGTAGCTATATTATGTGCATGGTTACCTAGTTCTCTCCTATCCCACATTTCTGAGGTCCAGCTCAGACCTGGTGTGACTTCAAAGTCCATCCTGGCCAGGTCTCAGCTCTGTCCATTGCATGAAATCAGCCCAGCTTTTAAATCCCTACACAGTCAATAAAAGTGAGAGCAGACACTGAGGGTGCCATGGCAATTTGCTTTTTCTAAGGTAGCAAGTAAGGAAGTAAGAAAGGAAGAAGAGAAAAAAAACCAACTCAGAGTAATACCTTTGCCTGGGCACCAGAGCATATGACCCAGAAGGAACCCTGTTTGCAAGTGCTGAAATGCCACCTTCTGAAACCTAGTGCACAGCAAATGGCATCAGCATGGGGAACTCCAGCAAACAAGCCTCTGATGCTTCCTTTGAACTTTCATTTGCTGTGGTGGACAGCATCACAGAGAAAAAAACAGAATCAGCTAAAGCAATTTTCTTGGCTTCCTTCCAACTATGCTAACCTTAATGCTGAGTCATGTATTACTGTTTCTTTAACCAGAATGGCACCAAAGAAACCTTCTGTTCCCTGCAGCCATAGCGGAGTGCTTACAGAGTCCAGATTTAAACCTTTTATTACTCGGAAAATTTTCTGAGGATAGTTTCAGTGGAAGTGTGAAAACAGAGAGCTGATACTGCTCTTCATGAAATAGCCAAGTCAGGCCTGATCCCATGTTAGACCTCAATGCATACAAGGTACCATCAGCCCCACACAGCTTTGTGTTATTTTCTTGCTGTGCAGATTGACTTCAGATGTCTGACATTTAAGCTGTATTTTGTAGCATTTATCCAAATCCAAGCACATTTGCATTTATCAATCCAGCTATTTTCCCACTGAAAACACTGCCTTTGAGCCTGCTATATTTACCAAAATCCAAGATAAGGCTGCATCTAACATAGGCTTATAAATTATCTAGGCTAATTTAAGAAAACAACCTAAAATCTGTTTTTACTACAAACCGAAGCACACAACAACATCAACAAATGTTGCAGAATAAAGAAATCCCAGAGGGAATTGCTGCAGCAAATAGTACCGATTTCTCCAGTGGAAAACTCTTTACTTTGAAACCTAACATGATGTGTTCCTATTTCATAGTAATATAAGCTATCCTGTCTATGAAGTCAACTTAAAAAAAAAAAAAAGCTTTCAAACAAACAAACAAACAAACACACACCATGTGTAAATATGAAAGCATATTTACTTTTTCTCCTTCAGCAGTCTTTTTTACAACCCAAATAGTTTCTGTAGTTTTGATCATACAGTTAGTTAGTTAGTTAGTTAGTTTGCAAACACATCTACATATTTGCACAAATATTTTGCCACAAAATTGAAACCAAAGTGTTGTTTGGGAATGGAATTTACATTTGTGCAAAAGTATATGCATACAAGAAAAACAAAAAATCAAATGCGTCATGGTATTAAGACAGAAAAAATTGATTTGCATTGCTCAACTTAATCACAAAAGAAGCTGAAGAGTTAGCTGAAGAGTTACAGATCTCATATAAAATCTCTGAGTCATGAGATTCCTAATGACTTTGGTGAGCATAGTGGATGCCTCAAACAGAATGGTTTTTGTATTTTAGAAAATTCCCAGATGGCACCAGAGCAATACCTTCTACACTTGCTTTCAGCAAAGTGCAAGCATTTCAGCTGTACTGGCACAGAGAGACAGAGAGTGCTACACTCTAACTATGAATAACACTTCTTGAGCCCCTGCATTTCCTTCAGTCGTGTAGGTGCTTTTTACAGGAGAGATGCTGGACATCTTGCAGGCTGGGGTAGGATGGCTTGATGGCCTGGTGAGCATTTCAGCTCTCCATAACTTCCAGTCTTCCACTGGTGCCAGCACAGCAGAACATGGTAGCCAAATGGCAGGTGTCCCAGCCTGCTGAGTTTTTACACTGCAGATCTGGAACAAAGCTGCAAGCACACAATATTTTTTCAGTTGCAAAGAGGTATTTGGAAGTTGGGGATTAACAGCACCCTGTATCCCATATTTACAATGTTGCTCCTGTTTTACCAGCAGTGTGCAGGATGTGCTTCTTTTTGTAACTCTGAAATGATTGCTTTAGTATTCAAAGAATAGTTACCTTCAAAATGCACAGCTTAGTCAATATCAGGTTAGGATCCACATTATATTATTCTTAGAGCACAAGGCACGAAATATGTGTAACTAATTATGAGCTGCTTTTAGATACAGAATACTTGCTCTGTGTCTTCTCTTTTTCTTTCCAGACAGATTTCTTGTTGAGAAAGGGGGGCGAAGTGTGCAGGGCCTGATGGCCATGTGCCAAGGAGCAAACTGTGTTCATTTTCACAGAAGGAAGGAGATGGGGAAAAAAAAAAAATAAAAAAATAAGGCAAGGTGACATAAAAGAGAAGCAGGAAACAGAAGCAAAAGTGTAATGGAAAACAGTGCGGCCAGCACCCCCCATTCCCTTATCTTTGCAACTTGCAGTTCATAAACTCATGTAGGCACTTCACACAAACAAGGAGGGACCCAAAATAGAGATGCTGTAAACAGGAGAAACAACATCCCACTCACAATGCTCTTGGGGACAGCTGCCATAAGACCAGTTCCCAGTGACTTCAGGGGCTTTTGTTTGAGCACATTGGTGTGTATCTGGAGTCCCAGAAGGAGAAATGTGGTGGGGAGAAAGTGTCAGTCATAACTTCTCCAATTATGCAGCAAAAATGTCCATCTAAAAATATGCCAGGCTCCCTAGAAACTCCCTTCTTGCTCCCATCATTCTTGTAATACCCAGCAACTTCACTCACACACTGCTGGGCTGCCTCTGGGGCAGGAGCCCACAGAAACAGGCCTGCCTCCAAAACAGCTGCTTTTGGTATGCATTGAGGCTCTTTTAAAGGAAAATGGTCTAATTTGGCCACCACAGGAAAGGAATAATCTGAGACATCTCCACTTGTGCAGGCATGACCTTATGAACCAGTTTTGTTGAGATGCTGGGACTGGTACCAGATTTTCACTCCGTTCCACAAGCAAAGGCCACATCATTAAAAGCACTGCTCCTTAAATTTCTTCTCACGTCAGTCCCCTTTTTGAAAGCCTAGCTTATCTGTTTTGCTCACTTACCAAAAACAAGTCCAACTGAAGGAAGAGTCAGTGTTTAATGCCTCTCCTGCACTGGCCATACGTGTCTTGCCTGACTTGTGTTACTTGCAATGGGTTAAAAGCCCCACACTGTGGCTGGTAGTTTTGTTTCCAGCAGACTCAGGAAAAAAACAGTATTGGCCTGAAAATGAGAGCAGCTATTGCATTCCTTGGTCTAATAAAACAAAGTAAAATGTAAATGATTTTATATAATTGTTCTTGTTTGTTTTAAATGATTATAAACACATTTTTCTGCTTTTTCTCTTTTTCTTTTTCTTTTTCTTTTTCTTTTTCTTTTTCTTTTTCTTTTTCTTTTTCTTTTTCTTTTTCTTTTTCTTTTTCTTTTTCTTTTTCTTTTTCTTTTTCTTTTTCTTTTTCTTTTTTTCTCTTTTCCCTTTTTTCTAATTTTTTGCAGTTGGTATGTTTCTTTGTTTGTTTGCTTGTTTTCCTTTTTTCTCCATTCTTTCCCTCTTCCATTTTTCTTTTTTTACTTTGTCACTCTCTTTTGCATTTCTTAAAAATTAGGATAATATTCTTGTCCTGGAATGCTCCCTTTGTGCAGATCCAGGAACACCCTGATTATTTCACCCAGCTTCAACGGAGGAACCGCACAGTCAGGATTCATTTGGAAGAAAGGTTGATGCTGTTCCACATCTGTGCACAGGACAGGAGTGAGGGTCCAGTTACGGTATATTGACCTGCGGTATTCAGCAGCAAGACAGCAAGAAGATGCTGGATTGACTTGTGAGAGGGCAGAGGTGGAGGTGGATTCCTTGGTAATGTATTCAGAGTGTAAAAAAGTCTCCTTGTTACAGAGTCGCTGATGTACTTGAAGCCCAGGTCACTTATTGATCTCAGGCTTTGCCTGCAGGTGTGCTATTTTACTGGCAAACTACCACCAAACCTTTGTATTTCCCCACATATGCAGGTAAGTGTTTATACCCTTGCCTCTTAAGAAGAGATTCAGCCTTGAAAATGAGTCAGTACTTGAGAAGTCTTTTCAGGAGCCCCTCAGAGGACAGATGCTTTGATGCTTTCAGTAACATTCTCACTCCTTCCAGGCTTCTGCAAGATCCTGTTTGTATTAAGTGGGTCTTCCAGTGATAAATGACTCATATTGCTCTGAATTGAAAGTAGCTGGCCTTTCTTCTGTGCAACTCCTGAAAAATTGCCAAAGAACCTCATTGCTCCACTTTACATAGCTTGACTATATTTAGTATGTGCTATATCACAAACTCTAATATGGCCTATGAATCTTGCCTTTTGTTCAAGAGATGCAGACTACTTTCTCAATCAGGGGCATGTTAACATGCATTCACATCTCTTAGATTTCCACTTCATCTCTTTCTTCCTAAACCTTCAATACTGCCTCCGACATAACAATAAGGTCACCAGCTCATGCCCTGTTCGAAATCTGGGAGAAAACTCTAGTAAGACTTATTTATTAAAAGGCATATTAAGTATAAGAATCATATTGGCAGTCTTCTTCCCCACAGGTTTTTTTCTATTTATTCAGAGGAGATAAGTGAGTGGTTAAGATGTGAATTTGTTTCTTCATTGAACTGGGATAGTTTTTGAGAGCAATCGCTACTTGCTGGTTTACCACTTGCTGTTTTGTGGTGTTTCATAATAAGGAGATTTCATTTTTGAAAAATGAGGCAAAAAATATCCTTGAAAACATGAAAATTGGGGGATTTTTCACCATAATACTTTTCTTTCCAATTACATTAACATTTATTGGTGAAAATTGAATCATTTTGTGGGAATGTGTTCAGACTCCTATGGAATTGCATTGGAAAGCAGGCAGTCTTTCTGTTTACTTAAACATCTGAACTGGATGTATTTCTTGCTGTATTTTGGAAATGTTGGCATGGTTGTTGTGCTAGTAAGCACCGACAGGTTCTCTTTAGCTGGATGGCCCCAGAACCCAGTGATCCCAGATAAACAAATTAGCATTTCAATGGCCTTGTAGATATGGTCTGGGAATTCACATTTTCTTGTGCTTTAGTCTTTAGAAGCTTTGACTGTTTTAAAAAGATGGAAGTTATTTTCATTTCTGGAATCTGGAAATTTTCAGATGGCAATTCAGCCATGCTTGCATGACCTTGAGTGGGACTGTTCATAAAATATAGAATGGTTTGGGTTGGAAGGAACTTTAAAGATCATCTAGTTCTTATTCCCCCCACCACAGCCAGGGACACCTTCCACTACACCAGGGTGGTCAATGCCCCATCTAACCTGGCACTGAATACTTCCAGGGATGAGACATCCATAGCCCATCTAGGCAATCTGTTCCACTGCCTCATCACTCTCTGAGTAAACAATTCCCTCTTAATATCCAACCCAAATCCACCCTCTTTCAGTTCAAAGCCATCCCTCCTTGTCTTATGTCTTATGTCTTATGTCTTATGTCTTATGTCTTATGTCTTATGTCTTATGTCTTATGTCATATGTTGTACTACATGCCCCCGGAAAAAAATCCCTCTTTGGATTTTCTGTGAGCATTATATGTGCCTTTTAGGTACTGGAAGGCTGCTCTAAGATCACCCTGGAGTCTTCTCTTCTCCAGGCCGAACAACCCCAGCCTGCCCTTGTAGAAGCGCTCCACCCTTCTCGTCTTCTTGGCCTTCCTCTGCCCTTACTCCAACAGGTCAGTGTCTTCTGCTGAGGTCCACGGAGCTGGATGCAGTGCTACAGGTTGGGTCTCATACGGTCAGAGGAGTAGAATCCTGCTGCCCACACTGCTGTGGATGCAGCTCAGGATGCCGATGGCTCCCTGGGCTCTGGGTGCCCATTGCCAGGTTGTGTCCAGCCTCTCATCCACAAGCAGAAGGTCAGATTTGTTGAACTCTTTCTCCATGCTAGAAAGTTAGGTTCCCATTGACTCATTTTAAAACCTCATGCTAATTTGTAGATTCCAAGACCAAGCAATAAATGTTCAAGGGTTACAATCCACATTTTTCAAAACTTGTCTCTGAGGTGTTTACTTTAAATGCTTAAGAAAATCAGATTTGCAGAGAACATGTGAAGGCTGAGGAAAATTCCTTATATCTATAGAAACTTTGAACTGGCGTATTCAATTAAAATGACAAGCTGAAGCACATTACTTCAAAAGGCATCATCATATGTAACTTTTTAGAATCATATATTAACTATGAGCAAGAGAGTATCTGGAAAGGTGGACCATATGGTACAATAATTTGGGATCCAACTTGCTGTTTTTTGTATAAAGGGGGAGAGCTAGTAGAATTTAGCAAATTTTACGGTTTTTACTGTTTGTGTGTGGAATTTGTGAAAGATCTTCCCAGAAATGGATTCATACACAGATTCCCAAAGTGGCATATTTGGAAAACACCTTGAAAATAATTACTGTGACAAAAATAGAAGCTCTGCTAAGACACTTAACAGCATATTTCAGCAGCTGGCACTGTCTTCTGATATATTGGAGGTTCAAAACCTCAACATTATACTCACAGTGGGAAGTTGATCCTTTCCAGTAGCTCCCAACTTCTCTCTCTGAAGAATTACCATTAAAAGAGCTGTGGCAGTTTCAGCACATCTGTGCTTATGATTTAACACCAAAATCTCTCTATTCAAATTTTATCTTTAGTAGCTGAGGAAATGTACAAATAGAAGCAGATGTCCTACGTGAAAAAATATTACCAGAAACTTAGGAACCAGTCCAGATTCTTTGGGAATCCATGTTTTCTCTGTTGAGCTTTTTGCACAATACTATTAAAGGGAAATTGTGCTTGCTTTTGAACCAGAAAAAGTTAGCGCATTTGGAGCCAATGCAAAAATTATGCTGCATTCAGAAGACACACACTCTTCTTTTAGAAAGTGAGATCTTTGTCTCTGGAGAGAAGGCAGTGTTGGGTTGCTGCTGCCTGGGAGAGGGACAGTTTAGACCTGCCAAACAGCCAACCCTTTGGGTGGCTCAGGAATTTCAATGATGGGCTTGGGACAAAGCCATGCTCATTCTTTGGCTTGTAGCAGAGCTCACATGATCCATGAAACTACTGAAGATGAAGAAGATAAAACGGAAAAGGCAAGGCCATTTAAGAGCCTACAAGTACATGTTCCTGTAATCATCAAATAACTGTAAAGTGTCAGAAGTTCCAGAAACTGAGAGGAAGATATTAAAGATGACACTCTTTAAAGAAGAATGACATACATTTTCCAAAATTTTATTCTGTTCCTTGGTCTGTATGGAGCTTGGCATGCATTCTTCCTCCCACTCTGTCTCGCCTCTTTCCTAATTTCCTCACTATATGTAAAAAGCATTAAAAAGTTAGGAATTCCTGGACATTACAGGAGAATGAATTAATGGCAAAGCTCTTTCTGTGGAGTTCTATTTCTATATACAACCATGCCATCTTAGTGAGACATGAGTTATTCTGATTTACAATCTTCTTCCCACTAATCAGAATGAGTCACAAGTGTTTGCAAAGTGAAGTTGAGCCTCTCTGTACACACAGGGCAGTGACCCGAGAAGGAAACTCAGTTTTCCAACAACCCTTAAATCAATGAGAAAATGGAAAAGGAGGAACTCCAAAGACTAAAGATTGTCTGATTACTATCTTTATGTATTGACTGTATTTGATAGAAATATTAATTTATTTTTAACTTTGTGGGCAGGGATTTCTTTTTGTTCATGCATTTTCATGCATATGTAGATTGCCATCTCTATCTTATATTTCTTGTTCAATTGCCTGTAGAAAGTGCTTCATGCAAAATTCTGGTGAACTTCCTAACCTCCTTTATTCACAATGATGAGATGCTTTGAGAGATTGAATAAAATTCCTTTATTTTCAGTGTTATTAAAATGCAGATGTTTGATATTTTCCACTTTTATCCCCATTTCACAAATTTAGATCCAGCAGTAGAGCTGTTACAAATATTAATGTATTCCCAAGGCAATCCATTCCAAGTGCATTTGGTCTGGGAAAAAAAATGTTTGTTTCCAGTTTGCTCACAAAAAAGCATGCAGTTGAAAAACTGTTCATATTTGTGTTGTATGATCATTTGACCTTTCCCACCCATGCTTAACAAGAGTATAGATCTTAAGTAAAAACCATTTTTGCCTCATGTTACTAATCCCAGATGCTGTGAACAAAACAATAACATATCAGTCCCTCAGAAACAGAGAGGTCAATCTTTATGGTCCTGAGAACAAAATACTCAGCTTTGACTGGCCTTGATGAAAATGGTTAAGTGCTTAACTTACAGTCAAGTTAAATGGCTGTCAAGTTAAGTGACAATCAAGTTAAATGACATTTCGGCCCCTGATGCTATTCCTATGAAGCTCCTGATGCTTTGGTAACAGGCAGGAGGAGGAACTGGATCAGAATGATCTGGTAAATTTTTCCTTTATAGGAAAAATTAAACATCCTTAAAAAACTGCTATAATAGCAATTTGATTCTGAAGAGGAAAGACTCAAACATATTCTTGCACATCATCTGTGTCAGGGCAATGTCCACATGCATGCTACTTGTCTGCGGCAATGCATAGGAATTTATATGATCTTGGCGTTCTTTCACTAAGGCTGAGCTAATTAGAATTACTTCACCTCAGCCTGGGGCAGGGAGCATCCACATACGTAGTTATCCCAACTCAGCCGGCAAGCAGCAGCTTCCTGATGAGTGGCAGTGAAATCCGACTGCTGATGGCTCTTTTTCTATGCAGAGCCACAACTGAACCAAAGTGCACTTCCTATGAGAGGTTACTTCTGAATTGACCGTTAGAAAGAGAACATCTGGCATAGGAGCCTGATGAGACCTGAACTATAAAATACCTTATAACCAGATTATAGTGATGGCTTTGACCTAGGCTGCAGTGTCTTTAAATAAAATAATTTCCTTTTATTGAGCAGGATTTTATTTGTAAACCAAAAAAAAACCAACCAAAAATCAAGCCACTTTTGTGTTAAACAGCAATTATCTGATAGAGCTCATTTGAGCTTGATTAGCATATGAGAATAGTTGAGGCACAGCTGACTGGTGACAGGTAAAAACACAAATGAGTTAGTATCAAGATATTCCTGATTTCCCCTACAATGTTTCTGTGTGGAGATGGGTTGACCAAGATCTTAGATGTGCCTTGTCATCCTTAGCAAGTCCCTGGAGCAGTCGTCTTCCCTGGGCTTGCTTTTGGAGTGCTGTGGGCACAGAGCTCCCCTGGTCCCTGCTGCCGGCCTGGCACCTGCAGTGTCCTGAGCATGTGAAGGCTCCATGCTGCTGGGAGTGTCCCACTCCTCAGGACTCTGCACCATCACTGGGCACAGCACTATGACTGACACTGCCAGAAAATCACAGCACTGCACTCCCTGGGGAATGTGAACCTCATGCTCCCAGCCCAAAATGTACAATTTCCAGACTGATGAGCAAAACTGCCACTGTCACACATATACATTTAAGAAGCTTTCAGGTCATAGGACAGGTACCCAGTGGCATAGCATGTTAGTGAAGACAGCAGCTGAGTAATCTCATAACAAATCTGTTGCAGATAAAACACAAAAGAAATCAAAGTGACTTGTTATGTAAACCTGTGATTTTTCTTGCTTGTTGTTGGCCTGCTGTTACCCAGCTACTGCCTGGCGAGAGAAACAATCACAGGTGAGAGTGATTTCTTCCAGCACATTCATTCATTATGCATATAATAAATACCAGTCTTCATTTAGATTCTGGGAAGTTGGTGTTGGAATTGAAAGCTCATGATGTTTCCTATCACCCACACCTAGATACACATGACCCAACCCAAACATGCACACCGTTCTGGGGAATTTCTTGTCTTAAAAAGGATTCCTTTTAGCACATATCTGGTGGTACTTTTTCCTTACATCTACCAAATGCAAGATTATGCATCCTTGCTCTGGACAGAAAACCACATTTTCCTTAATGTTTTTCTTTCTTTCTTGCCACAGTTGCTGGGGTTATGGAGGTACAACACATACACAGGACAAATTTTGGGTTTGTTGATGTTTAATCAATAACTTAATTTCAGATTTGCATAGGATATGTTTTTTCTGTTGATTTTCCCTAGTTTCTTGCACTTGTATTATCGTTAATCTTGCCAATATTAGAAATGGCTGGAACTGAAAATGTTGAAAAATTGGAAGCAAATCAAAAAGTCTACAGAAAGATAAATACACCTGAAGGCGTGCAGATAATTTTCATATCTCAAAATTCAAATCAACATAAATCCAGGTGTTTTCCAGCATGAGATGAAACTAAAAGTAGGAATACTCATCCTCAGTTTCTATGGTAACAAGAAATTTGTTCCATATATTGCATTACTACCTCAAACATGTTGGGCAAGCTTACTGCAATACATGCCCTTAAATGTAGATTTTCATTAGATTATTCTTTCTCTCTCCCTTTTTTTCAGCTTTATTTCAGAGTCTCTTAGTTCAGCCATGTCAGAAAAACTAGTCCAGCTTTTCATCTGTCAATGGTATACAAAACACCCTAAAACATATATTATACATCTGAGTTATGTAAAAATGACCCCATATTCATTACTTGAATGTGCTTGGATTTTTTTATTAAATTCTGTTTGCTAAGACATAGATTGTTGGGGTAGATTTATTCAATTTGCGTCCTAGACCAAACTCTGGGGAAAAAAGTCCATGTTTAAACTGAATGAAATTTGTAACTTTGTAGAATTCTCACTTTGAAAGGCATGCTGCAAAATGTGTGGGACTTCCACAGAGAGAGAAACCCAAGAACACGCTCTGTGATCTTTGCAAAATATTCTCAAAGATAGAAAGTGAGGAGCAAAGTATTGTCAGGCTCTTGAAAGTACTAATGACTTAGTAATGCAAGCTTCAGAGTGCTTTAATATAGTTATAAAATGGATCTGTGTATCTACAAAAAGAATAAGTTAAAAAGATAAAACATCACTGAATAGTTTCCAAGTCTGCATCTCAATGAGCTTAGGGCATTCACTGTAACTATGAAGACATAATCAAAGAATAATGATTCATCACTAAGCTATTGGAATTCTTGAGTTTACAGGGCAGTTAGCAAGTGAATGAATGATAGAGGAATGTAGGGACTGCCCCACAAGAAAAAAAAAATTCCTCCTTCTTACCTAATGTTTTGGGTCATGGACTGTATAGCGCATCATACTTCAAAATATCACCTACGCATACTTAGGGCTAAAAAAATATATGTAATACTAAGCAATTTTATTCTGACTCAGGAAGTTTTATAGGTGAGTAAAACACTGGCCATTCTTAATCTTCAAAAAGAATGTTGCTTTTCTCAGTAGCAGAAGCCTTTTATCCCAGAAAACATTATATGTTTCAGCACTTTGCACAAAAGTTTATGAGCTGTTTTGTTCAACTTCTACTTCATCATTGCTATACTGTCTCTGAATCTCCTCATCCCTTTTTAGAATAAATACTGTGTCTGAAAAATCTCCCTGGTGTGTACTTACTGCTATCTTTCAGACCTTTCTCAAGGCTTTCTGAGGCTTTTTTTTTTCCTTTAGAAAAACTCTTTCCACTCATGTAATCTGTTTGATGTATTTGAGGTACATACATGTTCCAGGCACTGCATTGCTGAAATTACTTTGCTGCCCATTTAATTAATTCCTAATAACTCCTGTAATACATGAAATAAAATTTTCACTAGTTTTAAAGAAGTAATAAAGAGTTTGAAATGCAAATTGAGATATTTGGTGCCAAAGTCCTTCTCTAGACACCTTAATCACAACTGGTTGTAGTGTTGAACTTAATCAAAACTAAAACCACTGCAGGCTTTTCAAAGTAGAAAAATCACTGCAGTAATGGCTGTGAACAATTAGTATAAAAACATGTGTTCCCTCTTGCCAAATGGCACATTTACTTCTGTATGGTGACATCATTAACAATAAGATTTCTTAGCTAACTTTTCTGCAATGCCACGTCTACCAATATGAGAAAGTTCTGAAATATGAGTCTGCTTTCAGGGGGCTAAAGATCTTGTATGATCAGTTGTTTAGGGATAAGTAGAGGGAAGAATTTCAAGACCCGTCTCCTCTTTAGTTAGAGCTACTGAACTGAGAATACTGGTAACTGAAGGATTACCACCATCTGCTACTTTAGTGTGTCTGATGGTATTCTTCTTCCCAAACAGGACAATTAAAGCCTACCCAAAAAATGGACACAATTCACATATTTCAGGCTCATGATCTGTTAACAGAAGAGACAGCTGGCCGTTGTAATTTTATTTTCTTTCTGAGAGAAGCCATCAAGCCAGACCTAATGCCACTGTAAATCTTTCTGGATGGGTGGTCATCGTTTTCTTCTGCTTAGTGCAGTATCTGGTTGTGTGGGAGGCTATGGCTCTTAAGTGCTGTCATTACACTGAGTAACTTAAGCTGTAAGAAAAGGTAAAGCCTTTTGGTAGGAAAGGTGAGGAATTAGGTGATGTGAGTGGTCCCACAGTGGAGATAGAACATAAACAAGACCACTCCTATCTTCTGACCGGTTCTATATGACTAGGGCACTGGAAAGAAGCTGGTGTCATGCTGCAGCTGGGTCTGGGGTTCCACATGCCTCAGGTGGAAGGACCAAAATGGAAGGCACAGGGCCAGAACAAATCTCATGTAGTTGTAGCTGTGCTGAATATGTATGATAGGAGGAATATGTAGCCACCCACATATAAGCACACTTCTGGCATTTTTATAGTGGGGTCTATAATAAGAGGGTTGAAAGATATTTGCTTCTTTTTGTATATGTCCAGGAACATACTAAATATGGTACATTCCTGTGATAATGCTGATCTTTGCCCAAAATTTCCCAGTTGTCTTGAGAAAGGGAAGCTACTACTCCCAATGTTAATAGCAGGAAAATCTTCTAACCAATATGACAGCCATGAACAGAAGATGAAAGGAAAATATATTAAGAAATCAAGAGCTGACTTCAGGAGGTAGAATAATGAGTCAACCATACGAGAAATTAAGGTCATGAAATGCTTGCCTGAATCTTACTCAGGGAGTTGCCTAGAAGCTTAGCATTGAAATTTGAAACTGTATGAAACTGACTTGGTTTTATACTGCATTGCAACTCTGAAAATCACAGCAGATTTCTCAAAACAGGCCACAAAAAGCCTGCAGGAAAGCTGCATGGTGCCATGACTCTTCCATCCAGCAGAGACCACAGCTGTGTGTCCAATGGCTCCATGGAAGCATGGCGTGGCTCCGCTTGCCATGAGCTGGCAACCACACAGCTGTGTCTGCAGAGCCTGAGCCAGGAGGCCCTGCTAATAGACCACAGTGCTGTGTGCTGGTGGCCAAAGGAGTCATGAAAAAGGACCTGGAAACTAGGCAAAAATACAGAGCAATGAAATGCTTGCATAAGTTTGGGTGTGAAGCAATAAGACAACCTCAATTATTTTTTTGTTCATGGGGTCCTACAACATCTTCCAGTAACCTGCATCTGCTTTCTGGCACAGCTTTTTGGCATGCTCTGTTTCCCTTTCTATTAATGAAGGTTTTCTTTCTGTTGAGATCAAAAGGCTCTACCTTTGCTGAGACATTGATAGCTGAAACAAAGTAATCCCTTTCTCTTCCACAGTCAGAACAACCCTTGAAACTTTTCCTCATCATAACCGGTCTCTTTGAGACCCATGTCTGTTGCCTTCTTCAAAAATCTTTATTAGATCTCAACAAACTCTGAAAAGATGGAGAAGGAAATATTAATTTTCCGTATGTTGGTAATTTTCAGCAAACTTGTGTACCTCTAAAGCTGTTTAGACTGTGCTCAGCAGGAAACTGGGCACTTTAATTTGGGAAAAAAAAAACAATTAAACCTAAAATAAGTAATCTGAAACAGGACAAGTGAATTGTAGGGTAGAGGCACCTGTTTTATTCATTTGACTACAGAGGGTTGCTGTCTCTCCAATCCAAGAGATGTTTGCAAATGAAACCCACCTACTCTCATTCCTTCTGGATGCATCTGTACTAGAAGTGTAGGAAAATTTAACCTGTCTCCATGGAAACCACATTTGATTTGAAGTAGTATAAATACTATCTTGTGTTTCTGTTGTTTAAAGGGTGGATAATCTCCTCTGAATATTCCACTGCCCCTGAATTTATTTGGTTGGGCACAGAACTGCACCAATTAACTTTGTTGCAGGTGTCCATAAACTGGGATTTTGTATCACTCAGGGAAGATTTACCAGCACAGGTTGGAAGTAGCTTGAGAAATCTTTTCCAAGAATTCCACATGTGAGTCATAACCTTAAATAACCTCTCACTCCCTTCGTTAAGTGCCCCTTCTCTGTAGGTAAGTTAGAGGAACATATCAAACCAGGTTTGATTTTCCTGAACCACCTTTTCTGATTAGGTGTTTGTTACTATCCTTCAAACTGGGCTCAGGAGTTTGTTGGTGGTAGATTTCAGGCTTTTCACAGATATCAGCTCTTTTTGGAAGAAGGAGACCATTCTGAGCTTTCTTGACACCAATGACATTATTTTGCTTTTTATTTCTAGGCAGATTACTTTCTTTTTGTCTTTTTTATTGTTGCAGTAGTTAATTTCTTCATAATTAACATGCAAAGGGCCTGCTGGCAGTCATTCCAGAAGGCACTGGTGAACAAACCATAATGTCTTATCATATGCATACTTCCACAGATTTGGAATTTTTTAATATTGGTCAGCTTATCCACTTACTTTTTCACCTAAGCTAGAAATGTGTGAAAATGAAGTCTCAGAATTTGGTATTTAGTTGCATTAGGAATCCTTTTAGTCTCTTGCTGGGCTCACTCACTGGGATGGTCATGTAGAGAAAAGACTTCAACTCTTCCATTACCTTCAGCTACATGTTCTCTATACTGTTCAGCACCACAGTCTGATGATGTGCCAGGTTCCAGTGAATGGATTCTTCTTTCCAGGCACATCCGAGAGAGTGGCTTTAACCTGAGCTGCACTCCTGCATCTCTCCAGATTTTGCTGCTTTCCTGGAGAAAGAGAGCTTAAGAAGCATGGCTGCAGAATGACAGGCTAGACCTTGCCCCACCAGACCTCCCAGGCTGCCTGCAAGGGGATAGGTGAGTGGGATGTGTGTCACCTCTTTCAGATGTTTCCCTTCTAAAAAGTGGTCCATAAGATATGAGATATAAATTCTTTTCCTTCTTGGATGGTATTACTGCTCATTTTTTTATCTTATTATACTGAATATATTTCTATACTCTTATTACCTCAGTGTCAGTTTGCAGAAGGAAAACTTCTAATGTACTCACGTGCATGTGTACGTATCTTAAATTACTATGTTCATGTGTAGATCAGTTATTTTCTGAAGAAGAGCATCTAAGACCTGAGTTATCAGTACAGGTACTTAGATTACTTTCTACAGAAACTGAATATACATAGTCACTTCCTGAAGGTTCAAATAATTTAATGCCAGCATTAAAGATAGTCCCCTGAAACAACCCCCGTTATTCCCTATTTTAAGAAAGAAAGTTTAATACATCTTAAACACTTTCATCTGTTCTTAATCTTTAATTTCTTTATTACCACTTGAACAAGAGTTCAGAACCTGATTCCCAGTACCAGCCTCAGCCTTTCTTGTTCTGCAAACCACAGAAGGGAAATAAAAGTGCCTACTATTAGCACTCACCTGTTCAACTCTTCACCTTCTAACACTATTGAGAAGCAGCATTTCAGGTTATGCACGCTGTTGTATTCTTCTTCTGTCTTTGGAACAGAAGCTTTCTGCAGCAGCTGTTGACCAATACCAGAGTAGTGCTTACATATCACAACCTTCCTTGCATGTATGATTTTCTATAACACTTCATATAAAGAAGAAAAGGTATAATCACACTCCCTGCTGGAAGCCAACTTATTAGAAATATATATTTTTTTTCAGTAACAATTCATCTTGTTGGTAGTTTTGTGTCAAATATTTGATGTTCATTTGCAGGAAGCCCTTACTGCCATGGTCTTCCCCGACTCCTTTGTGTTCCTTCTTTTTCAGAAAAATATCATTATGAAAAGCACCTTGAATAATTTTTTGGCTGTAAGTTTAGCTGAAAAAACATCACACACATGAAAGTTCTGCAGAGTTCTGAGCTTTGTTCATATGTGTAGCTGGGAGGAAGGCTTTGATTCCTTCAGTATGGGAAAGATTAAGATTATGTGCTGTTTATAGAGCACAATGGCATAAAATGTAGGAAATCTTCTAGTTATTTCCTTTACTAAGTACAAAATATTGTATGTTAGTAATTTAATTATTATTTCAGAAATGTATTTTTAATGATGGAGGGAGGACAACATTAGCTAGTAATTAGGGAAATGAGAGACCTGTATTTATTCAAATAAGCCCAGCCCTTCTGTTTGCTGGATGGCAAAATGTTATGGAAATATGATTTCAAAAGGTATGCTAATTTATTTTGGCAATATGGGAAAGAATTGTCCAACCAAACATGAAAAAAGAGTTGGCATTTTAATGGGGCTACATTATCCCGCTTTCAGAAATTCTGCATCCTGAAAAACATCTGCGATTTCAACTTTGACCATGATTCACTAGAGTACCCACTTTCGTTTTTACCTGTAAACATGTTAAATAACTTGCAGACAATGAAACAAATGGAATATAAAATGAAAGTGAGCATTTCCTTGAATTCAATTCTTTGAACAGTTAGCTAAAGATACGTATTTTCTCATAAACTAAACAACGCATTAGAATAATGTAGTTTCACTTCAGAGAGCTTTTGGTTGATATCTTAATGGAATATATTATAGTGAATTTTAAAAACTTTCTTAAACCCGATCTTTTCAGTTAAATGTCATCTTCATTGTTTTAGTTTACGATACTGTTATTGATTATACTGTGCAATTATATTTTTATCTGATCCTAGCACCCAATGCTCACAAGATGCATTTTATTTCTGTTTAATTCCTGTTGGTCTAAAGTCCCCACTGTTTATAATCCTTGATTCTACAAAAGACATGGCTATCCCAACTCCTAAATTAAGTTAAAAACAGAAGGAATTTAAAATTTTCTTGCTGCTATTGTTCTTACTCAAATAAGATAATAAAAATGATGTTACATATAACTAAATGAGTCACTTATTCACAAGAAACTATCTCCATAAAATGAGTATAGCTAGCACTGAGCTATAATTACCTGCAAATATGCATGAGGAAAATCTACATAACCAAATCCATTCATTGGCAATCACAAGAAAGAGTCCAAGCTGAGCAGTCTCAAGAGCTTTATTATTTCTACATTGAATGCAGAAACAGGAAATGAATGGGGTGGTTATATAAATGAGCGTAATACTTTGGACAGAATGAAATTCACATGATTAGGCTGAACATTATACAAGTAAATCTACTGACTTCATAAATGACATACAGACGTAATTAGGGTTTCCCAATCCTTGTTTATTAAACTGTCCACAAACTAGGGATCTGTAAAACAAAACCCCAAGTGGTGAGATGCAGTTTGGTAATATGTATATGCAGTTTTATGCACATATTATAAAAGATTATGTTCAAATTTTGATTTTAAGTGGGACTTCTTAGATATTCTAGAAGAACTAAAACATTTTTAAAACCCCACACATTACAATTTTATATAAGTTTAATTGTATCACCTATAAAAAATTTTAAAGTAGATTTTATAACTGTATTTTCACCATGCTAAAATCTTTATGCACACATAGAGTATGAAATTAGGCAAATTGTAATTAACACTATCTTTGCTGAACTATTTTTATTTCAGTTGTGTTTTGTTTGTTTGGGTTTTTTGTTGGTTTTTTGGGGGATGGGGAGTGTTTTTTGCAGTTGTTAAATTTTTTTGAAAATCCCAAAACTGTATTTTGGTAATTCAATCCACAGAGGAATTTCTCCCATCTATGAACTCCACAGAAAATGCCTATAAAGAAATAAATAATTGAAAGAATAGTCAGATTCTCTGTCACATTTGACTTGGGAACAAACAGTACAAAGTGCTTTCTCATTATGTGTAACACAAGGATTCAATAAAAAAGTGGAGTTAGCCAGTAAGTAGCAGATCCAGTACATAAAACGTTGATGTTTCAAAATTTGTTTTTATTCTGGGTTAGAATAGAAAAGAAATCATGCAAGCATTTTGAAAAGCAATTCTGTTGAAACACTCCTTTTTAAATTGAAAAGGACTGTTTTCTTAATTTCTTTTACAATGAGTAAAAAGGCCTTGAGTTGAAAGCTGTAATGATCCATTGACACCTCTGCAAAGGGTGGGCTTTGGCAAAACATTATATGTCATCAAAAAATAAAATAAAATGTAAAAGTATATGATATCAAATTTTCTAGTCATTTCTAAGACAAAGTAATCAGCAGAAGCTCCATGATTGTGCTTACCATAGCAATCATTGCATATTACAGCATCTTGGCTTAGGATTTTAAACTAATGACTGAAAATTACAAACTACGAATAATTTTTTACTTTAAGGAAATGGTGGATACCATCCAGGTAGCACAAACATAATCCATAATTCCCATTCAACTATTTGGCCAAAATATGAATGCCTTTTATGTGAATGCATCAACTTTTTCCACATGGGGAAGATACTATTCAAATCCAATTATGAAAATATGTTTATTTCATGACTTTCTTTAGTACTGCCATCCTTTTTAGTAGACTAGAATCTGTTAACCGCATGAAGTTGATCACTTAAACCTGCTCACCTATAAATGCATTTGCTCTGCACCCTCCTGTAGAGAAGAAAGCTTTCTGCTAATATGGACCAACAGTTTGAATGCTCTTCATGGAGCCTTAAAATTTTAGTCAGGCAGCATATGTAATTTTTTGTGTTTCTGATAATTTTTGAACAATAACCTGAGAAGCACAGTGTCTCTATTGATGCATTCAGCTGTAAGAGCCAAGATACGGTGCAGTCCTGTGGTGTTTGATGTGCATGATGGCTCTCAGGGGTCTCATGCCAGATGCCAGAGTCCAGGTGTCATCATGTAAATGGGAGGTTCCATGGCATTGTGACAAAACTCCAGCTGAACATTTCATGGTGGGGATGTTGCGGTCCTCAAGTACACCATGGTATTCCGTGAGCAGAGAAGACCTGGCTCAACAGGGCATCCAGGAACCTGGCGAGACTTCCTCCTAGTCTGAGTGTCTGAACTAGGTGCCTAAACCTAGTCAGATACTAACTTTATGTAATTCCTAGGACTTAATTCCCCTCACTCCCCTCAAAAAAGAAAACCACCCAAACCCCACAACAGAAAGACTGCATACTTCCTTTCTTGTACTTTTCCAGTGGCAGCAGTTGTTGGCATTTGACTGAAACAGCAGAAAGGTAAATAAGACCTTGGCAGACCCCATGCAACTCTACCTTCTTTCTCCTTGCCGATGGACATATTTATCTTCAAAGCAGGAGCACAGGGTGTCTGCATTCAATCTGCACAGACATCTGAGCAATTAGTCATCTTTGCATGCATCAGCTACCAAATGTTTCAGAACTGCAAGGCTCCCTGCTACCACGAAATTTTCATCCTTGCATTTCTAATGAAAAGTGGCCTCACACTGTCAGGTGTAGTGGGTGACAGATTTTGGAATTTTTGACAGATTATTTTTTCTTTAATGATTCTCCTCAAATGATGTCGATGTTCAGATCTTGGGTACAAATCATTGCTCTTTCTTTGAATCCCATTGGATCTGTTGGCCTTAGTCACAATACCAAAGATGCATGAAGGGGAATACAAGATCCAGTGTGATCACAGCTGTGGCTCACAGCCTCACCAGCTGCCCTGTAGAGCATTTTGCAAGAAGCAGAACTTCAGGATCATTTCCTTTTTAACTTCTAGTTCAAAGTCATTAAGAGAATCAAACCTCAGAGGTTCTCTCTAACCACATACTCTTTGGGGCTACTTTGAGCATTAATATTTCCCTCCGTAATTTGTAGCCTTCTCTGTATGCATTTATGTAATTAGTAACAATGATTAAGCTTCATTTTTCAAGACAATGTTACTTTGAAATGGCTCTGCATCACATATACAACATACTTTAATAACATTTAGTGAATTTCACAGTCCTTCTCAGGGCTCAGCCAGGGAACAGTAAGGTGGGTACTTAGCAGATCTTTTTTGATATATGTGTTGTAGCTGTTGTGCTTGTATAAACCCCTAGAAGTATTTGATTCTGTCCATCCTATGGAACAAGAAGATACAATTTCAATCTGTAAAGAGCTGAGATGAGCCACTGCCCATTGTGAGCTAAGTGGTGCAAGACAAAAATTGTATCTGGGTGGCATCTGGCCAGTGAAAATATATTTGTGAGCTGCTGCTGCCCATGTAGGCTGCAAGTCACTTTCTGGTGAGAGTTAGCCACCGAGCAGTACTGTACGAAGGATAATATGTTGTTATCTGACTAAATTATGCTTTTGGAAAGATCCTGGTATCTAGTGAAGGTGAGGCTCTAGGGAATTCCATCACTAGGCTGGATTTAGACTAACTTCTCCATTTAGTTGTGACTGACACAAGTTAGCCATTTTTGTCAACCACTGGCATTGTTGACAGTGTAGTATGTCATTTTGCTGCATATTTATAGTCATAAAAATATGATAAGGCAGTTACTGGCATTTTATAATGCATTTCAAAAAAAGCATATACCCCATTCTCACGGATTACAGGTTACCAAGAACCAGTTCCCATACAGTGGAAATACCAAGGTAAGAGATTTAGGATATTACCATGAAACCCAGAATCTCAGTTCTGAAGGAAGTCTCTTGTGTACAGTTGTTACCGATAAGAAATATGAACTCTGTCATAAATGCAAATAAATTAGGAATATAATGGCTGTTCTAACCCAGACCAGGCTTCAAAGCAAGATAGTGCCAAAATGCTCCTTGAAAAATATCTGTGAAGGAGAGAAGTCTGCCTGATCTTGAAGAAAAGCAAGGTGAACATCACAAAGGCTATGGTTCATCCTGGAAAGAGATGCAGTTGTTCCTCTCGCTGACTCATGCTCAAGCACATAAGAAAGAGGACTAGTGGACTTTCCTAGAAAAGGTGGGAAAGAATCCTCAGGAATACAAAGGATATAATATTAACATATAGAATGAGTGGATTCTGAATTTAAACATACTATTTCAGCTTCCACCAACTGGTCTTTAAATAATTATTTTTCCAAATATCATGTGATGAAGTCATTGTTTACATACTCAGAAATTTTAATCTATGTAAAAAAAAACCCAGCCCATGTAGTAGCATCAGCTCAGTAAGACTTCAGTTTATCCTTATTTCCAGGTGATATTTGGTTTGACTTCATTTATGGTGGCTCCAGTTCAGGGCAGGAAAGACAAAGTTTAAAATCAAAGATGTGGTTGTATAATGCAAATCACTCCCTTGCGCATTTGTCTTATAACTGCTTAATACTTTTGGGGAGGGAGGATGGGAGGTCAGCAGCTCTCTGGGTGGTGGCTGTGCTGCTGTGCCAGTCATGCTGCCTGTCGCAGAGGGGTCATGGCTTCTGAGTCACAAGGAGCTGGTGGGCAGTGCGACTGTGCTGTTCAAGCCAGGGTTGCATCACAAAACAAGTGGTGGGTCTGGCATAGAAGCTGCTGAGGAATCAGAACACTTGGCAGTGACAGAAGATGATCCCACCAGATGTGCTGAGGCAAACATGGCTGGGGTGCTCTGGGTATGAGCTGCCATGTGCCCTACATCATCTCCCCTCCAAAGAGCAGGGCTTGCTGAGAGATGTCAGCGGTACCAAAAGCAATCTCCTCCTACATACATGGAGGGCAAAATTTTGTCATGGATTCATGGCCACTAAGGCATGGCTTAGTAGAGTTGTAGTTTCCTTTTGGGTATAAGGGACATTTAAACATATGCCAGAACAAGGGAGCTAACTGTGGTCAGGAGCTGCCTAAATATTATGCAGGCTTTTAAAATCAAGACAATTTTTTTTGCATGTAACCATTCAAAATTTGTGGTGGTTTTAAGCCCTGCTCATTGCAGTAAATGACTATGTGATGTTGTAGGCTATGACGTACATAAATCATAAAAGAGGTACCACATTATCAACATTACAAGGTCTAGATTATAGAAATTACAAGTATGTTTCATACATGAGTATAAACCATATAGGAAATGTGCCTATACCAAAAGAAGGAAAGGAGAAATTATATAAGTTCTTTCTTATACCCACTCACTCTTTAGGAACATCACAACAGCACTAGGCAAGGATAGTAGCTATGTAAATTATTTTCATAGCTTAGTTTAGAATTATTTTGTAATCTGTGAACAAAGAGCTAATTATAATAATGTTAATAGACACATAAATGTCTGTTTAAGCCCACAGTTGTTGCAATCTTTTAGGTAATCAACTTAATCCGTGATCATTGCAAACGGAACTTGAAATGTGGTTAGGTCCTAATAAGGTTATGGATTCAGCTTCACATCTGGAAGCAAAGCCAACATGTTGAAGGCATTTGATTGAGCAAGGCTCCTGGTTTTCTGCCTATGCATGCTGCTAAGCTTCCGCCTGACCCTTTGTATGTATGTTCTTTTCTAAATCCCAAAGAAATAAGTACATCTTATATGAATGTTCAATCCTTTTTCCAAGAAATGCAAATGGCATTGTTAAAACACTTTTCCCACTCACTTTCCATGACAAAATTAACTTGAACATTAAATTATATAGTGCCAAAAAGACATAAATTCCCAAAGTAGGACTAAAACAGAATTACATGCCAACATATGGCATCATGGTCTGGAAATTCTATATTTAATTGTCATCTAAATTATTATTTTTTAACTCTGCAGTTACCTTGGTTTTGATCTTAATATTGTTGGGTTGCTTAGAATTACAGCTCTGCTAATTTCTAACACTGTAGTTGTGTCCACAGCACAAAGTACTTGGAATTTAATTAATGTCCAAGCTCAATAGGCATCCCAAGTGAAATATTTCTTTTCTTTGAGGTCCTAAATAGTTTTATCCAGGAGACTATGGGCCAGAAGCAGAACTGGGCACCTGACAAAGATTTCTGAGACTGTCACTCTAAGACCTCACTGTGTTTGAAATTCAGGATTTCTGCTCTTGACTGAATGCTCTGTTTAGCAAGACAGTCCCACTTTCTCTCATGCACATACACACATACTGCTTTAAGGTTACACTGGGATATAATTTTTTTCAGGTTTGTACAACATCACCAGAAAGTGTCCTTAGCTTGTGTGCCAGAAGAAATTGATAGCCTCTGGTTAGGGCATATTCTCAGGGAGATGAATATATAGAGCTGCAGAGCACCAGATAAACCCATGATGTTTCAGATCCATGTTTTATCTATTACTAGCATGTTCAGTAAAAGTGGTGAGGCAGGAAAAACAATTAACAAAACGTATAGCAGTTGCAATGCTGCTACAATAAGATTGATTAGTCAATAATATTTAGCATGTCTGGTTTCACAGTCTGCTTTATTTATGTTACCACTTACATACCCCATGTGACAATAAGGACAATTCATTGCAGTGTAAATGAAGGCATATAAGAATTTTTCTTGATGTTGCACTGGAAAACAGTAGAATAAATACTGATTGACTTTTGGAAAAAAATAATAATGGTGCCAATGCTGGAAGGGCATCTGGGCTGTGAATATGCATGGGTTGGGACACCCCTAAGGAAATCTGCTGAGCAGCATCTTTCATCACAGCAGTTTTCATTACATGCCCAGTCAGGGTGGCTGCCATCTGAGAATAAAATTATCAGAGGAAATTGCCTGCTCTGAATGGAAGTTTAGGCATCAATTTTTCTTGGATGTCATACAACAACACAAGCAGTTACGTGTTTCATTAAGAATTTCTCTTTAGAAAACCTGGGTTTTTTGGTTTGTTGGCTGGTGTGTTTTTTGATTTTTTTTTTCTTTCACTACATTTCACTTTTACATCACTTGTAGTGAGACAAAACTCTGAGCTTCTTTTTACTTGCAGTCTTAGAGTCGTAAAATATTTTAGGTTGGAAGGGACCTCTGGAGGTTGTCTAGTGCAATATCCTTTCCAAAGTCATTGAAGTCTGACCAGACTCTGTCACCTCCTGCCCCTCAAAGGGTCTCAGACTCTGAACAACTTAGTAGCCCTTTGCTGACCTTTCTCTGTTTTGTCCAGGCCTATCAGTATCTACTGGGAAAATCAAAGCTGAACAGGGTATTCCAGGTGTGGCCTGAAGAGTGTTACATGAAGATGAATAATCACCTCCCTTGATCTGCCTGCTGGTTCTCGTTCATGCAGCTCTTCCATCCTCCAGTGGCACACTGCTGTCCCATCCTAAACCTGTTATCCATCAGGGTTGCCCAGATTCTTTTCTTCAAAGCTCCTTTCCAGCCAGGTAACCTCCAGAGTGTGCAGCTGCATAGGGCTGATCCATTATAAGTATGGGACTTGGCATTTGTTTTTGATGAACATTGTGAGCTTTTGGTTTCTCCATTTCTCCAGCCTGTCAAGACTCCTTTGAAAGACAGTTCTGCCCTCCACTGTCTCCACCTTCTCCTGGGCTGTGTCCTGTTCTTAGGTCCAAGCGGTTCTTAAAATCTCAGAAGTATTGTGCTCCTTATTGCGCCTAAGCAAGACAAGTTGCAAGTGGTGAGTCACCACCTGGACATCAAATCGCTGACTACACTCATTGTTTAGATAATTTTCTACTCGCCTGGGTAGTCTACCCATCTGGTTCATATGTCCCCAGTTTGGCTATAAGGGTATTACTGAAAAACAAGTTAAAATTCTTCCTGAACTTCAGCTAACTGATGTCCACTGCTCTATTTGTCCTTGGAAAGTTCATGCTGGCTGTTCTTGTTCACCACCCTCTTCCTTTTGCTCTCAATTCAGTGAGACCTAGCTTTGTATTAACTGAATGTCTAGAATTTAGTCTGTCACTTGAAGACTTTAGGTAAAGATTCCCCTCTAGTTAGCTAATTTCTCTGTCTTGAGCTAATCTAAATGAGAACCAGGACTTCTGTGTGAGAAAACTCACAGGACGCAACTGCACAGGCTGTTTCACCAGGGCAAGGTATGAGGTACATAAGACTACTAGATATTATCTGACCAAAATGAATTTATTTTGCTTATGATGAAAATAAATATGTAAGGTAAAGGACATTTGAAAATGTGACCCATAAAGCCATTTGCCACTTGATTTAATGCTCAAAAAGCAAAAATGGATGAAGAAGCTTGCTAGGAGCAATATAATTACCTATTTAGATCCACTTGTATGGAAATTTACAACCGGCAAAGCAAAGCTTGAAGACTTTTCTGAAGGAAATTCACGAGCAATAGGACCTGAGCAGGCTGAGGAAGTTCGGCTTTGTTCTGATAACTGCTGTGAAAAGTGCTCTTCCAACAGTGGCCAGGCTGGAAACACTTTAGAGATATCAGTAGTGTAGATTGGCTGCAAATCAAGCCGTTTGGTTGCTCTTTACCTTTACTAAATCATTGAGATATGTGCTAAGTAAATCTGTTTCTAGCAGTAAATGAATTATGAGGCAGAGGGGAGAAGGCTAATAGGACTAAATCCCCCTTAGTACAACTGTACGGTATAATCTGTCATCACAAAGTGGAGGAGAAGCTCTGCAAGTCCTTCCCTAATCAGCGCTGAAACCATGCCCAGACCTGTCTGACACACAACTTTAGTCATCTTTCTTGTTCTTTGTCATAAAGAAAACAGATTTTTTCTAATGATTTTAATTTTTTCATGCAGGTAATTTGTAATCATTGATAATTTTGTTCTCTCTCCTATAAATTAAGCCATATATTAAGAGTAGTACATCCTATATTTTATATATTTTCATGGTCTCAATCTATTTGAACTTCTCATCTGCAATATGCCATACTCAAGTATGGAATATATGATAAAATATAAACTGCATGTGTAAAGTCTACAAGGTTTGCTCAGGTTAACAGCTGAATGAAATAACAAAGATCTGTTACCTTTCTGCAACTTCACACCTTTCATCATTCCTCTAATTTGATGTTCCTTCTGAAGATGAAAAGAGTTAGAGAGTGTTTTACAATTTTGCTATGTGATTGTATTTTTTCCCTTGGCAAAAGAGAAGAGTACTAGACTTGTCAGAAAAAAAAAATATGCAGTCTGACAAAAGTTGTGCATAGAGCTGGCAAATACTGTTACTTTACTGCTAAGGAAGGTATGAATACAATTCCTTTTATTGTTTTGTATTATTAGGGAAGAGGTTGATGTGCCATGTGGTGTGAAAGCTCTGTGTTGTAGATGAATGGGATATTTTAATTCAATGTGATTGTCTTTACATATCATTATGAAATTTTATTTGATAGTATTGGCTAACAAGGTCAGTTTAAGAGGGTCTGGATTTACTAAAGTTGCTTATACTGCCAAATCACTTGGGCATATATGTTTTCTCTAGATGGACTGAAGCTATGGTTTAGCCATGTGTTTTATTTCTGCAAAATCTGAGAATTCAGTACTGGATCAAATTAAATATTTACAAATCCAAGACGGGACTTTGGTAGACCCAAATCATCTTATGAAAAACCACCCAGTCCCCCTCTGTTCAGTGGACATCCAACAGTACCAGGACCCAAGTTCACACAGTGCTTCCTTTTACAACTTGACCCTTCCCAAAGTGTCACCAGTGCTGTTCTTGAGCCTGTGTGTGGCTCTCCCACACTGGACAGGCAGGTGGCTAAGCTTAAGGGAGATTCAAAATACAGTATGAAGGCAGTTGTCCAATGTGTGCCCTTGTGAAGAGTGAGGGGCAAAATCCAGGAGCCTTTAGGCTGGTAGTTTTACCATGCAGCAAGAGGTGAGAAAATGAGTTTAGGTGTTTCCCAAGCTGGCTTCTGTAACATCCCATGGCTACTGAATTCAGCAGAGACTACAGGAGTGTCTGCCCTGATCAGGTAGAGGTGAGTTAGTTTTAAATCTCCCTGGGCTGGGAAGGCAGTAGGATTAGGCTTCCCAGTTCCCCAGGACCTGTGAGGACCCTGCTATAAAATGAAACAAAGGCTATATCTGACTGCCCACCAATGCAACAGCACATTCCATTAAGTCATGTGAAAGAAAAATAGCATAAGCCTTCACAAGAGGATTTGGGGCCACAGACCCTGAGTGGCTGAAGGTGCAGCCTCTGCCAAATGTTTCAGGCTAGGGGCAGGAGTGGCACTGGACAGACCCCGTGCTCAGTTGGTTCCTGGTGCCAGTCCTGGCAGAGCCTGGCTCAGTGTGCAGGGATCATGTTTCCAAGTCTTCCAGCTCTGCCTATGCCTGGCAGCAGCTAGGCACCTCACAGACCTGCTGGTCATGGTACTTAAAAGCTACCCCACCTGTTTATTTCTTTTGCTTAACTGGACAAAGCCTTTATGACCTCTGAGAATGTAAATTGCTCCATCCAGTAAATTGCTTTTCATGTGAGAACATTAGGACTTTTAATTATAAATAGAAAATGCCTCAGGTTAATGGTACCACAGACAGAGATGAGGAAGCTTTGATGATTCTTGTGCTTGCTTCATATACAGGGATAATCCTGATTCAGCAGGTAGTGGTGTCAAAGACTCATTTACAAGAACTACAAAATGTTAAATATCCTTTCTTGTAATTTTCCCAAAGATTATCTGAGTAATATGAGAGGTTGCTTGTTTTTCTTTCTCCTTCTGTAAAGCTGTATTTGCTCTTTGCCCATTAAGAGGCATGTCCATTTGTTTGGGGCATGTCCACACAGAGATACAAACATCCTTGATTTTAGTGTTAGTCAGTAAAAACTAGGCAAAAACTTGAGACTTTTCTCATGAAGGACCAGGAACTGTAGTTACATTACAATATTGTCTGACCTGTTGATAATTTTTTAATATTGGGACCATGAGTATAAGTGATGAGTAACAATTACTGCAGGTAAATGAAGTCCTTGTTGCATGAAACTTAAATGGAGAATATTAAGTACTTCATACCTCTGCTAAATTATCCCTTGTAACTCTTTGGAACAAAAAAAAGCAGAAGACTGTTTTTGAAACATGCTTATTATAATTTTTCTAACCAGACAATGGTAGTGTGTTATTAAAAAAATGAGTTAGTCACAGCAACTTTGAACAGATGTTACCTCAAGACAGGCTATGACACTCAAAAAATTTCAAATAGTGAAAAAAATAAAATAAAAAAAAAAGAGAATAGAGGATGTCACGTGTCAATGAAGTTCTTGCTATCACTGTTACCTTCCTTGCTGTATTTGATGCTAAAATACAGAGTAAGTGGATGCCTATGAACCGCTGAATATGATCCAGTCCCTGACTAATGTAGGTGAGTTGGCATTGACATTCTGTGCCAACACAGCTACCGCAACACATCTCCCAAGTCACGAGATGGCTTACAGATCACAAGATTATTTTTGAAAGATAGAATTTTTCTATCATTATGCTTTTCTTTCTTACCCATGGCATCACAAGATTGACTCTAGCTGCAGAGACACATTTTTCTTTTCATAGGTAGACCTGAGTTTTTTGTGGAGACAGGGGCTAGGTGAAACAACACTGATTAAGCTAGCTATACCTTGTGCTACTTTACTAATGAAAACAACCACTGTCTGAAAACACAGTGGTTATTGTCCTAACCACAAAAACAATGTAATGCTTATGATTTGGGAAAGTTTTGATTTGTTTTAATCAGTGAAAAGCATGGTTCCTCCATGGACAGGGGCCTGGAGTTGTCCTGCTGTCCTCAACCTCCTGGGCAGAGTGAGTGAAGAGTTGGTAATGGATAATAAGGGACATGTGCTCTGAGGACATGCTTCTTATAGAACCTGGGGGAAAGGTCTGAGTCAATGACACAAATCTTGGATGGGACAGAATGGTGGGAAAGGAGAAGAAAAAATGAGGCAACCAGCTCGGCTGAGAGAGGTGCACATATAAATATGAAACCAGGATAAACATTAGAATTGCTCAGTTTAAATTAGAAGCAAACCAAGAGAGAGTGAAAGGAAGAGGGCATGATGCATTGTGGATGAAGCCATGCACTGACAGCAGTGCTGATGACTCAGCTAAGTACATGACTCAGGTGCTGGGAACTCTGACTTTGACTCTTCACCACGATTCTGGGCGAGTCCCAGCTTTTCTCTGAGTCGTGTCCGACCTCTGAGTAAGCAGATTGAATTCTCACCATGCTCAATGCAGCTATGTTTACAGATGTTGGTTTCGTATGTCACAGAATGCTTCACACACATCTGCAAATGTCTGGTTTGTTTGAAGAAATGCCAGAATATCTCTATTACGAATTTTAAGCTGGAAATTCCAAATCCAGAAGGGAGTAAGAGGGAATTGTCTAAATAAATGTCAGAACAAGCTACAGGACTCTTAATCCTGGTTAAGATCACTGATACTGTTTGTGAATATACTGAGCTTCAGTTTCCTACTCTGAGTGCCTCAGGAACTCAACACCTCTGTCAATCACACACTCCCCTTCTGGGATGTTAAGAGGTTATTAAATGCCACTGTGTAGTCTCAGATCAGCCAGCTGTTTTGCTTTAATTAGTTAGTTCCCTTGAACACAGAAAACAATTTTCTTTCAGTTTCTTTTTTGGCTGACTTTTCTACTTTCTGATGATAAACCACAATTTTATTTTTCTCCTTCCAAACAACCCTTTCCCTTATGAGGATTATTCTTCTTACACGTACTGCTCTTGGGCCTCTGAATTTGGATGTCCTCTGGATGTCCAAGACAGCACTAATCCCAGCAGAAACCTAAATTTATATTTGCACAACAGAGCCCACCAGTGGGACTATCTGCTGAATTGTTGGGACAGTGATGTGTTGCTATCTCATTCTTCAAAGCCAACGTTTATTTGCTTGAGCCAACCAGAGCATTTCCATGCAATTAATTCTTTTCTATAACTGGAACTTAAGAAAGAACCAAAATTCTCAATCTGTTCAACTCTATATCTTATAGCTTTTGGTACTTAAATGTCATTAGCAGTGGTAGATATGGTTCCTGGCATGTGGCTTTGTCTGGTGTGTGACTGTTCAGGCAGTTGTGGACACAACTGGTATCCTCCACTCCTCCATCCTCCATCCATGTGATTAGCTCAAATTAGTTTTTTTGTGGTGGGGGTAGTAGTTTTGTAAAGTGCACATTACATCCTAAATATTAGAAATAAGTAAACTCCTAGCTTTCTGCACTCAACGGATTTACATACAAATACTTCTCAGTCCGGGGCACCATTCCACTGACATCTGAACTTGTCTGTGTTGCACAAGTAGGAGCAAACATATTACCTTGTAAAAAAAAAGATTAAGTAAAAAAAAATAAACCAAAAAAAAAAAAAAACAAACAAAAAAAAAAACTCAAAATTTAACCAGTTAGTGTGGTTTCCACAGTATCTGAACAGCTAAGCAAGATGACTGTATTCCCAGAAACTAGGTTCACGTACTTATAAGAATGCCAAGACAGAGGTGACTAAGTGCTATCTCAGTATGTGAACACCACACAATAGTAATTCCCAAAATGACCATCAGGGAAAAAAGGGATATTGGAAAAGGGAAACTTGACAAAATATGAAAGCATGTAAAGCAGTGAACTGATATGCTTGAGTCAATGAAATACCGAACACAGCTGACTACCATGCCCAAGAGACTGTCAAGAGTCTGAACAGCTCTGGTGACTCACTCTGTGTATGTAGATAGTTGGCCTAGGTGAAGAACCACCACTGTTAATGTCTCTCTGTCCTTTTCTCTAACATTAAGATTTGATATTTTTCATTGCCTGCTCCCTTTAACACTCTGTAAACTTCAAGCACTAAATCCTAAAGACAGTAACAGGTAATCTTTTAGCTTTGTGAAATTTTTCTTAATCAATTAGCATCCCAATTTACATAGACATTAACATATGCAATATTAATATGATCTGAAATGCTGTGCATTCAAAGAATTCAAGGTACCACACATTCAAAAGTCACGAAGTTTTCATTTTAAAAATGAGTCTTGCTTTCTCTCAAGTTTGAGAAAAACTGAAATTCGGTTGAGATTGTCTCAGATGTGCAGGTCTTTTTTGTTTACAATGAATAAGCACTTCTTGGAAAGCTTCGAAGAGAACAGTGTTTTTAAGACATATAAACTAATTCACAGCTTTTTGACAATCAGCACATGAAACTTACTGATTTTACACAGTAAATCTGAAACCAAGAAAGACTTGGAATTTTTGGATCCTGCTGTCACACAGTGAAATTACTTATTTTACCTTGTAACATTATCCATTAAAATTGAATTGAAATCTGTTTTTCTCTCTAAGGACATACTCCATGATTTTTTTTTTTTTTTTTGCTGGTAATCATTTAAGACAGTGATTTTCCTCTCCAGATGCCCTGAGAGCAGTGTCTTTTACAAGTGTTTCTGCTCTTGAGATAATTACCGTAGTGGCTTAGGTGTAAATTGGAAAAAACCCACAAGAACAATAAATCAGTCAACCAATAGGGCTCATCTAATGTAAATCTGAAGGATTTCTGACAGTTTTGAGGAGCCATTTAAACACCACAGTTCAAAGACAACGCTAGTAATGAAGTTCTTGAATTGAATGCATTAGTCTGAAATGGTGTACATGCTATTCCCACTGTGTTTAATTAGGAAGAACTTTGAGGATTAAGAGAGTGCCATATGCACTCATAGCCAGAAGCATACCTTGAACTTAACCTGTCACAGCACCCATCATCACAGAGCAGAGTCAGCCTTCCAAACTTTGCGACTTACTAAGAAGAGAAGGAGAAGGAATGCCACTTGTTATGGCACACAAGAAATCACACAACCCTGACAGAAGACATGGGTGATCATAAAGCAAGCTGCAGAAAGGCCTCCAGAAAATCTTACCTGTAGAGTCCTTTCTCCTCTCAGGTTTCTTTATCGTCTACTGAAGCCACTACCAAGAATAATTTTCTGGCCTTTACTCTCTGCACAATAACATCGTGTCCAAAGTGCATTTCCACAGTGGTGTTCATGTTGTCTGCTTCCTTGGGTTTACCTAGGATTTCCTTGGAGACAAAGCAGTCCTGGACAAAGCCACCTCAAAAGTCTTGGAAGTGATTAAATAGCACAAGAAACATAGGCCAGTGTTCAGTTCACTTTCTGGACCTCTTTAATTGTAATGCGCTAAGAAATTGTTTTATATTTGCACTGAATGGTTTATCCCGTTCTCCTCCCCCGGCTGTGGCGTGGTTCAGCCCTCCCTTAGCCCCTCCCCATCAGCAGTGTCCCATTGGTCGCGGGTCTGTTCCTCCCCGCCCCTTCCCCTGAGTTTAAAACTGCCCGCCATCTTCTCTCTTGCTCTCTCTCTCTCTGCTTTCGCCGTGTGCGTGATGCAATAGATTGTGGATTAATCTTTCCCACAGGAGAAAAGAGCCTCCTTTGGTTTTCTGCCTTTGTCTATGAGGATTTCCCACCCCTCTCTGGTCCAGAGCTAGCCAGAGGACCGGAGTGGAAAAGGGATTTACTTCATTTAATTATTATTATAAATATTTTAGTATGTCCTGTAGATGATACAGAGCCACATCAGAACATTTCAAAATAGCGAAGGATATGCCCACAATAGTTTTTATAATTTCTTAGTTGAAATATTATTAAAGTTGGAGGCAAAATAAGAAATTAGTGAATCAAAAATTTCAGATAAAAAGCAACTAGAATTCCCTCAGACTGAAACTGGATAGGAATGCTATTCAATTTTTTAAAGAATTCAAACCCCAACATTCAATTTGCATTCCACAAATTCCAGGGATAGACAGTGTCTTATTTCCAACGACATCAAAATGTAATTTTAAGATAATTTACTTGTTTGTGTTATGACCAGCACTTCTCTCTTAGCATTGTAAGAACTTCTCCTCTGTAGAACATTGTTGTAGAAATGGCTAAGAGAAGAAAAATGCAAAGATAACTTGCCACAAGCTCTGTGTGAAATGGTGAAGGTTATAGCAGCTGTGTGCTTGGATTTTCTTCTTGTCTGGAAAAAGAAGAAAGTGAGAACTAAATTTTGGCACTGTGTAAATACTGAAAGTCTGTTCTTGCCTTTTTCTTCAGCTCCATATTTCCTATATAAAATATATTATAATTCAATCCCAAATTTAAGTGACAAAGGGACATCATTTCCTGTGGTCAAGATATCTCATGGTTCATACCCATGGGATTTAACTTTTAATTTTATTTTTGTTATTTCACTATTCAGTGTGGGTACAGATGTAATCTAAAGTTGTTTGAAACACATGCACTAAACACTACGATGAATGTGTCAAAGTACTTTCTAAAGGTTTTGAAAGGAAATTAATTTTGGAAGTAGGGTAGAATGACAGAGTGGAAGCACTTTTTTCAGGAAACTTTTAAATGAAAATGCCATATTTTGTTTTGGCATTCAGTTTTAAACTTTTTTTATCCTTCTCATGTGCTGTATCTCTTCTTTCCGTTTTCTTTTTCTTTGTCCTCTCATGTAATGAAAAAGTAGAAGGTTTGGAGAAAGGAGGCAAGTAAGAATAGGCAGAAAGATTAAAGATGTCTATCTGGAACAAACTGGACCTGTTGAATGAATATTTTTAGTGGATCAGTGCATTTATGATTCATACGTAATGAAAAATTCAACTTTGTAAAAATTCTGCATGTTCCTGCCCATAAGATGTGCAGTCCTTGTTCATTCAGCTTAGGAAAATCATATCACTGCAAGTGTGACAGAGTTTCCCCTTGCAATGTCTGTTCCTCCTTTTTTAAATCTCTGTTTTCCATGGGAGAAATTTCAATTTTCGAAAGAGCAGAGTAGTCAAACTCATGCAAGCTTTTGTTTTGTAGCATCTCTCAAAAAACAGGCTACATGCCAGACACCAGACTGTGAACTTCCTTGTTCTTATTCTTGATATTTGAGGGTTCTTTTTGGCACAACTTTATATTGGGACTATTGATGGTTAATATTCTACCATTTCTGAATCCGGCAAGAGACGTCATTTATTTGTATGATGCTTTGTATTATTTGGCTTGGTAATTTATTAGTCAGCTTACTGTAGGCTTCAGCATTATGTAAGTACCATAAACTTTAATTGGGTGCTATTTCCTGCACACTTTCTCATGCTTGTTTATGAAAGGAAGTTCTATCTCCTTCTGAGTGCAGAAACATTCCTTGATTAGATAGACTGCATAGAAAGCTGCAGGTAAGCAGACTGCCGACCCAGAAATTATCACGTCACAGTTTTCACCCTTAGGTACTTCCATAAATTATTTTGTGTTGTCTCTTTCGCTTTCTAGAAGTCGAAAATGACCATATATGAATTAGCCAAGAAACTAAGAGTGTACTATTTTACAATCATTATTGAGACATATTGTAATTGCAGTATAAATCAGGACTTCCTACACTGAATTCAGGGACAGTGGAATTAAACACAAAAATGGAGGCACAGGAATCTTCATTGACTTGCACAGTGTTAACAGTGCAAAACCTGTGTAAAAGAGGTTTGAGTAAGGATTTGTCAATCAGTAAAGGTGCTGCCACACGTGGAGCAACAGGTTGTCTTTCAAAAAAATAGCAATTATGAAGGATGCCTTGGATTCTAAATGGAGCTAAATCTGCCCATGTTGTCACTTGAATATGTTTGGCTTTCCAAAGGTACCTGGGATAACAATGAGACAAAAGCCTCTCAGGTGAATAGAGAGATTTTGTCCCACAGGTGATAATAAAGTTTGTGCAGGAAAAGGCAGTGTGATGTAGACACAGCTAGACAAGAGTAACTGAGTCAATGTGCTCCCACTCTTCACTGCAAATTAAGGTCTACAACAGCAAAATTCCTCCTGACATATTTTATGTATCTGAAGACTTAGGTGTCTGTGCTGCATCCATCTATCCATGCAGGCAGCTTCTGGCCTCCTTCCTCCTGTTGAAGTTACACACAGCTGCATGGCTGCCAAAAAGTCAAATCTACTTTATCTTCCTTGTGGTTAATGGAAATACCTTCTCTGATAGGGTCTCAGAAGGTCAGCTGTCCAGTGAGAGGGAGCAGTCTTCTTGACCCTGCCAGCTCTGGTGTGACTCTGACTACTCCTCCACTGCTATCATTATTCCTGATTTCTCGAAGGTGCAATAGGTGACTTGTAAAACAGTCTGTTGACTTCAAGCTTCCTGGGGTGGGAAAGGGTGAAAGGGCATGCTCAGCAAGGCTGCAGAGGGCTGACAAACAATTCCAGACATCTCACTGACAGCAAAAGATATATTTATGGACAATAAACCTGTGTCTTAATATATCAACCCTTTTCCTGATACCTATTCCCAGCACTGCTCACTTCAGGTCTAGGTTATGATTGCTTTACAATAACTCCATGTTCTTCAATGATTTATTTTCATGAAATACTCAGGGAATTCCCCAAGAAAATAAATATTTCACAGTCAGTGTGGAACCTGCTTTGAGTCTTTTGGTCTGAAAGTACAGACATTGCTTCTAACTGACCAAAGCATTATTGGAAGAAAAAAGTGAATAGTGAAAATGATTAGCTGTCATATTCCATTAGGCTGAGAAGACTTGTGTTTACAGTGATTCTCACTGTTCACATCTCTAAACCTGGCATGAAGTTTGGGGTAAGAAATTATGTGCTCAGGTTATAGGAGGTTGCTAAAGTTGATTCTACATGCTTCTATGTTTGTTCATGTAGGAAATAAACAGGATTTAATCTACCATATGGCAACTTCTGATAAATTCTCTGAGGCATGATAGCAAAATAAAGATTGATTGTTTCCACTGCATTTTTAGAACAAATATCTGCGATTTAGGGGAAAAAGCCCCAGTAGCCCAAAATTATAAATTGTTGATGTCTTAAAACATTTTGAAGAATCTATTCTGATCTCAGTGGTTATTTAGTCTTTACAGCAGATCCTGGGCTGGAAGCAGTCCTACTTAGAGCAGGAGGTTGAACTAAATGTTCTGCAGAGCTCCCTGCCAAGAAACATTTCTACAACTGCAATTTTTTCTCTCCCAAAACCGCGGAGAGCTGTGCCTCGCTGTCTCACACTGGCTGTGCCAGCTTTCTTGGCTGTGAAGAGGAAATCAAGCATCGACTCCCTGCCCAAAAGGCACATGGGGAGGAGGAGAATGTTTACCCCATGGTATGAAAATGTAAACTAGGTGTCAGAAGACTACGCTTTGAGATTGCCTTTGCATTTGGAGGGCCTCTGTGTGAGGAAAATCATTCATCCCTTTCTTGCTCTGTACAAGGCCCTGTGACAAATATGATTGAACTATTTATTTGTTTGAGCAAAAGGTGATTTGCAACCTGAGAAGACACTCAGGCACTTCTTTCCAGTTGTCCTAAGTCCAGCCCGCAGAGGACATGAAATAAAGTGGAGGGGTTCCTACTGTGTGGATTGAAGTGCAAGTCTGTGGGTGAAAACAAATCCAATTTTAAAACAAAGTCTGCCACACACCCACTGTGGATTTTGGAGAGCTCCTTCAGGCCTCCTGGAGGGAGCAGATGGTGAAATGCAAGGGATGTTTCAATAAATTTGGTGGTGTGGTTTGCCTGCAAAGATTATATGAGACTGCTTAGAGCAAAGAGAATTCAAATGTTTCTTTTCCCATGGGATCTCCATTAGGAGAGGTGCCCTGGTTGGTGTCAAGGGACCCTGGAAGTGGAAGCCTTGCTGCTTTGCTATCCTGTCTCACCATGCTTGGCTCAGGTCTCTGGCCCAGAGGGCTCTTAAGGCTGGGCACAGGCCAGATCTACGCAGGAAACCCAGGAGCAAGAGTGCGATGCTGGCAAATATATTTCCAAGTATTCTATTTTGAAGTTTTGAACCTTGCTCACAGAACTCTGGTTCATCCACTCAGTTTTTTAAAGTAACTGAACAAAGACACTGTGGTCCTGTTTGCTTTATCCCTCACAGATGAATCTTTCCCTGTGTCCACTGCTCCAGGCAAAGGAACAAGGTTTGTCTCTGTAGGGGACTGCCAAACGGGACAAAAGGGTGAGACAGGTGGTTTTTTTTAGAGCAATTCTCATTGTGTCCAACAAGGAAATTAAATGAACATTCAGAGGACAAAAATTCAGTACTAGGTATGAGGAAACATTGTTCTAATAAATTCCAGCCTTTAAACCCTTCTTGACTCTGCCATTTCTCATGATGGTTGTTTATTGTTTTTCAGACTAAAGGGCAAGCTCACACCATAAATATGTTCCTGGGATCTCCTCAGCTAAAAGCAAGTTTCTCAGCCTAATTATGTTTTAGTTCCCTCCTAAAGCAAGAACAGCCATAAGGATGATTACTCCTCTACACTAAAATTTTCTGAGGAAATGTCTATATTCCTACCTGGATTATTTTTTTCCTGGAAACAGAGAACATTAGCTTTGTATGCAGAATGTCTATAGAAACTTTCTATGTTATTTCACTCCCCTTCTCATTTTTCTATATTGCAGCAGCACCCACAGGCCTTAACTAAGGGGAAGTCTCCATGGCACTAGACAGCATACAAACATAGAGGAAGATTCCAAAGACCTTGCAATCAAATAAAGCAATATTATGGTGCCTTTTCTTTAGCTACAGGAGAAGAGACTTAGGACCCAATTAAATTAAGATCATTCTTAGCCCCAATGTATGAGATTACATTTGCAGTCTCTTCCTGACACTCTATCTCTTAGAGAGCCCTTGCATTAAATAAAGCATGTTATGGATTATGAGACAATATCAACTATGTTAATTCAAGTGGAAAAAAATCAATATGAAAAGTAAATAAAATATTGTGATTGTCTCTGCCTTTTGATAAATCTAGTTTTTTGCCTGATCTTTTCTGTCTTTGAAGGCTGTTCATTCATTATAGGTTTTCCTCATGCAGGTATACTTTTAGAAAAATTAAAATTAACTGGAATCAGCTGAAATGAGGTGAGGCCTGTTCTTGGCTCTGATGGTGCAGAAATAATAGTGAATGTTTTCAGAGTTATATCACAACTACTTTGGCTATGTGTGCATCTGAACTGGTACCAACATCACAAAAGCAATCCAAATAATTCACTTTAAGTGTGTCTCATAATCAAAACAGGCTAATAGAAGAGGACTAGATGCTCAGATATCTGTGAGAAAGGGCACACATTGTACTCTAATTGACAGTAAACTTACCTTTGAAGAAAAAATCATAAAATCAATTATGCCTTTTTTTGGCACACAGACTATTAAGGATGGCACTGTATTAAGAATTACTATTGTGTATGAATGAAAAAGAATTCTCTATTTTACCCCAGATGTCTTGATAACAGAGAAAAATCTGTTCTGTGTAAGTGAAGTGGAAGAGGTGTCATGGAGGCATTTTTATTGCACACATCCAATAAAACTAAAATACACAGAAAACAAAGTGTAACAAAACAAAATATGCCCTGAAGCTACAGTTAAATTTATTTCCAGCTACCAGTATGGACCTTAGAATCTTTGTTCATAAACATTCAAGATATTCTTAGCAAAATTCGACATCAATTAGTAAGAAACAGGTTAAGAGAGGTATAAAGACACATTCTAAACTTGGTATAATATGTGGAGTTGCCCGTGGGAAGGCTTCGTGAGAGCACGGAACTTTCCCAGGGGCTGGCCTGAGGACAGAGGTTTTCCCAGGAACAAAAAAAGGCACCTGCTACTGTTTACAGAGTGTGTATTTCGAGAACTCTGTTGTCTGTATTGAAAACATCTGTGCAAGAGGTGCTGCCTGCTCTGACCAATGGGCTATATTCTGTTCTTGGAGTAGCACTCAAGTATATTTAAGGAGCGTGTGTTACAATAAACTTTGTCTCTGTCTCTCTCTTTCCTATCTTGAGAGGTGACCATGTTGCTGTGTGTTCTTATGGCCATTCCAAGGGTTAATCTTTAACTAGCAGCAACAGATATATCTCAATTAATAATGCAAGAAAACAGTGTTATCCTGAAAATTGTGTTATCCAAATCAGAGAACGAAGAATGAACAAACTGTGCCTTTCCCTAATCCTTCTCAAATGGAAGTGGAGGCTTTCAAGCTTTTGTCAAATTGCTGGAACTGGGAATAAGGGAGTTCATTTATTGTTAAAGGAGTTTAATTAGGCTTAACCTTTTAATTTTGCTTGCACATTTAGAGACCCACCCTGTGCACAGTATGTGATCTCCTTCAGAGCTGATGGAGAGCCAGCAGAGATACATCCTACACACCCTGGAGTCTCCTCTGTTCCTATCTGCAGCCTCAGGATTTGACTGTATGAGGTCTTCAGCTGCTCCTGTGACATGAATTGTCCCAAGTCTGCAATAGAAGCAAAAGCAGAATAGCCACAGCTGTTAAATAGGAGTGGAATTCTTTTTGCAGCAGCATTGAAGAGAGATGCCTAATCTTCCCAACCCTGCAACAACACAACCTGTGTGAATTGCAATGCTATAACTAGGACTTTAAATATCTTCAGACAATTTATCATTGCTCCTGTGCAAAGCAGATCATGTCACCTGCTCCAGCTGGAGCACATTGGTCTATGGACTCTGAAGATGCTCTTCCCAGAGCACTAAAAGGTCAGGACAACTTCATTATGGGACCTCCCTCCTTTACTTTACAATGGCCTTTAGAATCTAGATAGCACACAGTCGACTGAAAACTGTCAAATGTAGTTCCTACTTTCAAGAAGGTTAAAAAGAAAGATCCTGGTAATTACAAGCCTGTCAGTCTCACTTCTATGCCTGGTGAAACTCTACAAAATATTATTCTGGGAGTTACTGAAAAACTCTCGAGAGACAAGGCAGCCTTTGGGCATAGCCAGCGCAGGCTCATGAGCAACTTAATTTTCTTTTATCACAAGGATCAGCCATTTAGTTTAAAAAAACAGTAACTGTGAGGTTTTTGATTTAGCAAAACTCTCCTATCTGTCACCGTAGCCTTCTGGACAAACTGTCCGGCACATGGCTATACATGTCCATAAAATGTTGGGAGAAAATGAGGTGATGGGTCTGGGTAAAAGTGTTAGAGCAAGTGGAGTTACATCAGGCTGGTAGACAGTCACCAGTGGGTGCCCCAGGGCTCAGTGTTAGGGCTGGTGCTCTTTAACGTTTTTGCAAATGATCTGGACAGGGAAGTCAAATGTTCATTAAGTAACTTTGTTGACTTTACTAAATGAAGAGGAGCTGTGGACTCCCTTGAGGATAAAGAGGCCTTAAAGAGACGTCTATATAGGCTACAGACCTGGGGAGTTACCAACCATATCAATTTCAGCAGGAGCAAGTGCAGTTTTGGGTGCCGCATTAGAGGCATCAGACATCAAACTATTGAAGTATAACCAGGGGAGGCTCACCCACATGGAGAAAAGTCTCAAGGGCAAGACTAATGAGGAGAGGCAGAGGTCGGTTGGCTTGTTCAGCTTGGAGAAGGCTGAGGGGGGACTTCACAGCAGGGTACACCTTCCTCATGGGGCCAGTGGAGGTTCTGATCTCCTCTCCCTGGGCATGAGCTGCAGGACACAACCAAATGGAATGAAGCTGCACCAGGAAGTTCAGGTTGAGTTTTAGGAACTTTAGGTTCTTCACTTGGAGGATTAGTCTCTGGAACAGCCTCCCCAGGGAAGTGGTCATGAATATCAAGCCTGTGAAGGAGCATCCGGACAACGCTTTCGGTGAAACTCCTAGTTTCATCTAGTCCTGCAGGGAGCTGGACTTGATGATCCTAATGGCTCTCTTCCAGCTCAAGATATTCTTTCATTCTATCATTCTGCCCTTCTGTTTGGGAAGCTCACAGCTCAGTGCCACTGCAAGAAAAGCTTGGGAGCAGTGATGGGCACAAAGCAGATTGGAGGAGGAAATCCCTCCCTGACCCCCAAAGAGACCCCCTGCACTTTCACCCTGAAAGATGTGGGGGTGGCTGTCTTGGTCTCTGCTCTGTCCTGTCCTCACAGCATCTCCTTGCAGATTTGCTACTGTCCCTTGAGCTTCCTCCAGTGCTCCATAACATTTGCAGTTTCTGCCAATGCTGCCCATATTGGATGAATAGAGGGCACAAAGGGAACCATGGCCAGGGAGGTGAAGAGGTGTCCCATTTCCAAATTTGCATGCCCACAGGAAGCTTACTGGACTACAAGTTGCAAAGTTGTAACAGCTGGTTTAGATCTTCTTTTCATGATGTCCCTCACTGGAATTTCTGGAGTGGCATGACTCAGCAAATACTGTCTCTTTTTTTTTCTCTTGTGTGTGCAAAAAAGTAAAGCAAAATCAAGTTTCACCAGAGACTGAAATTTGTGCTAAAGTCAGTAACACCTCTGAATCTATTCCAGTTTTGGTACTGGCTTCAATTCCTAAAAACAGTTTTTAAAAGGCATATACAAAATACAGGATGATGTTGTCACTCAGATTACACTGGTGTTGGAAAAATACTACTTACCACATTTTTTTAAAAGCTCTTTTATTCTTCAGTTTAAAGTTTACTTTTTTTACTAGAAATTATATATGCAATCAGAAGGATATTAATATCCTAAGTATCTAGTTATAATGTCAAAATGCATGATGGATTTATTGTTGTGGAAGAGTCAGGTCAAAGCTAATCAGTCGGTAAAAGTGGATTTGATTCATTGGCAGGAAGATAAATCAGTAAGCTTTAATTAATTAGGAAGTTACTGAAGAGCTGTTAATTTACACACTTCATTTTTTGCAGTGCTTTGATAACCTGAAGTTTAGCTGTCATAGGCATCTAGGTATAAACAACATATGGTAAATTGCAGCATTAATTACAAAATTACGGGGAACTTCATCAATAGGAGGCATATTCATCTCGTATGTGTCTGTGTGATGTGGAAACACAACTAATTGAATGATTATGTGTAAATTAGTCATTTCAATCTACATGTTGGACATCCTGAGCTAAGATCAGTATAAAAGGTAGAGGCCAAATCCAAAGCAGAACACAAGGACTCCTAGTTTAGATACAGTGTTCTTGGTGTACAATCTAATCTCCCAGATTCAACACCTGGTGTTTACAGCAAGAATGATCTGCTGTCAGGACCTGAATACAAAAATCTGTGCATTGAAGAGGGAGCTGCCCAGAGCAGGCCAGCAGGAAGGTGCCAGGTCATCCCACCATGCTGAACATCAACCCCTGGTGTCTAAAGTTGCTGTAGAGCCCAAGACCTTCCTCTCTGTGGGATGCAGACCACAGCAGTGGGGAAAAGCCTACAGGCATTCTTTGAGAACACGACAGCAGGCCAGAGGCACCTGCACCAATCTTTCCTGGAACTGGAGGCTGCCTAAGGATATCCAGCCTGTCATTAGACCCACAGGGCTCAAGCCTGTTTTCCTGCACCTGAGAAGAACATCCTACATCAGCCTTGAGGCTGCCTTTGTCCAGGGTACCTTCTGTGCACCTGCTGGTGCCTGCCAGGTGCAGAAAGGAGTATTTGGGAGGAGCAAAGGGAGCCTCTGCAGGGAGGTGAGGAATCCTACACATCCTCCAGCTTAGCAAATCTGGTTTTAAACAGAGGGCTGCAAATAAGCGCCGCTGCTGTTTTTCAGCTGCCCCTTTTGGAATACAGATACTGCAGCTACTGGCTTCAGCACATAAAGTTTGCGTGTAAAAAGCAACAGCTAGGGCTCTCACTGCTCAAATGAGTGCCTCAGTGACCTGAATTGAACTTCTTTTGTCATTTTTAATATGACCTATTGTCGTTAGGTCTTATTAAATGTATTCAGAACCCCATTCTCAGAGACTGAATTCTGTTTGCCAACTCAACTTGGTCCCTAAAACTTAGTGTATCATTGCTTGGAGAGAAAGGGGAATCATTTACAATTGCTTGTGAAAACAAAATTAAAATATCTTTTTATTTTTGGCTGATGCTGTCAAATTTGAGGAAATTTCAGTAATATTCCTACTCAACCCATAAATGCGCATTTTCATAAATAAAATTTTCCTTTTAATGTTCCACTGATTTATTTTTCCCTGGAAAACTCGAAGAAATGGGTAAGACTGGTTCTGAAGTATGAAGATTACAGCCTAAAGTAGAACAAAACACCCAGTAGATAGAGATGAGATGAGATGAGATCAAATGTGAGGAAGGTAGTAAAGATCCTTTCAATCTGTTGATCTCTGATAGAAATGGAGATGAAATATTATCAAGAGTCAAGGTTGTGACATGTTTGTTTAACATACTGTTTGGTTTGGGGTTTTTCTGTTAAAAAAGATGCACACCAGAAATTGGAGAGATGTTTCCAGTTGTAATAGAGTATAGAAAATTGGACCAGTATAAAATTATAAAATGTATCATTATAGTTATATAAAGTAGTAGCCGCTTGCAGAAAAGCTGCAAAGAAAGAAAGATGAGAAGCAGAAAAAATACACAAGCCTTTGCATCTTGTAACATCTGAAATACAAAAATCTTTTAAGAGCCTCATGAGAGCAAAGGTTCAAAAGAATTTGGTAAGGTCATCCTGTGTGCAATAAAGTGTTTCAGTTCACAATGTCACATTCTTTCTAAGAGCTAAAATAACAGAACTGTGAGGAAAGCTTGAATAGCTTGCCAGAGCTGCCACTGGAGCAAAGAGCATCTGGCTGCAGGGGAGTGTGCTGAGAATGGCAGCACCAAAAACCTATAAACCTGGCACAGGATTACAGGCTAATATATAAAATCAGGATGATTATAACCCTTGACTCTGTGTGATCAAATAAAATGCAAACAATTTTTGCCGTATTTGAGGCTTTAAGAAGGGGGCTATATTTGAGGCTTAAATGTTCCATATTAAGGCTTATTTAAAACTCAAAATGTGTCTGCTGAAGCAATAAGGATCTCTGAAGGAATCAGGCCTGAGTTTCGTCAAGAAGCTTCTATTCATTATAGACACGACAATGGAAGACTCAGCTCCACACCTCACTGACATTTTTCAGTAAATATATTGTGATAATAAAAACTAGTCCAGGTGCTAGAAAGGCTTAGTGAGTGAATGAATACAAAATGGCTCTATTTGGATGGTTGTGGTCATTTTCCCAAACTACTCTACTGTAGTAATTCTTGTAGATAAGAATTTGTCTTGGTAGATGCACACAAATGTAATTTTAAAATGCACTTTAAAAAGATACAACATTCAGCTATTGAGAAATCACTGTGAAGCAACAAAAAAACCCCAAACAACCCAAAACATAAAAACAAAACAGTGAAGTACAGCCAAGTACAGAAATCCTCAGTATCATGTTTGACTACTTTTACTATGGAAGTGTGAGGAATGTAAGCGGATATTCCAACAGAGGGATCAGTACTGTAGAGCTAAATGTGTTTCATGGGCTGCCCCCAAGCAATTGGTCCTTCTTCACAGACAGAAAAGAGAGTAAATACCTGCCCCTTGTATTTGCTAGTCGTAAATTAGTTTTTTACATGAGCTTTTAAGCAACTGAGAAGTAGGCTAATGTAAGAGTACACAGATGCAATATATGCACAGAAGATGTGGATGTAGCTCAGAGTGTAAGTATGTGTTATTTGTTTAAGATGGACTTATAGCACCACTTTCCTGATAAGATCAGTGAGGACATTTTAGAAGAGTTGGTGAAGAAAAAGAACTTACCCGGCATGCAAAGTAATAGGTTTCCAGAGACTGAATGTGCTGATGGTAGTAGAGACAGCAAAGCTTGTATGCATTTGGTTTGGGGTTCTTTTTGCGAATTAATTAGTTTGAAAATTAGTGCTTTAAACAACATAGGGATCCTCAACTCTCTCTCACTTTTACAGTTGTGAAAAAACAGCTGTTGAGAGCCAAGGCATGAAGAGGTTGGTCGGGTTCACCAGAGGAAGAGCATCAGATGGCACATCACTTCTGCAGGGAGCAGAGGCCCACAAAGGCCAAGCAGTAGTGTGGGAAAACCTGCACAAAAGCTGCTGCTTGTGCCAATTTTCTAGAAAAGACAGCTGGAATCCTTATGATCACCAACCTAGTATGTCTTTCGGAGAAGTTCCCTCTTTCATTATTGTTAATACCCTTCCTTTGGTCTAAATTATGCCACTCTGGCTTTGCCACATTCTGAGGTATGACAGCTGAATTTTACTACAGCCCCACAGGCTTCAGGATAGCAATTCCCAGTTCTTTGGGGAGGAATGCCTGCCCAGTGACATTACCTGAGAGCACTGCCAGAACAAAAAGTGAGAGTGGCTTGTGCAAATGCATCCCTGCTTGTGAAATATCCCCTCTGCCCTTCAGGCCCTAAGTTCTGCTTCAGTGAAGATTCAGTGCCTGGCTGAAAGCACGGGAAACCCACCAAATGAAATGGATTTGCTTTAGTGGAACAGTGAGGGTAACCTGAACGTGGGAACTTTAGCTAGTGTAAAGCATCCAGTGGCTCCATACTGAATTGTCTTTACTCAAAATTTGGCACATGGTCTTTATAACTTTCAAGAAAATATTGCATGGAAAACAGATCCAATAAAAATAGCAAAAAGTTGTACAGACATGGAATAACATAATAAACTAGAAGAGAGAAGTTGCGAAAGAGGAAATCTGAATTCTGGATGTTTTGCAAGTGGTGATTTCCCTTCCCCACCCTGTTCTTTGCTCCCAACACACAGGCTGAAACACCCTCCTTTCACTTTATCCCAGAAGAAGAACAGATTTTACAATACTTCAATGCCGCAGTGAACTCTTACTGACACGAGGAATCCCACCCACTAAGATCTCACAGGTATGAGGAAACTTGACACAAAAAGGGAGCAGGAGAGGCAAATGAATGGAGCTAAAAAATGTTTGGGGCCGTTGAGGGTCTTTGCTGTGAGTGCATGAATACTTGATTTGCCTTCATTTCCCATGTTCACCTTGTTTCTAAATGATTTTCTGAACAGGACATTGATGGCTCTTTGGGTTCTACATCTCCATAGGTGCCTTCATTGGTAAAGTGCCACTTGATATAACTGATATGATGAGAGACACTAAGCAATCTGTAGAATACATTTTGAAACCTTTAGAGATTTTGACCCATAGTCCTGACAAGACTCATCAAAAAACCCAGAAGAACATCCCTTATTTCTTCTGATCTATGGGGTCACATGATGTAAGGTCACCAAAGATGTGCAGTGGCCACAGGACCTGATGAACTTGTTAATTTTGGTACAGAATTTATGGTACAGAATTTGAGAAAGCTGTCCTGGTGAAAAACAAGCCCAAACCAAATGAAATCATCAAAGAGGCTCTTGATTTTCTGTTAGCTGGTAACTGCTGTCCATAAAAAAAGAAACAAACAAAGGGATTGACCAGACTATGAACCTGCTAGACCCACAGAAATTTGAAGGGCTATATCAGTATCTGCTGATAAAAACATTATTCACAAATATGTATTGTTTTAAAACTGATTTTATGTAGGTAAACATTAAATTTGCAATATAATGCTATACATGTTTGCTCCCATTTTGGAGCAATATGAAAACAATATGTTTTCCCAAGGGCACTCTCTTTAAGGAAGAGTTGTGTAATAAATAGCTATGACTTCCCCAAATTGCTTCTCAAGAATTTTAGTAGTTAAATTTACTCAAAATTTGGTATAAGAAAGCAATGCAAAGGAAGAGTTTCATAGCTGAGGCTGTTTTGTTTCCTAAGTGAAAGATTTTTTGTTTTTATGGAGGAAGTTGGAAACCATCACATGCTCTTCCCAGATGTATAATAACTCTCTCCTGCCAGACAGTCCTGGCAGTTCAGCTCATGAGAGCATACAGTGGGATTTCCTGAGGTTTAGAGATTTGGTTTTCCCCAATAAGCTCTACAAAGCCTTTCCCAAATTCCCCGAATTCTACAAATAGATAAAACTAATGTGCTAATCTCATCATCCTGAGTGCTCCAAACATTTTTTATGCTTTCTGTATTTTACTGGCCTGAAAATATTGTCATAGCATCTTCCTTCAGAGTTTTTAACCACATTTATGGCCAGCTCTTGCTTCAAATATGTATGATATATACGTAGAATAGCAAAGTGGAATTTATCTCATTTTGGAAATTATGCCCCCGACACTTCCATTCCTCAAAACTCTCATTTGGTTCAGGCTCTTGTAAAACAGAAGACTAAACCTTTGGAAAGCTGTTATCCAAAGCCAAGCTCTACCTTGTCCCTTTGCAGGTGGACAGAGGTAGCTGAGGCCAGGGGATGTGGGTGCATCCTGCTCAGGACAGAGCAGGGATGTGTCTGCTTCACACCATGGCAGCAGCACTGCTCAGGGCACTGGAGAGCACAACCCTTCCGAAATTCCCTGACTTGGAAGTGTGAGGCCATTTCTTTCCAAATGAGAGCCCCAGTTCTCTTGGTTTCATGGATCTATCACTCTAAAATGTATGGCTATGTCCTTGGCTTTGCAGCTGGAGATGTACTTCAAGGTGCTCACGTAGTAGGTGGTTGGGGTAGGAGTTCCTTCCCAGTATTACAACAGACAACACAAAATAGCATTGCCCCAAGATAAGCTCTCCTAGCTTTAATTCCTATCCCTTCAAATCAGAAATTTCCATAACATTCTAAAAAAAATACTATTAAACTGATTTTGTTACATCTGCAAATAATCATGTTTTTAAAGCTGCAGGATTCAATCCTTGATTCCTCTGTTAGAGATACAGATGGTCTGTTTTTAATTTCTTTGTTACATCTAGTGCCTGACAGTGCCTGACATGAATCATATCCCTCACCATTTGCCATATAATTGTAAGGGGATAGAGTACATCCTCATATATCTTTGTTGCATGATGCTTACATAACTTGTACTATGCACATGTAAAGAAAATCATGTCAGCAGCCAACACTGACAAGAACCAGTCTTACTGCATCAAAAACTTGATTCATCACTTTCAATTCTAAGAAAATTCCATTTCTTTTGCTGTAGTTTGTTCACTCTAAAGAGAGAGAGAAAAAAAGTCCTTTAGAATGACCATAAGTATCAGAAAAAAACAGAGCAGTTGGTTTCCCTACTTTGTTGTTCATAACAAGATATATACTGATCCATTGAAATTAAACACTGATAATTAGTAGCTGTGATCTACAAAAAGTCTAAGCCTTAAAGGCTTAGTCTTGAAGTTCTTACACACATAACATACATCTGTTATGGGGAAAGAGCACACAGGTTGTATGTACACAGTGATAGCCTGGAGGACCATGGAGGCCTGAAAAGCTTCACTTAATTCAAATTACATATAAACCTCAGCTGCCCTCAGAGCAGGAGGTACTGGTGCTCTTTGTTGATGAGGTCATGTCCACTTCACTGTGCTTCCTGTTACCAGAAGCTCATCCTGACCTCCCAAGAGCTGTGGGGCCACTACCAGCCTCCCACTCTATTCTTCTCTGACACTTTGAACCACCAAGCCTTTGCTCACTAGGACTCATTTTCAAGAGGAGTAAGAGGTAAAAAATACTTCTGACCACTGTCTGACATCTCTGCCAGGGGCAGATGCAGGCAATGGATTTAAATTCCCCTAGACAATGACCAGAGCTGGCTTGTTTTTTTTTTTTTTAAATATTAAAGCACTGTGACTACTTTTTTTTTTCTTTGAGTAATCATTTTGGCTTTTAGAGTAAAGATATTGCCTTGGTACCAGGTAATGAGAGCCCCTGACTTGGCCTAGGGCATGTAGGTACCCTCATTTGCCATCAGGCACCATAAGCTCATCCTTTCCCATTTCATGTCTTTTTTTTTTTTCTTGTGATAAAACACCTTTTGAAAACACGTTTGGACACCTAATCCTAGAATGTACAAGTATAACATTGTTTCAGAAGACTGGCCTATGATTTGCTTTGTAAAATTCTGATGGGAAGTGTGGGGTTTTCTTCTTCAGAGCAATTTCTTTTATTTTGCCCTAAACTATGCCCAAGCAGAGAAACTGCTGCAATGGGATGCTGAAAGCTTCAGGGACACAGCCTCGTTATTCATTCTGATACCCTACTGTAAATAATTAACATATTTTAATGGTTTAAAAAGAATGCAGAAGCATCAGTTTTCATTCATCTGTAATAATAAAGGAGGAGGAGGAGGAGGAGGAGTGAGCTGANAATTCAAATTACATATAAACCTCAGCTGCCCTCAGAGCAGGAGGTACTGGTGCTCTTTGTTGATGAGGTCATGTCCACTTCACTGTGCTTCCTGTTACCAGAAGCTCATCCTGACCTCCCAAGAGCTGTGGGGCCACTACCAGCCTCCCACTCTATTCTTCTCTGACACTTTGAACCACCAAGCCTTTGCTCACTAGGACTCATTTTCAAGAGGAGTAAGAGGTAAAAAATACTTCTGACCACTGTCTGACATCTCTGCCAGGGGCAGATGCAGGCAATGGATTTAAATTCCCCTAGACAATGACCAGAGCTGGCTTGTTTTTTTTTTTTTTTAAATATTAAAGCACTGTGACTACTTTTTTTTTTCTTTGAGTAATCATTTTGGCTTTTAGAGTAAAGATATTGCCTTGGTACCAGGTAATGAGAGCCCCTGACTTGGCCTAGGGCATGTAGGTACCCTCATTTGCCATCAGGCACCATAAGCTCATCCTTTCCCATTTCAGGAGGAGGAGGAGGAGGAGTGAGCTGACAGAAGGATATGAGATAGTATGAATTAAAGTTAATAAATAATGGTTACAGTGTTAGTCATCAGTTTTGCCTTGTGCATCTCAACATCCCATATGCTGCACATTGCAAAGTCTTAAAAGCATTATGAAATGGGCTTATTTTATGTGGAAGAAAAATCATGGATTGTATTTAAGCAGACATTCAAAGAACTCATTTCAGATGGGAATTAAACAGAAGGAAATAAATCTAAACATTATTTTCTCTCAGAGTTTCTTTTTTTCTTTTCTATTTTTATTCAATGTGATATGATTCATAAAGATTTGATGGTCTGTGACTCAGTAAATGTCATTTTCTTGGCTCTGAAAGGAATTTTGGGAGTTGATCAAAATGATATACAGTCTCTCTGGAACAAGTAAGACAAGTACTGTATATCTGAAGGCCAGGTCTGTCAAAATAAATAGCAAAGCCACAACTGTATTCCAGGATTAAAGGGGGCAAATTGTTGGGAAAATCTAGGTTAAAATTTTAGCAATGCTGTTACACTAGTAAATTTTCTCTGACTTTTCTTTAGTTCTTCACTTGCTGATACTGCAGAAGCAATAACTTCTGTTAACTATAAAGGTGTGCCCAACATTATGAAAGTTACTTAAAGTGACTGTGGCATTTTTCATGTCTGTTTCCAAACTTCTTCCTGCCTAAGAAACAAATTTGTTTCCTCTGACCTCATTTTTTTGCTGACTGTAAACCAGGACAAATCTTCCTCCATGTCTCCACTGCCTTCCCTGGACCTCACTTAAAAGGTGAGAATCAGCTCTGAGCTGAAATAGGAAATAGACACAAACTGCACATACTTTATCAAGCCCTCTGTGATTTTTGTTGTGCTGTGAAGCAAGCACTGAATAGCAGCAGCTGGAATTGAGACACTGGTGCAGGCTGTTTCCAGGGCTTTGTAGTGAAATGCTCTACCTCTCTATAGATTTTGGAAAGACAACAGAGGAGGATGCAAGAAGATGTGTTTATTACCTGTTTTGTTGCTTTCTTGTGTTTACTTGTGAGTTTATCCCCTCCCCTCCCAAGAGATGCATAAGTCCTGAAGCATGGGACCAGCAGGTTACTTGAGCAACAGGCAACTGGGCAGCCTTCCCAAACAGAAATTCTTGGTTTTCAGTGGAAATATTTTTGCCTCAAAATTTTTGGTTTACAAAATAACAAAGCACTGATGAAGCCTTTTCCCATACAACTCCCTCACTAAGACAAACAATATGAGAATTCAGTAAAAGCAGAGGAAGACCAATAATGTCAAAATATCAGCTCCTACATACTTAAATGTAATTTTTTGTTGATGACTTTCTTTTGGTTTCAGTCTAAGAGAAGTGACAGTAATTAGCAAAGAAATAGATTTATTTTCAAGCACTTTATCTGGCTCCTTAAAACAAGAAATTACCCTACAAATGGGTAATTAATACGAAAATTTTTTGATTCATGTTTCCTGGAAACTGAGGATGATACTCTGATACAATTGGAAATGCTGGTTCTTGCATTTGCTTTCTACAAATGGGTTGTCAAGCCTTTTGTCCTGACATACTTGGAGATGTGAATTTAACACTTTCACCCTGAGTAGCTGAATCTATGCCTGTCCACGCCTTCTTACAGGAATTCTTTAATTGCTATGCTACCATCTTATTGAGGACTAAAAAAAAATAAAGAAAAACAGTAAAGTAGAGGAGGGGATTCAAGAATACTTCCTCTTTACAAGCACAAAAAAAAAAAAAAAAAAAAAAAAAAGAAAAAAAAAAGAAGAAAATTACTGCCTTCAACACATTTTGTAGCAGAGCTGCCTGGGTTTGGGCCTGTGGGTAGTTCAGCAGTAAAGAAGCCAAGTTTGGGATGTGGCTGGGATGAGGTGTGATGGTTGTGCCAGCCACCTCAGACCTGTCAAGATGCAAGGCAGTTCTGGACCTGCTCACTGGAACTACAAATGCTGAGTGTGTTGGCTCTTAAAAACACAGGTTAGAGTTATGGTGCTTAAATTTTGCTCAAAACCCATTTTGGAGCCATAAAGCTTTCTGGGAGTGGCAGGAAAGGAGAAGAAGTGGAAGATTCAATCCTCATTTTCCATAGCTTTTGATTAGCCAAAGACTCTACTATCAAATTTATTGGTTGTTTTGCTTGGCATTATAAAACAATACCAGTTGGATTGGTACACTCCTGCCAAATTCTTCATGAATAGGTGATGACATGAGTTGATTTGGAAAGTTTTGTATTAAAGGAAGGTGATTTTTCAAAACTAATTTCCTTGTGATCTTGTCCCAGCCATTGGGACAAGAAAAAGGCCATTTCAATCCACTCTCATGCCTTTGGCAGCAGGCAGAGAGATCATTATTTCAAAAGAGTTTAGCAAGCTCCAGAAGCTGTTTTGTTCAGTCATTAAGCTTCAGGAGAAAATTTTTATCCCTGGAAGCACAGAGACAGACAGCTGTAACTTGATTAGGGAGAATGTCATTAGTATTGATTAAGTGCACAATATTTTTGAATTGTCTTTTTAGCTTTTGTGCAGCAGGACCATATATAAGAGTGCACTTTGTGATACTGGAACCTGGTAAAGAGAGCCATCATTTTTGGTAGCCTTTGGCAGCCATTCCATGCTCCTCACTCACTGCTGTCCTAAGGACACCAAACAATCCCACATACTTACATCACCTGGAACTCCTCTGTGGCTGGTTTTGTTCCTTTTGTAAGCAAAACTCTGAGTTTTGGGTGGCATTAGCAGGTAGTACAGAGCAGTTGCAGCTCCCTTACACAACTCTGATGACACCAGCTAAGCTTTGTCTCTGCTGCCAGCATCAGTAATGCAGCACAAAGAATGAGTCTTTTCACCACCTTAGCCTCCTCACACAAGGTAGAAGAATGAAAACAATAGAAGGAGCCCTAAAATCCCATCTCTTATGGGAAGGATATGTTAGTGCAAGCCATATGGAAGGCTGCCATGATCCAGCCTGCAAATGGAGACCTCTCAGTCCAGGCACAGGGTGTGTGCAGGGAATCCTGGGGCAAGGCATGACAGAGGCAGGATGAATTCACAAAACACCACAGAAACCCTGGACTGCCTTGAAAATTATATATATAAGGCAAGGCAAGGAGGCAACACAGCTGCAGTGAGGAGAGAGATGTGATGGGAATGCAGAATTCACACAAAACTTCTCCAAAGGACACCAGTTGTGTTATAAAAAAAAATTACCACTGGGAGGGGGGTGGGCTGGGGTGGAAGAGAAATACAAGACCTAAATGAATGATGATAACCTCTGACCTAAGAGAGGTTGAGATCAGATCATCAGAGGTTGCTTGGAAGGGATCACTGAAGTCAGTGAATGAACTAACTAATGCACAAATGAACTGACTTCAGCAGAGGTTGGTTTCACATGTATATTATAAAATTGCCTTAGGTTTGTCCGTGAAAGATGTGTGAATTACCCTGTAGCTGAAAGGGGATAATGGTGTAAGGGGTAACGGTGAAACAGAAATTATGCTGTGGATTCGTACCCCCAGCATATTTCATGCATTGGCTTTATTGGAGTTTTATATGCAAGGAAGTTTTTTTATCAGGATCATCCTCTCACTTGGGTGTCAGAGCATGTAAGATTTTTATTTCTTTTTAAGGCCAAAGCCATGGCTGGAGGGTACGCTATGCTACTAGAAGAAATTATATGAGGAAAATGGAAGAACAGACAAGCTGAAGCTAATGCATGTCTGACAGAGAGGCATTGTAAAAGCTGTGTGTGAGTTGTTCATCTCTATGTAAGAAGAAGCAGCTCAAGAGAAGGGGGATTTATCCCAAACTTGCAAGTAAATATAGTGCTTAGCTAAGAGAGAGATATTCAGCTTTTAATGTTTTTCATTCTTCTCTGGCAGGATGAGAATCATCAAGAGAAGAAAGTAAATTTTGTTTAGTGAAGTTGTGCAGTTATTTCAAGCATGGTCATAGGAAAACAGAGAAGAAGGACTTATAGGAGACTTTAAACACTGTCCTGGTTAGTAACCAGGAGTGAGTGAAAATGAGAGGACTTGAGGAGCCTCTCAGGACAAGGAAAAGAGCAGCAGAACCTCCAGTGCCTCAACTCTGTGACAGGCATGCCAGCAGAGCAAGTAGCTTCTTCAGTGGCATATGAGGACACTACAATTACTGCTTTTTGAAGAGACACTGGAACAAAATTCCTAGTTCAGACATGCTTGCACGCTGTGTACTCAAGCCTGAAGGTATTCTTTAGTTTAATTATATAAATTGTTTTGTAAAACAGAACATGAGCAGTGGTGTACAAATGACTGACAGAACAGAGTATGAATGACCACGTTGTTTTGATGTATTAAATGAAAAGGAAAGTTTATTTTGGATAAAACTTTGGGAAGAGCTATCACTCAGTTGCAGGCAAATAAAGAAAGATGTGACTGCATCTTATTTCAGTACTCTTTTACAAACCAGTCAAAAGATTACAGACTTAATCCAGATACCAAGAAAATTATCTCTATGATTCATATTCTAATCCAAATGCTTAGAAGTCCTCAGGTCAGCACTATGTAGTGTGCTGGAGGAACATACATTATTGTGTCACAGATTATTTTCAGATAGCACATAGTAATTTTGCCTTGTGAATTGTCCTGAGCACAGGAGAAATACTCCTATGAGTTGGTAAAATTCTATTGCAGAATATTGAATCTTACAGATGCTTTATTTTCATTAAAGTATTTTCGGGGACACCAGAAATGTCAAGATTTCATTTCCCTGGGTGCTCCTCTTCAATCATAATAGGTCATATTCATATCAAGCTTGGAAGGTGCACTGCTTACAATTTCAGTTTTGGAATTAGGATGATGAAAGATTCTAGTTCCAGCATTTTAAAATCAGAATTTAAAGAGTGGAGGAGTTGATAAAAATAACATTTTGGGCCGTCCCAAACCTCCCTCAAGAGGGAATGATTGTAGGAAAAGTCTAGGTCCATTTTTAGATGAATCATAAATTATACACTCTATCTGGTAGTTAAAGAGGGAGAAATGCAGAAAAATGTAACCTTTTGACCCTTCCTTCCCCAAACAGCTAAAGTTCTCAAGAAAACATGAACTACTATAAATATTAGTCACTCCCCTTAGAGCTTAATTTGCTGCTTGAAATCCTGTTACAGCCTTGTTCTTGGTGCATGAAAAAGAGTATATGTCGCTTGGAGATCAGGACTTAGGGAACATATTCATAGTATGGAAGGCAATATCTGCTATAAATGATTGAACTCAGAAGTAGGAGAGATGGCTTAATTTTTAATTTGGATGCTGTCCTAAGAGATGGAGTGGCAAGTTAGTACCAGTAATGAAGTGCGAAGAAAGAATAAATCCTCTTAAAGCCTCATGGTTTTATTCTGAATTCATGAAAGGAGCTTGGTAGGAAAAGAGGGATGGGGGAGAATATCAGTGGTGATGTAGAAGTATTTTAAATCAGACTGAACCATGCAGCACGCTTCACATTTACAGCTGAGACAAAGCCTCAAGTTAGAATTAATGTTTTTCTTGATGACTGTTCTCACATTTTTGTAAAAATTGAAGAGCAAATTCCCATCAGGCAGATGAGGGTCCAAGCTCTGGGATGAGGTCCCTGATAACTTGATTGTGATGCTGGCAGCTGAAAACATGCCACAGGCATGCCCAGACAAATGGGAAAAGATTTCCCCTGTGTGGGTGGCACTGGCACAAGAGAGCAGTCTGAACTGTTGACATTTTGGAGGGCATTTCTCAGAGCACTTGAACTGGCAGCATGTAAGCTGTCTTTTCATGAACTACAGATCTTATTAATAGGGAGGGACTTGTCTTGACACAGGTCTAGTAGAGTTTCTTAAAACAAAGGTAGCCATGTAACACATGCTAGACCATAAATATGTACGTATTTCATCCAGATGATTTTATAGCTTAAAAATACATAATCATCCTTAACATTCTGCAGATTTTTCATTCAGACACTGCATATGCTTCCACCCACTACATTTTCCATCTGTATCTTTACCTGACTGACTTGTCTCAATATAATCTTGTATTTGCTATCAGGAGTAGTGTTACACAAGTGAAATTTGCTGTATCTTTGCTGTTAGCAAAGTATTCCTTAGTAAAGTACTTCTTTCTGAAGAATATGTAAATTCACTGCTTTTTAGATCTGCTCTGTACTGCTTCCGTAACAAATTGCAGGTATGACAGAGTGTTGTTGTGTGGCACTTGCAAACACCCAGATCCTTCTTTTCTCAATAAACTGATACCTTCAAAAGCACAGCAGGTCACTTAATAACTGAAGTGTCAAATTTCTTGGAAATAGTATAGTAATACTCTCAGAGAAATAGATTCTGTCAACCTTCTGTCGATTAACTATGTCCCATGTAGTTAAAGATGTTTTAAATATGCTTGGAAAGAAACTGTTGGGAAAAATATTTAATAAATGGGCATTCAACATAAATACAGCAGAAAGCTACTGGTGTGCATTTATTATTGTTTGGAATAACTTGTCAAAGGAGTTGGCAAAGAATTTAAGTAATATTTATCTTTAGGGAGTAATGCATAATAAAGCTGTTCCACATTTTTCATTGCTTGGCTT
>VWZS01007472.1:12457-53171 GCA_013397075.1 Rhabdornis inornatus | reverse complement strand
TTTTTAATTGGAAAAGCTCAAATATAAACTTCTCATAATATTTAGTCCTAACTTTATGTTGTTGAGACTGAGATGCAGGTTAATCTGCATCTCAGTCTCAGCAAAAGATGTATTGAAACATGAACCTCACAACAGTTACTGAAAATATTTGGATTTCAAATACTGTTGAAGCTCAAAATGATGATTCATGTCTTTGTCTTTGGCTAAAAATGATGATTATAAAGGCCTTTTGATTCAATGCTGGGAAGAAAAAAGCCCATTATTTCACATATTACTTTCTGGGGATAATCCAGGGGACAAGCTTCACGTTCCTTCTTCCATGGAAAAGCTTCTTTCAAGTATTTTGAATACTTTGTTCAAGTATTAATATACCAGATGTGTAGTAGATACCAGGAATTTCTGAATACAACATGTTTGCTCTAATCCTAAGAATGATCCATAAAGAGGTGGAAATCAGTACTTTAATGTTTCAAAGGAAGCATCCTGAAGCCATTTTCAGCTAATGAATAACAGCACATAGATTAGAAATCTCTTCAGAAACTCTTCCATTCCAGTGGGACTAAGTTGTAGGAGCAGACATGGACACAAAACACAGGGGAAAGGAAGGAGTTAACTTCATATCTCTGCACTAGCCCTGAAACACTCAAATCTGAACTCAAAAATAGATTCTAATTCTCAGTTTCAGATATTCATAGTAAAGAGCTTAGTTCAGGTACATTGGTAACATCAAAAATGTTCTTAAATTGTCTTATTTGAGGAGGTTTATATTATTCAGCCCATTCTTACATGGTGTGTCTCTCCTTTCAGCCAGGCACAACTGGAGGCTTGCAGCTAGACAGCCAGCTTGAGGTGAGTGTTGTGCTGGGTGCAACAAACAGGGCAATGTGTCATCTACACAGCTGCACTGTCTGGGGGACATCCCTGCAGCTGTTCTTGGTTTAATGCATTTAGTATTCAGTATTAATGCATTTATTATTAACTTGCAAAATTCAAATTACCTTACAAAACCTATTTTCAAGAAATTTCATACATTTTAACAGACCAGTTTAAATAAATGGGATGATTTGGCTGGCAAAATTAAATTCATTCATCAGAATTGCAGATAGGGAGGGTGGTGGGGAAACATCATTACAGTAAAAGGCACAGGACAGATTTTCACTCACTAGTTTAATTTAAAATATCAACTAGGACATAAACAATTAGTCATGGAGTAGTGTTACCAAAGGTTAACAAACCTAGCCAGGTATTAACAGGCTAATAAAAGGTTTGTGGTGTCCCCTGATCAAACCCCTTCAGCAAGGTGGAGCACTAAGTTAGCCTGTACACTCAACTCTACCCCTTATTGTAGAAATAACAGTAAAAAAGAAAATATATAATGTAGTAAAACCAGGGCCACCACAGACTAAAAACACAGTGTGGAGCTGAACCACACTCTGAGCATTCAGCTTACTCCTTTAGACTGGTGGCTTATGGTGGCACCACGTTATTAAAGTAAATAAAAGGGAATCTACAGAATAAGTGAAAGCAGCCAAAGCATTCTAGATTTTCCAGTGGTCAAAAGCTTAGAATTATCACAGCATGAAAAGGCTAGCAAGGCAATTTTCACTTTGTCTGGTCTGATGTAGAAACAAGTACAAATCTGTATAAAACATTCTACTGATATTATTTTTTCTCTGCATACTTGTCTGCAGCAGTTTTCAGAGCTATTCATTCTAAATATGCTGACTGACCCACCACTTTCTCTGGTAAAGAGAGATAAGGTTGTCCACTGTCATTGCCCACCCTTTCAAAGGAATGCCTTCACCATCCCTTTTCACCACAGAGACAGCCTGGAACCAGATACCTGGCATGAGATAACTTATGGCTGCTTGAATAGAATTTTATAATTCTCCTAGTCTACATATCTGCTTTCTTTAGGGCCCTCAATCTGTTTTGGAGAGCAATTAAATAACATATTCTGAAAAATCTGTAACATACTCTGGTCTGATGACAAGGGTAATGCTTTTCCCAGTTCTGTCAAAAGGAAACAAATTCAAGTCCCAGAGACAGGACTAATATCTGTTCCTAGGCTTAGAGCAGAAATTTGATTTATCTAAAAACCTATTGGCCAGCTGGCCCATCCATTGCCCTTCTCTCTGCCTGCCATTCCTAACAGACAGAGTACTTTTGCTTTTTCCTCCTCAGTCCAGACAAAGCCTTCTGAGGTTGCAGGACTGCATGCTGCTGCTCTGAGAGCAGATGGAGGGACTTAGAGTCAGAACACACACACTTGCAACTGACTACACTGGAAATAGCATTGTGACACAGCATTATATGTGCATGCACATGCATGCCCTGTTTGAACAGCATCTGTCTAGAAATGAAATTAGTATAAAGGGGAAAATGCATTGGAAGTCTAGACACATACGTATTTGGCTCCAAATATTTGTGAGTTTATTAGCACAGGGTTGAAAAAAAGTTTTCCACTACAAATTGTCTACAATGAAAAAAGTTTTTAAAATGTCAAATAATTTCTCTTTAACTGACTCTTTCAGGAGCTAAATTCAATCCTTTTTTTTCCACATGGAAGGAGAAAGGGAAGTGGAGGTTAGGGGATGCTTCAGACATTGTCACTGGCAATGAGGCCTGGCAGGATACATCCCAGACATCCTGGCCCCAGCACAGCCAACAGAGCATCCTTGTCCAGAAAATAAATGCAAAATGCTTTATTTCAGTGGTGAGAGACTGAAGGCTTGAGCACCCAAAGCACTTCTCCTCTTCAGCTCATGCCTTTGCCTATGGTGGGAGACCATGTTTACAATTCCCATGCTTACAATTCCCATGCTTACATCTGTGCTCTAGCATGCACAACTGAAGGTGCCACCAGAGTCACCAAGTTTAGACCCCAAAACTGCAGATAACTGTGCAAAAACAGAGGTCACTGACAAGACACTCAACTCTGGAAGCCATCAAAAACATACCCAATATGCTTGTAGAGAGTATGTGGAATATTTCAATCCTACCCCCGGACCTTGAATTTTGTATCAGTTCACAAAGAAGTCCACAAAATCTTGGACTTCTGCAAGAGTAGAGACAAATGGTCAGATGGAATGTGCATTATTAGAGTTGTGTTACTGGCCTAATTCCATATCATGGACAAAGGGGAAAGAAGTGGAAACAACCCCCAAATTCAGTAATCCTACTCTTTTGTACATGGTAAATTCTTAGGAATTTAGAACAAAACTGGAAAATGCTCTAAGCATGCTAAATAAATAAAGGAGTGGAGGTTGTAAGTTGTCTCAGCAGCATCATTACAAACAGCAACATATCCCTTCCACTGCGCACAGAAAAAGTCTTGCTAATTTTACATCTCTTAATGGTGGAGTCACTCTTCCTCCTCTCTGGAGAAAAGTGTGAAGGAAGTTTCTCACAAAACCAAGAGGGATAATCTCTGCCTATCTTCTTGCCTGTAGTGCTTTCACGCACACTTCTCTTGAAATGAGACATGAAAATTTATCCCCCTACCAACTGTGCCAGGAAGTTTTAGTTACTACTAGCTGGAAAACAAATGAACAAAGTAACAGAAAACCTCTTTGGTTTGAGTAATTGATTTAACAGATTTCATTTGCAAGTACATCTGTATTTTGAGGTAAATTACAAGTGTCAACACAGGTGTGCAAATAAACTAGTCACCCTTCCTATGTATGCATGATGAGAATCAAAGTTAAGAGAGTAATTTATATAGTTTCCTTTGTTTTCTTTCATTTAATTGATATCTAAGATACGGATGCAAAAATCTTACTACACACTCATTTAAAAATAATTATTTCCTTGTTCCTGTTGTACATGTTTTGATATTCATTTATTGGTTACAAAGGACAACATTAAAAGTGTCTACACATTTGCATTTTGCTTGTCATGCTATCTATGGTAAAGCTATTGTGTTGAGGTTCTTTTCCTCCTAATTGTGCATTGAAATAGCTCTGGGGCTTATAACAGAAACAAACTGCATCCCATTATTAGTGCATCAGAATTAATGTTCCAGACTAAAGTAAACTTTTCATGCCTCAGATATCATTTACAATTCTCTCTAAGAGAGACGTATGGAAACGTCTGTCTGTTTGAATGCTTTTCCATTTCACTCTGAAAATCACAATGAACAAATGAAACTTCACCTGGGAAACAAACGAAACTGCTAATGAGCTTAAATGATCACGTGCTTGATTTAGTATTAAAGTGGCTGCTGATACAGATTTAGAAACACAACGAACTTTATGCACAATTTGGGAATCTCACCTGAAGTTTAGTCTAGCCCAGATTAGGAGAGAACTTTCCTACTGTGAACATTTCCTTCTATTTTTTTACCTATTGAAGAATTCTTTCCCTCTAATGAAGGTGGGATAATGAGCAGGAAGCTGTAAGCAGTGGAAGAAGCAAGGTAAAAAAGAAGGAACTGACAAAAAGAATTCACACAGGTTTCTCACCTTTCAGACAAGGCAGTGGGAGAAAATGCTTGCATCTAACATGTGAAATGTTCTGTGCGTTTCTCTTTTGTGAGTGAACAAAAAACCCCTTAACTTAACCAGAGCCTTGATGAGAAGCAGAACATGAGAAGCACTATGCAGTCAAGTCAATGCTTGCCACTGACTGCTTTAGTTTCAGTGAAGTAAAAGTCCACTTGTTTACTGGAATGACCAGAAAACCAAAAGGAGTCAACTATTAATTTTATTTTAATGTTTCTTTTTGGGTTTTTTTTTTTTGTTTGTTTGTTTTTTATTTTTGTTTGTTTGTTTGTTTGTTTGTTTTTTGTTTTGTTTTCGTTTGGTTTTTTGGCTTTTTTGTTTGTTTGTTTTTGTTGGGTTTTTTTGTTTTTTTGTTTTTTTGTTTGTTTTTGTTTTTGTTTGTTTGTTTGTTTGCAGTTTTTTTTTTTTTTTTTTTTTTTTTTTTTTTTTTTTTTTTTTTTGTGGTTTTTTTTTTTTTTTTTTTTTTTTTTTTTTTTTGCTTTAGAGCCTGACTCATGATTTTATGATGTGAGTCTGGTCCAGCACATTGCTGTCTCTTGATTACTTTACAAGTAAGTAGCAGAGGTGGACAGACCACATAGTTTTATTTGGGAGGGAAACCAAAGCATGGGTCTCCAGATAGAAACAGAAAAATATAAACTACAATCAAAAATGGTAGCAGCAGGATCCTGAGAGAGTAAAAAATGAATTTATTGGTATGTTCCCACATTTTTTGACTTCCTAAAGAACAAATGCAGAATCCAAATGTTCAGCTCTCGACCCTAGTCAGTGTTTCTTCCACTCCATACTATGTTCTTATTCTGTAGGTGTATGTGTGAAGTGTTTGAGTAGACAGCATAAGCTACATTTCATGTGATCATTACAGAACTCCCTGTACACCATGTGGGTAAAACCAGTTATTTCACAGTGACATCCAGTGAAACTGAAACAATCCATCACCCAAGCAGACCAACAGAAAACACTCAGAACTGGATGATTTGACCACCCAGAGCAGACCAGGCTGCCAACAAGCTCCAAGCAATCAACCAGGCCCTTGAAAACCCTCCCATGTGGGTTTTCCATGTACCCTCCCAAAGTACAGACATCCTGGCAGGCTTGCACACACTCTGAAGACATGGTTGTCCTATTGCCCATCCCATCAGTGGTGTGTGTGTGCCCCTTTTCTGTACTGCACTGTTTTGTTCTTTCTACCCACTCTGTAACCTTCAATATCCTGACCTACATTCCAAAATTAGGTACTGAGGAAACTCTGTCTCATGTAATGGGGAAGCATATAGGTGATAGTCCTAGTCTGGTCAAAAGGCTGAATTTATATGTTTTACATGGGGTATGGAGAGGTACCTCTACATTCTCCCATCACCCTGGTGGATGTGCAGCAGCATCCTGATGAAAACTTTATTTTCACCCCCATTGTGGCAGAATTAGGTTCCTTCAGTTTTTCCTATAGAACTTGCTATCTGTTCTGTCTAGAAAAGGAATTTGAATTGACCCAAGATCAAAAAGAATCACTTTATCACAATTGTAGAGGCATTAATTTAAAGAGAAAAACAGTTGAATTCATAGCAAGAGGAGATATTAATAGTGCCTTACAGTCAGGCATTCCATAGCCTGGAGACCTGGCTAGCCCTCCTGGAAAAATGGTCCCTCATCATCAGAGTTCTTTGGTGCCTAAGTCTCTGGGAAGAAAGAGTGTTTGGGAGAGGTATAAAACATAATTTATGCAGAAAACACTGAACTCTGCTGTAAAGATTGTAGGTAAGTTATTCACAAATATCCACCAACTAAAATGTGTAGGATACATGGAATTTGTCAGCGCTCCCTGTCAGCCCCAGAGAGTTTGCAGGTGGTTTTGGCTGAGACCATTGGATATTATCCATCATCACCTCTACATTTCTTTAGAGGCAGAGCTTTTCAGAATTTTGTTCCCCATGAGATTAGCCAAGCAACAACAGCCATGAAATCCTATATTGACTCCTGGACGTGGGTGTGCAGTGGAGCTGACTGGTGGTTGTGCTCCACGCTCAGCCTAGGCAAATTATTGTTGGATCTCAGGAATCTGGAGTTTTTGAGTTTTCTGTGCTTCCAGGCATGGAGGCCCTGGAAAACACTGCATTGGACCTGATACCTTGGAGAAGATTTGTAAATATAAATAATAAGTTAGAGATCACAAATGTGTAGTGGGTAAGATGTGTGTATTTTCACTGGGTAATGGGTTTTAAATTTGAGGTTTTTCATGTATAGTGGTAGTTAGGGGACAAGATGGAGAATTTTGGGTGGTGTCTTTCTTCTTGTTCATCTTCTCTTCCTGCTTCTTCACAGAACTTAGGTAGTTACCTCTGGATTGGTCAGTCTAGAGTCACTCTAAGGGTCATGGGAATCTATTATTGGGTTAAAAATATAAATAATATAGGTGTTAAACTCTTATTGGTCTGTTTAGCTTTAAAAGGCCTTGAAACAGGCTCAGCTTGGAGCCATTTTTCCTACTTCCAGCAAGGAGTCAGAAGTGCTGCTATGTTTTCTGTAAATTTTGATAAGATATAATAGACATCCAAGACCGAACACGAGAAACTGGCTTGATTGCCTTTCTAATAATCCTGGATCTGAAACAAAACAGATGAGACTGATGATAGATCACTAATTAGTGGTGCAAAAAGCCCAGAAAAAGCCTGAAACACCCTTACACAAACACCCTGTGATATTCATTGCATTACACACTCATGAAAGGATCTTGCTGAGGCTGAGGAAAATATCTGGGGCTTTCTGAGTCTGCACATGGTCCATCGTGCTTCTCAAAAGCTGTAATCTTGAATGCAGTTTCAAAGTATCATGGTTGCTGAGCGGTATTTTCAGAATCTACTTTGGCCCTGGTCACCATGGTGGCGGGTGGATGATAAAGCCTTTTGCATAGCCTACAAACACATGTTTATCAAATGCTCCCTTGTTTAGCCTACAGGTATTTGCACAAACTGAAATTTTCTAGGGTAGGCTCCAGGACGAGAACCTGGATAAACACAGGAGTTCTCTATCTCTGACGAGCTAGCAAACATCAGTATTGGAGATTATGGAACTGCCCTGCTGGTACCAAACACACTGTAGAAGGTTCATGCCCAATCTTGTACTGCATTTAATGTTTTGATGAATGATCGGTCACAAGGGAAAGAAGAAACATTATGCTCCCCTTCCACTGACAAATGCTGACATAATATTTCAAAAGTAAGTGGTACACCTAGTAGTAACAATGTATCCACCCAGATACACAAAAGCAGAAACCACTCTTTCTGACCGGACTAGGGAGTCCAGCCCTTTCTTACAGACTCTGGAACAACAGAAACATTTTCTGTGTGTGATGATACTCTTCATGTAGGCTGTATTTGGGATCAGTGAGGCATTCAGTGGGAGTAGTCTTTCTCCTTGTAACTTTCAGTAAGACTTTGGCCTATCTTTAAATCACTCAGTCAGAAAAACTTTTGGCTCAGATTAAAACTAAAGTGAAGCTTGCTGCTTTACATCAGCAGGCAGGTAGACTTCCCCTTTACAGTGTCAAAATGGAACTCTCCAAGAGAGTCTTGATGATTGTCTCCAAAGACAAATGTCAGTGCTTATAGACCTGCACACAGCAGGGACTCTGCTATCAGTTTTCAGATGCCTGGGTGACACCTTAACATTTGCCTAGCTGCTAATAAAATCAACTCTAGTCAATTAAACAGAGAACCAGAAAAGGTGCCCAGGCAGTGGAACTTGCTACCCAGGTAATTGAACTATTCTGGTACAAATCTGTGTGGAATGAAGATTACCATCTCAGATGATCCGCAGATCTATAGCTAATAGAGAGTTAGGTGCAATACACACACAGTTTGGATGTAGGTACTGTGTACTGAAGTTTAGTGATATGGGGTCTCTGCAGCTGTCATTGATGCTAGGCAAAAGTCCTGAGTGTGTTTTATTTATTCATATCACTGAGAAAAACAAATCCCAAAGAATTTAACACTGTGCTCTACTTATAAATTATTCTGTTCTTGTCCAGATCTCATAAAGCCCAGAGCTCACTGACCGTATCTACAGCCATGAGGAACTACCAGTGCATATATGGAAAGTCTAAGAATGCAAAATTTTCTTGCTAAATTAAAGGACTATGCCCTGAGCCAGGAGGAAAAGGAAAGATATCAACCAAACAGAAGCCAGACACAATGAACTTAGCCCAAATACAAGATTTCCTTTGTCAAGGACAATCAGTTCAAGGTGGAGTGCAGTAGTCTAGGGAACAGTCTAGAAAAAAGGGATCTGGAATATACGTGCAAAAATAGACCTGAGTTAATGGTGTCATGGTCTTGTGGTAAAGGTAAACAGTGTCTCTATGAACAGGAAGAATGTTACTTAACCTTAGTAAAATTCTGCACTGAATTGTTAAATATTTTGTCTGTGTTGGGGTAATCCAGGAAATTTCCTTCTTCCTTCTCATTCTTCCTCTTTTCAAATCACTTTGAAGCAAGTGAAGAAAATTCAAAGAAAAATAGAACCAGTAGAACATAAAAGTATCTAAAAATATTACCTCTGTAGAGAAATTGAAAGTGACGACAGTATTCAGTCTAGACAGGAGTGTACTAAGTCTTCAGATATGGAAAAGCCAGCAGGAGAGTAATAATCTGTTTTCCATATTGGCTTTAGATAGCATCAAGTGTCACAAACTTCCTGCAACACTGGACCATATTTCCTGCTGAATCTGAAGATGTGCTGAGGGGAGGAGGAGGATGCCCATATTACGAGCAGACTGGGCAGTAGTTGTAGGGAACAGCATGAGCACATTGATATGGGTGATGATCTCTTGAAAAATCAGTTTATTTTCTGTGATTTCCATATATATTTCCACCTCATTGGCATGTGTGTGAAATCCTGCTAGAACTAATACCTGACTCTTTATTCACACTTGGAGCATCTCTCTGCTCAGCAGTGATTTCTTACCATTTTTTGACACTTAGTTAACTAATTAATTGAATCCTTAGTGTAAAATTTTTCTCGTAGTGCATATTATGTGGCACTTTAAGTCACACACATATTAAAAAAACTCCAGTATATAGTACCCATGCAGTTTCATCAGTTTACTGTTTGGTTCCTAAGACGGTGCACTCAGTTCTACAGACTAGATTCTTTTTTAATCTTTCAGCAATCAGAACTTTTTCTTCCTCATGGGAATGTAAGACTTTTTCCCTCTACAGTGCTTAGAAAGTAGCTGGTGTAGATGGTGGCCCTAATCCACCAGGGATTTATCAACTGCCTTTTGACAGCTAAAAAGGGTTTAAAAATGGTGGGAACATCCTGAATACTGAAATGTGAGAAGAGCAATAACATCTCAGTCTCTCTCTTATTCAAATGTAGAGAACAATTCTTAACCCATGATTTCTATAATATTCTCTGCAAAATCACCAGGGAAGAGATAAACTTGCTGTGTTGTTTGGGCACTTTGAAGATCAGGTTTCAATCTGAGTTTCATAAAGAAGAGAGAAAGGACTGAGAAGTCCTGAGAGGCAGAGAGAGACATGTTCTATCTCTGTCTCTCTTGCTATGCTACACCCCCTCCACGCACTGGAAATGGGCAAGTCATGAACAGCCAAGTACAGAATGAGCTGCACAGATTTCAGCTATTCCTCAGGAAGAAATCAGTGTCCCCTTGCTCTGGGATTTTCTCTGCAAGTCCTGCACAGGGTCTTTCTGTTGCTTAGGAGACAATAATACAAAAGAAACTACCCAGAGCTCCAAGTAACAACTTTTATTAAGCATATTTTAGTTGCTCATAATTGTTACTATTCTGACTGGCTGCTGCCAGTTTCCAAAAAATAAACTGTTCACTTGTAAACTAATAAAACTGCAGTTTGCTTTTACACAGATTAGCTGGTAGATGTAAATCTCACATGGATCAGCCTCCAGTGCAAGAAACTCATTGCATATCAGATACAGTGACTCAACTTGCAGGTCCTCATGCTTCAGTGCCCACTCTATGGCTTTCATAAAAATTATTTTTTCAAGAGTGCTCTGTGCTATTACAGTCTGTTTCAAGCAAATCTTTTGCACTGAGAAAGAGTAGAATGACTAATTTATGTCAAAATGCTCAGGAGTGACAGCAAGGCTTTCAGAATCTGCTTATGGATAACTTCCAGATATGATGCATGAGCTGGGCTACACCATGCAATCTGTGGTATGTGTAAAACAAGGAGAATACCATAAGTTATTGCCGATGTGGATTTTTGGAGATCCTTTTATTAGCAATATGAGGTTCTGAGACTACAGAGCTCACAGCAGTATGCATATCTAGACTGAAATTTTGCAATAGGAACCACACAGCACCCCAGGTAAATTGGTTCTTGTCTTAACTAAAGGACAGAACTGTCTTTTTATTTGCTAAAAAAATTGGCCTTTCAAGCTGAGCAGCAACAAAGTTGAAAGTTTTTGCTACTATGTTCCTTCATTTATTCTCTCTAGTTTTTAAAATATTGATGGGTTTGTCCATCTTTCTTTGTACTTGCATTCTGATTTTATTTTTTTTTATTATTTTTTTTTTTTAGGTTTTCTAACAAAAGAGGCAGGTAGCATTTTGTACAAACCAGACATATCCCCTGTTAACAGTGGTGCTCATTTGGTTAAAAATAACAGCTCTTCAGCTGAAGAGGAATTGTTTTCAAGAAACGCACACAGGTCTCTGAAAACAGAATTTATTTTTACTTCGTGTGCCTGATTCTGATATTATCTTGATCAAAAAAAAGGACAGACACAGCAAACCACAGAAAACTTTTTAAATCATCTATCTTCACTTTATGAGTAGGCTGAAATAAGAATCATCACTGTCACATCACCAGCACTTTCTCTGACCTCTTCACCCAACAGGAGTTTCTCTTGTTACTTCCTTGCACCTCCAGCAAAATATCCATGAAAAATGAGCAGGTATCAATCTATGCTCCAGGTAATGCCCTTCTCAAAACAGTACAGGAGGCTTGATTGACATGGGAAATGCAACCCCAAGCTGGTTTCACTAAGTGCCAAATGGGACAAAGGGAGTTTTTGACAAAGCCTTGGAAGAATGGAACGGAGATGGCCAAGGTCACTTTGTATGAGTCATTGCACAATCCTTACATGGTAGCTACTTCAAATATATCCTTAATGTAACAGGAGAACATCAGACATCTGACACTCTGATAAACAGACCTCACCACATCCTGATTTGCATCCAGACTCTAGAGTTAAGCTCTGTTCATTCCTTTTAGCTGTGGTTTCTTCATACAGTTCTTGGAGGAAAGAAAATAATTGTTCAATTGACATGATATTTTGCAAGAGCAGTCCCCAAATTACAAGAAGTTGAGCAACATTTTGGCAAAGATTTTGGCATTTTCTTTCCTTCTTTCATGCATTTATCTTTGTGCAAAGTAGATCTTCTCCGTGACTCCCCTGTTGGCATAAATGACTGTTTGCTGAAGGAGTCTTCACCTACTTTTAATCCAGCCTGAACTTTGCAGCTTCCTTTTTGTTCCTGTACTAGACGATGTCTTTTCCCTTTTTTCCCCCTCCCCAATTATTTTCTTCTCTCTTTTGAGGTTTTTCCCTCTTCTATTTTTTTCCCTCAAGACATGTCATGGTTCCTCTATCCCTCCAAAGGCTTTAGAAATCTTTTTTATTATGATTACTGATATTCTTTTATTCTTCTTAGCATGTCTCCTTAGCCAGACTTTTACCAGTAAATTTCTGTGTTAATGAAAAGACAAGCGAGCGTTGACAAAAACCTATAAATTAAAACCACAAAACTAGTTTCCAGTTTTTCCATTTCCAGTAGATTTTTTGTGTTATTGGTAGTTTTCAGAGTGCAAAGCGTGATTTCCTTATCTGCTATCCTTTGAGAATTACATCAGTGAACAGCAATCTGAATTTCTCAGAAATTCTGTGGGAGAAGTGCAGACGGAAGCAGGAATAGGAATATCACCATTGTCCTGGACTTGTTCAGTACAAGCTGAAATGTTTTCATTCATGGGATGAATCCATGCCACAGACAATGGAAATCATTAAGTGACACCTGAGTATAAAGAATATAAAGAACAGACCTACACACTGAGAACACTTTTTCAGCATGTTTGGGCAGCGTGAGTAATGGCCACTGTTGAAAATGCAGCTTATGAGAAAACAACACCATCACTTTTCCAAAGCAGCCAACTAGTTCTCTTCATTTCCAGCAGGAAAGGAGCAAAATGTTATTTGAAAGAGAAAACAAGCTGAAAACCTACATAATCAGATTTGTAGAAATGAGGCAGAACTCCTTGTTTTGAGAATAATGTTAAACAAAGTACTAACTTCCACAAGAATTCTTTGTGCTTGAAGCCATGCATGTCCACACGTACTTTTGAACACGTCTGTCTTCAGTGACATATCAGGAGTCTGGGTAGCAATTCTCAGAAATATATTGACATTTTAACAGTTTGGATTGATATCTAATACGCTCAGCAAAAAAATTACCAGGCAGACCAGGACTGGGTTTTATTATATCAGATGCTTTAATGCTTTAATCAGATGCTTTGTAATCAGATGCTTTAAACAATAACATTTAGTTTGACAAGATCAGAACATTTTATATTTTATACCCTTCTTATACCTGCCTTTAAGCAGTATATCTACCTTTATGTAGATATACTGAAATATCTACTCTCTTGACTGTTTTTGATATAATGTAAAAACCTTTAATTAATTATTTCTTTGGATTGCAATTTATTTGTGAGGGATTATAGATGGTACAGCTATCATTCGGTGTATTTATTATCCTCTCAAGCCTTTATGGTGACCTTTAAAAGCAAGACTGTGGCGTGAGTAAACAATTCCATGTGCTCTTCTTATTTCAATTCATAATTTAACTGAACTGTGTATAAAATGTTATTTTCTTAAAAAATATGGAATTGCTTTTGTTGTTTGTAGAATTTTCCATGAATGTGACACAAATGAGCATTTGTAATAGTAATAGAGTAATAGTAGTAAAATCAAAATCATGTGCTTTGATCTTACTCAAACAGTAAGTTTCACAATTGGAAAAAAAAAGAGAAAAGGAAAATAATCATGGCAATATTACAGTTTTATATGTATTTGCATCAGTAGGGAATTTCTTATTCCAAGCTTTGTCTATTTTTTATCAAACAGTACCCTATTAGCATCATAGAGATACTCAGTAGTCCTGTATTTCAGAAGCTTGTAATACAGAGCAGCTTGGATGACAGGATGACTTCAGTTAAGCAAAGTTCCATGGCTATTTAACCCTTTACTCCGTTGAAACTCAGTGCATTCTATGCAGTGCCTACAGAGATATCACTAGGGATTTACTCCAAATAAAAGCTCCTGGCAGCACGTGCTGCATAACACCTCATGGCTAAGAGCTCCATGGCATACAGCTTACACTCTGAAGAGTCAAAAGCCCAAGCAGTGGTAGTATTGGATGTGGATAACAGTCTTCCTGGAGGTACCACCGTGACAGGGGTGAGCTAAATGGGAACCAAGGAAACCTTGTGATCTGGACTCTAGTAGCCCTTACTCACTCATTTTTTTTCCACAGCTAGGGCTATGGATTACATGATAGTCCCTGAGGGAGCAATCTGATGCTCAAGGCTTCCTAATGCACAGAAGTTGCATTCAATCTGCTCGTAAGTCATAAGTGGCGCCTCAGTGAGCACTCTTTGGCACTGGCTACATGTACTTGTATGCTCACACACGTGTTCTGCCAGGTATGAAGCTGTAGAGTCTGAGTTGTAAGGCAACAGGACTGAACAGCTACAGAAGAATTGAAGAATCCATTAAATATCCTAATTTATGTCTGGGGTAGTGTTCAGCCAACAGGAGACTCTCCACAAAAAGACTTTATTACAAAAGCCTGTAAGTACCTTCCTGCAGCACCTGAGAGCTTGCTGTGTTTGCTGAAAGAAAATGACACTGTGTTATCTGTCTCTTGGATCTACTCATCAATAGTCATTAATATTTATATAAAGTGCTTTAACCTACCATCAAGTAAATTAATCACAAAATCACAAACCACTTTACTGCAGGGCATTTTTAGTCTTCAGTGGAGGGACAAGAAGGACAATGTTTCTGAGAAGTGCCACTCAGGTTCACCCTCATTGTCCTTCCGGGGGTTAGCTACCATCTCTTAGTACACTGTCACTCAAAATAAAATGTGACTATCCACTTATCCTAACCTTAGTTCTGACATAATGCCATGAAGTCACCTTTTTAAAGCTCAGCATCTCTCATCTAACAAAAGCAGCCTTTGTCACCAGTGCTTCTGTTCAAACATATGTGGAGATAAAAAAAAGGGAACAGATTCTCAAGGAGAAGAAAATTCATAGCAGGAAAAGGTGAGTGAGATCACTGCTTTCTCACATGCTGAGCTCTTTTTTTAACTCAACTGTTTGAATCCCATGTGTTCTACCTTTGTTTCTTGTCAACGATTTGAAATAAGATCTCCAGAGAAATTATCCAGCCTGTGTAATATGTTACCTGCTTAGGGGTTTGGTTAAGTTTTTGTTTGTCTATGTTTTTTTGTTTGTTTACTTTTTTGTTGGAGTTTTTGTCTGGTTGATTGATTGATTGAGTTTTTGCTATACTTCTCTATGTTTTGTTGCTGTGTGTGCTTAAAATTTTGTGGAAACCTTTAGGTGAAAAATTGCATATGTTTGCGTCAGAATGAAAGGCTACTTCCTTCCTTGTGTGTCACACCCTCAGAGCAGTATTTGCATTAGCCAGAAGTATCACCATATCATGCCTCCTCCCTTTTTATGTTTTTTTCCAAATTGATGGGTTGAAACCCCCACCACTGAGGGCAGTATTTTCAGAGGTACAGAGTGGGAAGAGATGATCATTAACAGGTACACACAGATCAGGCCTGGATTTCTCATATCCTTGCAGCTTCACCTGTACACCTTCAATACACAACAAGAATTCATAAGGCCTTGTCTGCTCACATTTGTACAAAGGACAAGAGGCCATGGACACAAGTGGCAACGAAAGAAATTCCAACCAGACATAAGGAAAAAGCATTTCACAATAAGAGTTTTTCAGTGCTGGTACTGGCTGCCCATAGAAGATGCAGAAACTCTCTTCCTTGAGGTTAAAATAACTGTAAAAGACCCTACCTAAATGGACAGATATGACTGAAGCAGGCCTTGCTCTTGAACAACAGGTTGAACTGGAATCCTCCTTTCCCACATGAATTACTGTTGATCCCTATGGTTTCAGAATCAGTCTGTGCTGGTGGATTGCAGAAATAAAGCCAGAGTGCAAGCAGGTCTCTAAGAATAAGGCAAGTATGTTCAAGACTTGACACCTGCTGCTGTAGGAAGTATGGGAAGTAATATTACAAAAGAGACTCTGGACTGGCAAGAGATTGGGGTGGGGGAAGATGAAGGGAGAGAAGAGTAAAGCAAATAATCTTATGACTTTGCCTAATTGGGGAATCAAACCCAGCATGAGGGAAGCAAGGCAGGAACCAGCAGGCACACTAATTACATATAAACTGGTACATATAAACCTCTAGACATGAATGAGAGTTTGGTGTTTTTTCACAAAGTTAAGAATGAAAAGGCAAACTACCAATCACAGAGAAAACTTTGGAAGCATAGCAAGACAACATCTTTTTACCTAAAGCTTAGGATAAACACATAACTGTAGAGTATGTTTTAAAACAAAAAGAGGATGAATTTCAAGAAAAAGTTCAAATGTGCGGGGACAAAAGCAAATACGAAAAATTTAATGACATGAAGGAATTTTTTTGCAACCACATTGTTTTGGTAAGGAAAAATTCAGAAGAAAAAAGAAAACTGGCAGTGAACACAAGAAGGAGAGTGTGTAATATGCTTTGAGTACAAAGACTGTCAGAGTAAGAATGTTGATATAAACAAGAACATAGAATTACAGAATCACAGAATGGTTTGGGCTGTAAGGGACCTTAAAGATAATTTCATTCCAACATCCCTGCCACGGGCAGGGAATCTTACACTACATCATGTTACTCAGGGCTCCATGTTATCTGGCCTTGAATGCTTGCCCAGGGATGGGTCATCCACAACTTCTCTGGACATTAGTGCCTCACCACGCACATAGTAATGAATTTTTTCCTAATATCCAATCTAAATCTACACTCTTTCAAGCCATTAAGATAAGTAACAAAGAGGGAAAAAATCATCTTAGATCAGGAATACAAGAGGCTATTTATATGGACTACATGCTTGAATTGGGTTGGGCAGGATTGAAATCATCCCAGGGCACAATTTATGACAGGGTGAGATTCCAGATGATTTGAAAAGAGCAAATGAATCTGAAAAATGGGATGGGAGCAGCTAGGACACTGGTGACTAGCCATAAATAACATAATTTCTTTGGAAAATGCTAAAATAAAAAGTTTATCTATTATAAGCATCCCAAGGAGAACACAGAAATAAATGACAAGTAGTGCAGATTCGTCAAAAACACCACCAAAAAATTAAAATATTGTTTTTATCTATAACAAAAATAACAGTTTTTGACAAAAGGAAATACACCTACAGTAACTCAGGGAGGATCTGTCTGAACCACCTACATTAGTAAAAATGTTTAGGTTTAGAATCTGTTGGGTAAAGGCTAGTTGGAATTGGAAAGCCCAGAGTGTATTTATAATGGATTTACTGTCACACTGTGTAGTTATGTATGAAGGAGTATTTCAAGAAGGTCTGTCTGGGATTTAGGACTAACCAGTGTTTCCATTATTTGAGTATTGAGGATTCACATTTGATAGCAGTTCCTGACAAATGGATTTTTGAGAGTAAATTGCAAAATAGTATGCAGTAATACACTAGAAAAAATTAGTTGCAGATTTTTGGACAGGATATTTGTTCTTAACACTGAGCATAAACTGTGCCCAAAGCAGAAAAAGCTTCCAACTTACTGCCATATCCATATGAAGCTTCATATTTGAGGCAGAGAGGATAATCCTTTTACTTCATGGTCTGTAGCAAGTTCTCAGCTGTTTCCCAGGAGACATGTAGATCAAGTGGAGAGTGCAGAGAAGATCTACAAGAGGTCAGAAGTCTAGAGAATATAGAGAATACTTCCTGTGAGGAAAGAACTGTATTTGTTTGTTCTTACAAAAGAACAAAGGCTGTGGGGAGACATAACAGCTTTTGAAAATGCAAAAGAATATTGCAAAAGGGGAGGTAAAAATTTCTACTGCGGATAGAGAAAAAAAAAATGGTTTTAAACTACAAGCTGATACATTTGAGATAGACACCAAGAATAGTTTTGTAATGGTGAAGATATTTAGGAACAGGTTGTCTCATGAGTTTGCCAAATAACTCTGTCAGCAGCTATAAGACAGAATCAGTAATGCTTTATGATTATGTGATTATTATGGTTTAGAAATAGTTGATCCTGGCTTGGAAGAGAAAGGTGACCTCTTTAAACTTTCTTCATCCTTTTCTTCATACCTTTGCTTTCTCTTCCTCTGTGAGAATCATACAATGATACAATGGACAAATATCTCCAACAGACCCTTTGATTTGTAAAATAGATAATAACAGCAGAGAAAAAAAAGTACTGTGATTATTTTTTTGAAATCTGAGCCTCTGAAAATGAAATGCAAAAGTTTCTATTTGCTTAAAATATTGAATATCTTTTAAGGAGTGATCTCTCATTGATGACTCCTCAAACCCTTGGAATCATGAGACATCTCATAGGACACAAGGCAAAACCTAAATTTATGAACAGGTATCAGATTTTGTACAGCCGTGAGTATGGGCTTTTACAGAGGACACAGTTCACCCTCTCTACTTATTTCAGGTATCAGAAAAGAGATCTGGCCAACTTGTCCTTATACACGACACTTCATTTCTCTGAATGTGTTTATACCCCATTTATTTACAGTGGTAGTAATATTCAATGTCTCCAAACTTTGTGCCATGAGCTGAAAGGTGGAAATATATCTCTCACCTCTGATGAGGAGAAAGAAGACAGTGCTTAGTAGTCATACAGTCTTTGGTTTGAGAAAATAGTAAAACTCTAGTCACCTTCCTGCTGTTGTAGAAGCAGGAACAGTTTAAACACTGTTATGATGCCAAACGGTAATGTTAAAAATTAATAGCTTCAAATTTAAAGCTAAGCACAATGGGTAACAAACAGTGTCTTTAATGAGTCCACTTAATTTCTCTACCATATAAAAATATATTTTATGCCTCTGCTGAACTACTAAAATGATAGTTTAAAATCAGATACCCAGCTGCTTGCTGGATTTTCTTTAACGCCAGTATCATGGCTTTTCCTGAGCCCATTTGTGTGCACACACATAAGCATGTCTTGCAAACACTTGCAGAATCATGGCCAATGTAGAAAGATGATTTTTAGATGTAGCATAGATATAATCATAGTTTAGATAAAAGTAATTGATAATAAGTATTTGTTAGTACAAAAACCACTGTCAGCCCTGCAAACATTTTCTGGGTCAGTAATTCACTGCTACAAACTGTGGTCTGTGGTCTTTGCTGAATTTTTTTAACTGTGCAAAGGCCTTATTTTGCAGGCAAGAGAAATTTGTGTCATCCAGTTTCCTTCTGACAGTTTTTAAAGTGTAAGGCAACTCAACTGAGATTTTAGACCAGAAAAATTCAATGCCATAGAAACAAAGCCTGTTGTTTTAACAGTGGGGATCTGTGGGTTTGCCCTGTTGCAGTGGAGTCATTGTTGGCAGCACTAAATTGGTGATTTCAATCCCTCCCCCAATCAGAATTTTGGTTAGAAATTTGAATTACAATTAGTTTTAGTAGGAGCTGGTTAGAGACTTATGGACAGAGGAGCTGTATATTTGTCCTGGCCTTCCTCTGCAACAGCAGGCATCTGCAGAGAGAGAAAAACCTGTTCCTGTTGGGAGAATGAGCAAAGACAAATAGTAAATCATAGTATCCACTTCCTCCTGCAGCCTGGAACACACCTACTGAAAACCTGAGAGGAAAGGTGATTCCCCTAAGGGGATTCCCCAAGGGGGAATCCTGTTGAAGCCAAATGGAAATCCTTATGGACACCAAGGAAAGAAGGTTGACCTTTAAAAACAAACAGATATTACCATACTTTATTTGTTTGTTTGGATTTTTTGTTTGGTTTATATTTATGGTTTTTTGGTTGTTTGGTTGGTTTTGGGTTTTGCTGTTGGGTTTGTTGCTTTCGGTTTGTTTGGTTTTGGTTATAGATATATTTTTTTGTTTGGTTGTGGGTTTTTTTGTTGGGTTTTTTTGGGGGTTTTTTTGGTTTTTTTTTTGTTCTGTTTGGTGCATCTTTTTTTATTATGTGTGTTGTTTTTTGTTTGGTATTTGTTTGGTTTGTTGATGGAAGTTTTTAGATGAATGGGATAATTGTGGGAAAGACCATGTGGGTTCAAGGAATTACCAATTAGCTGAAGATGATAGCTTTGAGGAAAACTTCTTAAATGTTTTAAAAATTAACTTATTTTTTCAAATTTTCCTTAAAATAAAATAAAGAATAGCTACATAATTTTTGACTGGTATATGATCACCCCTTTTGAAGACCTGTTCCTAGATGAGCAGGCAGATGAAGATTTGCTGGGAGTAGGAGGCAGTTAAAGAAAAATTCAGTTATCTTCTTAGTAGGACCATACCAGGGTAATGTAGCTTTTACTCTTGGGTATTACTCTGAGCCCTAGAGCTACTCCTACCAGTCCAGTTCTCTCCCTGCATGAAACACGATCCATTGCTATTCCGGGAGAAGAGTTCAGCTCTTCTAGTAGTCTAAGTCTAGAGGGCTTCCTCCAGACCACAGCACATTAAACAGGGTAATGTTAATGTGTTTGTCTCATATGAAAATTCTGGTGAGTTCCAATTGTAATGCCAAGATGCCAGGAAACTTCTCATAGCAATGTGTTGCAAACAACAGCCATCAGTCTCCTCCAGTGAAGCTGCTCTGGTGGTGATTGCCACTACTTTCAAGGGAGGGTCTGCTAATTTGAATATTTCTGATGCGGTGTGGTGCTGCAAACACAGGAGGCAGAGCACTTCATTTTTTATCCCTTCCTTTCCAAGACTCTGACCAGTGCTTGGAGAGGGCATGCGGCCTTTTTTAAGCTAACATTTTGCAATGTGACATTTTTAATCTTTAAAGTAAACCTTGCTAAACACCGCATCAGCTGCTCTGAAAAATGTTTATTTCTGCGGTTCAAATACTTTGCATGTGTGTGTTTACAGACATGAAGTGTATCAATACCAAAGCAGAAGGAAGCAGACGATGCTTCACAGATCATCTTCATGTACAGAAATGCTTTGCTCTTCTAAAGTTTCTCCTTTCTGAGTATCTCAGACCATTTCATAAACAAGCATTAGTATAACTTCAACTCACCTCCTGTGTTATGCACTCACATTAGGTTGGGTAAGTACATAGCTAGAAGAAATAAAATGTTGTACAATAGTGACTAAGTATATGCATTAGTGATAGAAACACTGCTAACAGGCTGGTAAGCCACTTAGTTTGCTGCCTTGCTCTGAAAGCATGTATCTTCAGATGTGGTACAGTTTCTCAACTCAGCCTACCCTGATTTTCCACAGCTCTGTCAGTAACAGTTCCATTCTATCACTGAGTGAGATCTCCAAAAACCCCTTTATTTTTTTTTTGTTTTGCAGATTCCTACTAAAACACTTTGTAGTAGAAGTCAGTTCCTGCTCAAGTATAGCTTTTCTATTTTGTCAGAAGCTAGACTCCTCGTGCTTTGTCACTGAGCTGCCCTTGAAGAAAGTGGTTTTGTAACCAGCTGATCAGGTTATTTCTTCATTATCGTATCAATTTGAATGTCATGGATAAATAAATGAAACATCAAAGAAAGAGCTGTTTCAGAACAAAAAGGGGAAGTGTAGTTTTCTATTTGAGTAGTGATTTACTAATTGGAAAGATTATCAATGGGCACCTTGAACTTCAGCCTACTGCTGACATTTTCCCACATCTGTGTAATTGTGATAAGACAGTGCACAACTATCTTTGCATGGTATTTTTCTCAATAATGAGAAACCTGTCATGAACTGCAGATCTGAATATCTAAGCTGTTCCACACTGTGTGAGTTACCGTATCTTGCTTGACACAGCAAACCAAATTCATCTGGAAGCTATCTGGTGTTCATAGGCAAAGCACTTTCATTAGGTTTCTTGGCAGATGTTAAATATCAATTCTAAAAAATGAAGAAGTTTGACTTATCTGATTGTTGTGCTATATGTGGAAGAGGCTGTTTAATGTACAGATTATGGAGTTTAGTCCATATAAACCCCACAAACATTAAAATTAGTCAGTTATATGCTATATCTTTAGTTAGCTCAATGAGAACTAGATACTATCTAGTTCTGTTACTTAATTCTTTGTAAAGAGTGCCAATTTGAAATATATCTGGTGAAAGGATATTACTGTGATATGAAAAGATTAACAACATGTCATCTGATACTTCTGTTATTACACAAAAAATATTCCCCTGTATTTTCACATCTCCCCTGGGTCTTAGAAAGAGTTTCATTCCACATCAGGTTTCTGAGAGCTGGGCAAGGCAATCATTCTGGCTGCCTTGCAAAAATGTTCTGTCTATCAGCTGCAATGAGACAGCAGATAGCGACCTGAAGGAAAGCTAATACTCATTTTAATTTTCTTTCTTAACAGCAAGGATGTTAAGAAAATTAACAGGATGCAAAATGAACAAAAAAGGTTTCTGCTAGAAAAGTGTCATGGAAGGTTTTGTTCTAGGAAATAATTTTCTGTCATCCCAGCTATCAATCTGAATTCCCTTTGTTTTGGAAACATCAGTTTCAAGTACCCTGGAAGAAATTCTTGGCAATAACTGTTATTAAGAACACATTAGCTAACAGTAATATCAGCTCTTCTGATTTTACAAATGAAAAAGTAAAAGGCAAAATAAAAAACAAAAGTTTCCATTTGAAACAGATATCGCCCAGCCACTGAAGTAAAATCACTTGGAACTGCAATGATAAGAGATTTTTGTTGTAGGCATTGTAAACATATTTTTTTTTTGTTTCACTTAAGAACATCATGTGCTAAAGCAACAGAAGTTTTTATGTCAATGATGATAAATCTTTTTTCAATCCCGTAGCAAAACACAGAAACATTCTGTTTCATGATTTCAACCACTGGGGCACAAAGGCTAACAGAGATTTTTCCCACAAACAGCTCTTGGAAGAAAATCTTAATCTCTGCTGATAAATCGGAGAGTTTTGATGATTAGCACATCGCTTTCAGACTGACCTCCTTCTACTTGGTTTTCTGGTTTGCTGCTGCACAGGACTTTTTTCTTGTGAGATAACTAGATATGTGTCTGGCTAGTGAAAAGAACTGACTGTCAGACAAATAATATTACATTGAAATTTTCATATTGAAGATCACATCTTGCACCCTTCATGCTCTTTTTTTCATCCATGAATCACTCTTTGGATTCCTCTTTTATTTAAGAAGAAGAAATTGCCCAATTACAATATGAGATGTGCAGTGCTGAGCCCATATGACATCTGCTGAGCAGGAAGCTCTTGCACAGATTAAGGACTAGCTGTACCAAGGGATTCAGTGTCAGGTAAAAAAGAGTACTTGGGTGAGGGGGTGGCAAGAAAACACCGTTGTTTCATGATCATCTAGAAAAAATTACCTGGTCAAGAAAGAGTGAAATTACTCAAATACCCACATTTGTCTCCTAGGCTATTTTCAGAGCGACTCTCACTTCCTGGTGACTCTGTGCTTCTGGCAGACTTTCAGGCACAGACAGGCTAAGCACATATTTGACCTTTGCACCCATTGAATACGAGTAACAGGATCTCCTGAACATATATGGATTCAGGAATACCCAGTGGTGATCAGGAATGTTCCCCAGCATTACAGATGAAATCTGAATAAACGCCATTTGGAACCACAAAATCTCAGCTAATTTAAGCTATATCCTTATTTGACTGCTCAAATGGAAAGGAATGTTTCAGATTTTTTTTCTTAAAATAACCTCTTCCTCCTTTTTCTAAACACTCCTTCACTCACCTCGTCTCCTCTTGCTACCAGACTACATGGCATAATGTTTACACTTCACCCAGCCACCCAAATTATCTATTTTCTTTTGAACTCACTTGTCTTATGTTTCCTCCTTATTTTGCAATGTTAATCACTGTGGACAGAAGTTCGTGCCACCACCAGCCAGACCTTTTTTTTTTACCACCTGGGATAATTTTAGTGCATTATTCTGAAATGGCTAAAGTCCAGTATGACTCACAAAATATCCTATAATAGACTTGTTCTAGAAGGACTGTAATCAAAATTTTCTGATAAACAAATAGTATATTGAGTTGACTTCATGAACATATTAAATTTATTTTTAAAATAGTGCTTCAACAGTCATATAATTAGAAATAGATGATGTATAGGCATTTTTCATTGCCCAGCCTCACAGGAAAATTTATCAAAAGTTTTACACAGGTAGCCTGTGTAAGGATGAGAATTTGATGTGTGTACCTTCAAGAAGATACAAATGCTTTCAAAATGAAGTAGTGTGATTCCGATGTAACATGATGCAATGTTTCTGAAAGTCATAACTTGCAATACCAATGTCATAGTGGGTTTCTCCCTTCACCCTCCCAAGGAAAATCCACTCCCTGCTGTTGTGGTGAACTTTGTGCAAAGTTTGGACAGAATATCAAAAAGGATTTCACGATGGACATTGTAAGGGTGAGGGGACTTAAGGTTTGCTTAGATAAAGGACATTCTGCCCGTGTTCTGCACAGAGGAGAAACATTTTTTTTCTCCAGGGCTTAGGGTACCTCACTCACAGCTGGGTATGCCGGGGTCCTGGACCCTTTCCTCAACATGGATGTCCTGCTTAATTGCTGCATGGAAATAATTTTCTTCATTGAATTTGCAGGTGACTAAAAGGGTGGTGATTAGGGTCATCACTCTAATGAGACTCTAAGAATATTTGGTTTAATTTAGTGTATTAGTGCACATTATGCCTCCCCATGGGGTGCCTCAAGCCTGAGCCAGCTCTGGCTAGACCCACAACCAGCTAGGTCCCTATGTCCAGGAAATTTATCTTTCTTTAGGATGAGGTGTATTACCTAGGAGAGGAGTGCCCTGGCTTTTGACACTCAGAGAATATCTTTGCTGACTGTGTGGTATATGCTGTGCGACTGTATTAAATAACCTTGAACTTTGTTATCAAAGTTGTGCAAGTTTTTAAGACACAAATATGTGCAAAGGATATCTCTAATGTCCAGAGACTTTTTATATAAAATCTTGTGTTTATTGCAGGTAAGACTCCTTACCGTAGTTGTACTACAGGTGACTGTTCTTGTTAGGTCTTACTACTGCAACCCCCTCCTAGAGAACACTGGAAGACACTCTATGCCAGCTGCACACAATAAAAGCACCTTCCTTAAACGCAATCCTGCTGGCATTTTAAAATAAATTCACTTCTACTTGCTTGGAAATGCCAATATGCCTTTTGAGAAGACAGAAGGGAAAAATATTCATCTGGACTTTGTGCTGTGCTGATCGTATACAAAGGAGGGAGTGATCTGGTGACCCAGCGTTGTGCTTCTCACAGGCTGTCTTTCAGCTGATGTTGAGCAGAGCTCTCACTCCACTGGGACTGCATGGCAGGCAGCTGGCTTCCCAAACCATTCAGGGAAGAGTGGCACTTGCTCCTCGGGAACTGGCACAGTCACATTGCAGGAGATGACAGTCAGCTTGCAGGGTCTACCATCCTCTTTGCCTCAAGGACAAATCAAAGTGGTACACGGGACAGCAGCAGATAAGAGGGGCTGAAAGACTGTGCTGTACTTCCCTCTTTTGGAGGGTGAAATTAAATATATGCACTGCAACATTTTGTGTTAAATGGTAGTATTGTTTATATCATATGCAATAGACAGAGTCTATTCTAAGGAATAGAGCCTACATGTATAAATAAGATTTCTATGAAGCACTTATCCAATATATTCAACTGCAAGTATTCATAAAATCATTTCATTTAAAAAACCAATAGTACATTTTAGGACTGTCATGTAGTGAACTTTTATTCTGAACTTTTGAAGTGCACACAGTTCGAACTCTCAGTCTTGTAACAGCAAGAGCTGGAACCACTTAAACAAACAAACCTAGATTCTCTCATGATCACCTGACTACAGATGTGTATTAAGAAAAATCCCAACTAAAGTATATCTTAAGCTTAGAGCCCTCCATTAATCAAAGCTGACTACCCTGTCATAGTGTCTATATATATAGTAGATCTCATTGCCAAACTTGCACTCTAAGCACTTCTTCCAAAATGCAATGTACTATAAGCAAGGCCTTCTCAGTGCTGTTTCTTCTCTCCACTTGTTATTAGAGGAGAACGTTTTTGTTTAAGTTTGAAAATAAATTAGTGATTCTACTGTTCCCTCCTCTGTATGCTAGGACCCACTGGAGGGCAAAAGAGAGAAGTTTCACAACAGCTTAAAGAGTGAACAGCAACAGAATAAAGAGCAACAAAATCTGCATGCAAAAGGCTATTCTTCTATTTGATTTATTTATTTAAAGATTATACCAACCTCTTTGAATTTCTAAAGGTTAGGGAATGGCGAAAGTTTCAAACCCAATTTTCTTCAGTGTGATAGATAAACTTTACAAGGACAGCCCCAAAGAAGTCAATTATCACGTATGACACCTACTGCATTTCTTCAATTAATTATTAGTGCTAACAGTGGAAAGAGAACAATTACCAATGCTCTTTAGAAGAACAAAATAAAAGGACGTAACATAGTAGTTTTTATACAAGACATCTTTTCACTTACAAATGAAACCTGAATGAAAAAACCCCAAGCATTAACTTGTATTGACCTGCTTGCCAAATTGTTAACCCAATCAGACAAAAAACACATAGCCTTAGAATATTAATAACATTTTCCTGTAAAGTTTTATACCCAAAGACTTTGGATAAATTGCTGGTGGAATAGCTTTCAGAAACACCACAGACTCTACAGGAAAGCCAAATAGGTAGATTTTAATTAATCTCCAGCTTCTTCTGGCTTCTTCCACTTCTGTGTTTAGGACGAACAGGGAGAAGCTCAGGAAGCTCTGTTGGATACAACCTGACCCCGTGCCTGACCTTGATTCACTAAAGGCAGTTAACACCAGGGAATTTTCTGTGAGATTGTTGTTTGGATTGCTTCCTGAAATAATTATACAGAAACAGAATTCAGACCTGCACTTGCCAAAGTAACATTTTTAGAGCTGAACATGAAAGGCCTTGTCCTAACCGCTAAATTCACTTCTCCTCCTACTGAAATAATCTCATTGTCCGTAAAGGAAGTTCATGAGAGAAGAATGGTTCCAGACACCATAAATCAACAAATCCAAAGGTTATGCACAATGAGACAACAGGCAGTCTGGTTTGCAATCCACTTCACTCATGCAAATGTCTAAATATGTCTATTCATCTGAGGCTATAGAGAGAATACTACAGGAGACAGTGCTTCAGGGATCACCTTAAATTAGGTGACTCCAAGCCAAGGTCCATCTACTTCATACTTTCAGAGCAGTGTAAATCCTCATATCCGTCTCTTAAGGTTTTGGAGGATTGAAGTTTTATCTGTAAACACACATTGACCATTTTTGACACTCTAAAATGCTCCACAATTTTCTTTGGGGTTATTCTACACGCGCTCCTGTAAACCCAACTTGACTGCAGAAAGGAGTCCTGTTCACTGCAAACTATTGAGAAATTTGAGAGTGGCTAATCTCTACCTTTGAGCTTTCCAGTCATTAGCATATTTTCACTATCAGTAACTCCACAAAGCCTCAGAAATTCTTTAGCAGTCAGCCAGATCTGAGGCTCACATCTCTTATACCTCCCAGCCCCCACCTGCATCAGCACCAGCTTCTTTCAGCCAGCTTGGCTCAGCTCCAGCTGCTAAATATCTTGATTGCTGTGAGATTTCTGCATTTCCTCATAGGTTTTCTTCTCCTTCCACTAGAAGCCGGGAGAATCATAGGCTAGAGTTTAAGGGGGGATATGCAATCACTTCCAGTTTCAGTATAATTACTGGTGCAAAAATGGCATTGTACCTTAGTGGAAAAGAGAGAGAGACATCCAGTATCAGTGCAGAAAACAATCAGGGTTGGTGGCAAGTGAGTTGTCAACCTTGATCTGTAGCTCTGCACTTTCTTTGCTGCTTAGCTATTTGAGAAACAACTTTGCCTTTTTTAGGCAGCTAAGGGTAGCCAGGTTTTCTCAGGGTAGAGCCTGTGCAGTGATCTATGTGCAGCTGGGAAGCAAAGGACAAAGAGCAATGTTCCCTTAACCTGCGATTCACTAAGCCAAAATGTGACAGAGCCAAAATGTACTGACTCTGGTTACAATGCAAGGCTTGACTATTGGCTCAGCTTTCTGTCCAGGGCTGGGTAGAACTCAGTCCTCTCGATACTTGTTTTTAATCTTTCTGTATGTTTCTAGAATGTGTTCTGAGGGTCCAAAGCAAAAGAGCTGAATTTTCTGCCTTCCTAGATTTTTTTTTCCCATTACTCTTTCCTTATTTGATTGTAGGCTTTGCCATAGCAAGGACTACCTTTATCTCATGAATAAAAAAAAGACTCTTCCTTAATTACAGGAAAGAACAGTGAAAATAAATCAGTAAACCAATAAAGATAAAATGCCTCAGTGTCATGAAGACCAGAGCAAAATAAAATGCCTGGAACACTGAATAAAAATCTACTTCTGTTATAGGATATTGGAGACTATATCCTAGGATGTTGATATGAGTATCTCTGTGGTTGAGTTAAAAGTGATAGCTCTTTTCCAGAATCTCCAAAACTTATGAAGTTAAACCCTGGTGCCTATGATATTCCTTTGGGATTTAGAAGTGCTTGGAGGTCATCCTTTTAATTTTTTTTCCCCCAGACATTTTGAAAGTTTTAGTTTAATGTTTTTTGGCGTTGGAGTGGGTGCAGAGGTAGTGGCTTTGGCACAAGGAGGACATCAGTTTGCCAGGAAGTTGCTCCAGAGATATTTTCTCCATTTCCTCTTAGGAGAAGCTGGCCAGTCATGTAAGATCCACAGATCTTGTACCCAGCATCTTAGTGCCACAGATCTCTTCTTTCTCTCTGCTTGGGGTTAGCACAGCTCAGCACAGATTATTATAGACTATCAGTAAACTGTTGACAAAAAACCACTCCTCTGATCACAGTGTCCAACAGTTCTGGTCTTGATGCTTGTATCTGTCATAACCATGCCCAGACAAAGAAACAATGTAAGGAGGCATTTTCTGAAGCAGACACAGAAATTAAATATTCAGGTTCCACTGGCTCTCAGTAACATTTGGAGACATAGCTGTATTTTACCCTCTGGAAATCTGATTTTACCTCTGCCTTCTTCCCTGTTTTGAAGAAAGACATGATAAGTATTTTCTAATTCTATATGTTATAACTTCATTTTAAGATTAGAATTAAAATAGATGCCCTTCCTTTTCAACACTGCAAAAAGAACTGTCTTCCCTTGCCCTTCACAGTTTTTCATCATGTTACCCAGGGCACCTCAATGCTACTGCAAAATAGTTCTAAGTATCTTTTGGTGATTTCTTTGAAGATACGATATATGGCACCAAGCTTCTAGGTAACGCTTCAAAATAGGAGCAGATCACAACAAAAAGTGAATTTTTCACTAGATAGATACTATATAATTTTAACTTGCAGTTCAAAGTGCTTAGGAGACACAGTCTATGGTGACAGCACTATTAGAGTTCACCCTTGCTCTCAGCTGGAAGAAACAAGGTAGGCAGAAAAAATGAAGGTGATCAGGTGTCATCTGTGTCTGTCGTTTAAACAGTGGAGCCATGCCTAATGAACCTCCCTGTGATACTTTAAAAATCAATGGTCATTTTATATTCATTCATTTGCAATGTAAAACCATTAAAATAACTTTTGGGCTTGCACGTTCATACTTTTGCTGCAAACTTATCAAGACCTGCTTAATTTGAGTAGTATGAACAAGAAGTACAGGTTTATTAAAAAAGATTCAATAGGCAACAACAAGGTAAAACAGATGCATACTCTGTAAGACAGTATTTTTACATTACTGATCTAATGACAGAGAGCACTATGCTGCTCAGCAGTTCTGCTCATTGCCTAAAGCTTAATTCTCATGCAGTCTCATTGACATCTGCTTGTGGAATATGATGCTGATTGGTGTGAATAGAGTACAGAATCAGATATCTCCTAATTAAGATACACAAGAAGGAGACACAGAGAATGTTTCCGTCCTGACATGCCAATTTTCAGTGTCTGAGGTTCTGTGCAAAATTTTATTATCAGCTCAGCAATGATGTGGCTGTCCAGCCCCAAGGACTGTACTTCTCTCCCTAACAGATCTTCATTCTAAGAATTCAATCTGTCAGTCAGATATAATAGAGAAAACATTCTAAGCCCTCACTATTTGTCAGATATACAACTTAATTCCCTGTTACTACATGCCTGTACATTTCTAACCTTCCCTGCTGCCCTTTCATTGTTTTGTTTGTTTTTTGTTGTGTCAGTTTTACATAATCTGTCATGGGAGCTTTGAGGTTTATGCATCAATTAGGAATTCTGCTTCTCAATTGAATTAAGCACTTCCTAGCAGAGATTTCCTCATTATTTCATTTATAAAAGCCTTATTATCTTGGCAACTTTCACCACTCAAGTGTCCATAAGAAATTATACAACCATTTAAGTAAGAGTCCCTGCTTATCTCAGATGTAAACACCATGATTCATTGCATTTTAGATAAACACTGCTAATTCAAACCAAGTTTTTGTTGGATTCATGTACAATACATCCTTTACAGCAACAAACAACTACAGCGTTACTTTTATTCATGGATACTAGCCAGAACAATCTGGCTTTGTCATGCTTACTGAGACTTTGTAGGACTTTCTTTCACTTCCCTAAAATGCAGCTGAGGAAGTTAAAACAGCCTCCATTCATTGCAGTCTTTTTTCATGGGAAGGAAAGAACATTTCTGTGCCTTCAACTGTACCTCCCCATTTTCATCACATCTTGGCCTGCTCCCCTTGCTGTGGTAGAAAGAACTGTTAACTCCTGTCTGTCATAAAGACAGACACTTTCCAATGGGTTGGGAACCAGGAAATTTATTACTTTGCTGCTCAATTATATGCTACAGTGGGTAGGTCAAAGGAAGTACCAGTATTTAGAAATTTGCTTTGACTCATCTCTTAGCTAGTCAGATAAAAGCTAACGCTAAAAAAGACAGTCTTTTGTTTCCCCCTCCATCAGCAATCTTGACAACACCTATGGTTGCTTCTGGTCTGTTTCTGTGCAAAAACAATCTCGGGAATTCCAAAGGAGTAAGTTCTGGTTTGTTTTTGCGTAAAGAAGATCAGATCCATTCATACATCCAGTAACACTGGACGCTACTACAATTACTTAAAATCTAAAAGTGCTTCATAAAACTAAGAACCCAAATATTATCTTGCTCACAAGAAATAGTAAATCAAGGTAATTTTCCTACACCAGTGAAAATCCCAAGGACAGAGAATGTAGCGTAGGGTTTGCTCTAAAATTTTGCATTGGTAATTTAAAGCAATTTTACATTGGCTTGTCACAACGGTTTTTCTAATAGAGACAAACTAATCTTTCTGGATAAAAAAAATTAAACAGGAAGAACTTATCCAGTTCTTCACACAAAAATTAAACAATGTATCTTCTGAATACAAAAATAACTAAAATTGTTGTCAAGTTCAAGGCTCTCATTCCTTTAATTACAATCAGAAATGCTACTGGAAGCAAGATAAACAATAGAGTTTCCTGTGATTTTTTTTATCCAGTTTTTAGAGCGAAGTGGTCATATTACTATTAGAGTTCTTAAAGTGAGATAAATTAACAGTCTACTGTCACGGAAAAGCTAAACTCCTTCTCTCTGGTCAGGAAAAACTCTAGACAAAGCCAAATTCTGTATTTGGGATACATTTTACTGTACTCACAGAATAGAGGCTATCACAGAAATACAATAAAATACGACAAAAATACAAGTTTTCCCAAGCTGTGTATGCAAATTGCAAATTGCAGCTGTGCTTAGATCTCACTGCTCCCTTTGGATGCAGGAGCAGAGGATATGGTCTCAAGAAGAAAGCTTTTCTTCCCCAAATAGAAAAATGCATGTTGGTCAATTCTGTGGGTGGGGATCCTGCCTGAAGTTTAATCTGTGAGGCATATGGCTGATGTGGTCCCATATTGCACATGCACTACCCAGTAGAGCCTCTAAACTTTGTGAATTTTTGCCACTGGAAGGGGGAAAAAGCCCACAAAAACAACAGAGAAGGTGGTGTTCATGAAATGTCAAAAGAAAGAAAAGAAAATGTTTTCTGCTTAAGTTGCTTGATGTGTTGAGAGCCTGGGGTAGAAGCAGGCACTGGTGAGGAGATACAACATCCATTCCATGTCTTCTACTCCTGTCTGTTCAGCACAAATTAAGCTGCCTTGACTAGTGCCCGAACACATCTTAAATGAAAAGCAATTTCTAATGTATCTTTAAACCAGTCAAATGGTAGTTTTGGTTAATATTATAGGTGCTATAGTCTCAGGAAAATTGAATGTTCTAGTTGGCATTGTTCACCAAAGTGAAAAAAGTGTATTTTTTTACACTTAGGAAGAGAAAGCATTAAACACAAAGACCAAATATGAAATGTAAGCTCAGAGTGTAAAATCAAATGTTACTATTATCTGTAATTCTTGGGGAAAGGCTAAGGAGGAAAAAGGTTATTTTGAGACTTGTAAATAAATCATGTTTAATAAAACAAGGCCATAGTTTCATCCATAAATTATCAGGAAAGCTATTCCCTCAGCCTGGATCATCTCTCTGAGAAAAAAAAAAAAAACAGATAAATATTCATAGCATTGGTTATGAAATTCTTGCAGAAGCAAATTAAGCAAGTTGGCAATTGACTTGCTGTTCTCAGTAATGCACTCACTCCAGGGAACGGCTGGGCTAATCCAGTACTAGATTGATTAATATATTAGTAGCTGCCAAATGTGTTTTCTCAAGGCACTGGGACTTTATATGTACCAAGTCTGGAAGGGACATGTGTGCAATCTTGGCATCTGAGCTTCAGTAATGAGAGGAAATATCCGGGAAAAAAACCAGCTTTGTTCTCATCTGAAGATTGCTTCTGAAGATTTCATATGTCCATTTGTGATTTTGAGAATTCAGTTAGGGAAATTTAACACCTGCAGTAAATAGATGGTTACATTTACACATCTGGATATGCATTTGGCTGTGCTTAGAATATAAAGCTATTAATTTATCCATATATTGTGACTAATAATCATTAAATGGACACACATTTTATATGAAAAACTGTCCTTTAAGGGTAAACCTTAGTGAGGTTAGATGGTATCTGTGACGATACTGTTACATCCAACCATATTTTGTAAAATAGTAATTTACTTCATGTTTTCATAAAAGAAAGGCTATAATTACCGACTTGAAAATTTATAAATAAAATTGAATAATTGATTAATTAAGTAATTAAATGTGTAATTTTTATAAGAACATCGACCTGGGTTAACATTCTAGATAGCTGAAAAATCTTAAAACCAAGCTAGGCTCCACAAGAATAGTTTTCATTAGTGTTCCCCCTCTCTAATCTCCCTTTTAAGTATGCTAAAGAATAAAGATAAAGAATTCACTTCCCAAACTTAATTTTTTAGTTTAAACAAATCAAAAGTGTAGATAGAAACCTTTCTCTTACCTAGTTATGGTCCTTTTTATATGCTATATTCATGGAACTTTTTATATAGTTAACCAGTTTTTAAAAATTCCAAACCAGACAGATATTTCCTGGCTATGGTCTTTGTTAGAAAGACACCATGCAGCAGAAAGAAAATGGATAAAATTGCATTCCTACACCATTACCACGTTCCCTATGACACCAGCCTAAAAATCCCTTTGTATATTTTGACGTAATTTTTCCTTTCTTTTGCGACTTTTCACTCACTGCCCCACTGCACTAGCTAGTTTATGCATCTAGTATTCTAAATACATCTATCTGTAGAGCTTTGCAGTTTGCACTTCTTAAATCTGTAAGAAAAAAGAACACCCAAATCCACAACACAGTGCATTGAGACCAAGATAAACTATATGACATACATCAGAAAAGAGTGAACACTGGAATTATGAATACTTTGGGAATTGTTGACACAAGTTCACCTCTGATGGCAGGAAAACAAAAGAAAGGTAGAAACTTAAACAAAAGTCTTTCTTTTATCTAACTTCCTTTGTTAATATTTGATTTTAGTCTCCATCTACTATGGAACTTTCACCTCTGTTTCCATTTTCTTATCTTGAATTGTGAACTCCTGAATGCATTTGAAAACTAAGAAACCATCTCTCAACAGAGGGAGAGAGGACAAGTCACCGTCTGGAAGAAGCTGGCTTGTGTCCATGCAAGAAAAAGCCTCGTATCAGGTGCTTAAGCACTGAGTGCATCAGCCCAGCCACAGCTTCACAATCCTCACCTGCCCTCTATAGTTTGTAAGGAGGTTTCACACTGCAGTAGACTGAGCCTTACAGAGATGAGAATTTGGAAGAAAATTTGAATGACTGCAAAGAGACTGTTGTCATTTGATCTAGCAATACATCACCTGATACAGATGAGTTTCTAAAATGCCTATTGTTATACGACAATACAAATGTCATATAACGATGTCAAATTTTCAGGCGAGAAAAATTAGTGACAAAATTTGGCAGATTAATTTTTGATGGTGCATGGGCCACTGGAATGTATATTATTTCCTATGAATGATGAAGAGCCTAATCTAAGAATCTAAGAAAGAAAATAAGCTTTATAATTAATTTCAGCCCTGAGTTTGGTTCACAGGAGGTATGTCGCAAACTCATGTGAGCATTATTTGCCTCACTACAACTCCCTCCTACAGTAATTTGCACATTGAGTCAGGTCATTTTTCTTAATGAATATGAAAAGTTCAGCTTGCTCCCATTCATTTCCATTGTTAATGAAACCTTAAGACTTTCTGTGCTCTTTTGGTCTGTGTTTAGTATTATTTACCATTGGCATATCTGATTGCATCTGTGTGCTTTCTGTAGGTCATTTCTGAGTTTTCATGTGGTTACAACATTTTTTAGCATATGAGTCACTGCAAGAAGTACAGTGTACACACTGGAGTCAAATCAGGAAAGGACAGCTGCAACCGATACGAGAGGAAGATACCAATTCTCATGACACTAAATGAACTAATATGGGGACTGTTCAGTTAATTACATCAAGATAAACAGAAAAGAGACAACATATGCAAAGATTAAGGCATTAGGCATGCTCATCTGTCACCATTCCATCTCTCTGAAAATAGGGTTACCATGGCTCTGTCTGGAATTTCCAAGGCTTTCTGGAAGCTGGGGCCCGTCAGAAAGGCTCTACATATGCAAACAGGTTCAGTGCTTGAGTTGCACAGTCAACATTGCCTGGAAATACACAACTTACTCCAATTTTAGGTAAGCTGAATTGCCATACATCAATATGTGAATGACAAGAGCAGATACTTGGCAGTTATGGAAAAATTGATCTGACACAACCAGTGTGCATTTCAGTAATGAAGTGAAAACTTCAAAATCATGTGAGGGAAACTCAGACATATAATAACATTACTTGGGAAAAAGAGTAATCCTGTGTGAAGGAAGCAGTGTTACAGAGAAGCGTGTACAGAGGTCTTTCCCCTTTTCAAACATATATGATTATTCTGCTGTGACACAAGTCAGTAGGACGTAACTATCTGGAGGTGACAGCACACACACAGTCTTGCTTGTCCATGCTGATTACCTGCTAGTGCTTTTTGTTCTCTCCAAGACACAGCCTGGAAGGTTTCCTAATTACATCTCCCCCTAAGGACTGCTTCCAAGGCTGCGTGGAGACTGTGAGATTGTCTCCCTCTACCACACTATCCACACTCCTTCAACTCTCTCTAGGAAGAATTTGAGCCCCCAAGACTCCCATGCTTTCTTATGCCACAGCCCAGTTGCTAATTGTGAGGTCATTTTCTGTGCCATACCTGAAACACTCTTCTTGTGTTCTGTCAGGCAGTTTGAACTGTAAAAGCATGTATTAAATAATACAGCCTGCAAAGCTGCAACACAGGTCCAGAATAGATCCAGAGGTTGTGTTACTTGGACATGAGTAGCAGCTGCAGGAGGTGTTATCCCTGAAAAGTGTTGATACACGGCAGTTGCACCACTTGCCCTTAGGCTCAGGGACTACTCTCTGGCACCCTTTATTCAGCAGGATCCTTCGGGCAGAGGTGTGCACTTTCATACATTTAGAGATCACCTACACTGGCACACTAATGCTGAACAAAGTAGCGACCAGCTTATATCTGTAAGCTCTCTCTGATCCAAACATATGTCCTCCTTTCCATTCTGGAAATTGCCTGAGCTATCCTGCAAATAATATGCCCCAGGAATCATTTTAGTGTCAAGAATAACATCACTGTGGTGCTCATACCCTGACCCTGTGGATTTTCCTGTCTAGCCTGTGAGGGTGTTTATAAGCCACTGCAGGTGTTGTGCTGGGGAAAAGCCAGGAAATCCTGTGTTCTCTGTCTCCTAGAAAGCCATTGGTCATTTCTATTCTATGTGCAGGCAGATGTGGGTGTGCAAATTGAGTAAGAACAAAAATTTCATTGAGCATTTACCTCTGCCAGCAATGGGATGTGTGGGATGCACTTGTCATGTTGTCAAATTACAGCTTTAACTCAGTCAACCAACACCTACAATATCTGGAGACATTACAACTGAAGAACCATATGTAATGTGTTGATTTTCACTTGCTTGTTTTAAAATTTTTCATTGAATGACTAATAACTAATGTAATCTGTTCAGTAGAGAGCCACACAGATTGTACCATGTGACTAGACCAGATCTTTTGAAATCTAGGATATTTTTCAAAGCAGAACAGAAAATAAATATTATCTACCATTCAAAACTGAGTGCACAGATTCTGAACACTGAAGAATCAATTTCAGCCACATTATCCAAATGAAACAGAGAAAATCCAAGAACATAAAAAATTCAATATGTTTCAATGTTGCATATCCAGCATATTTTAAAAGCATTTGAACTGTAATGTTATTAAGAAATTAAGCAGTTTTAAAATTTAAGATAGAGGCATTGGGCAAAGCGTGGCCCATAGAAAAACACATATAACTTACTATATAACACTTATAAAAAACTTCACTTGAATTATATTTGTGTTAAAGAAATATAGGATCTCTCTTCATAAACATACCAGGTATCACTAGTCATTGTAATAATCATGTGAACTTTCAATCTCTATCTGTTTTAAGTACTGCTGTTTGGTGATTTACTTAGGTCATTTCACTTTAGGCCATCCAGTTGACAGTAATTTCCATATGATCTATACCTAATTATTTTTAGTATTCTACAATTGAAGTTTTTATATATTCTTCCCTACATTTTTCACAGAACAACTGCTACAAGTTTATGCTATTGTATCTCATAAAAAAAAAAATCTGTTCTGATCTTGGTAAAGTTCTGCAGAGATTAATTTCTCAGTCAGATTTAATCACAGTGCAACCATCTACATTTAAGTTTTCTCATTTAATAGTAGATTAAGTACAGGTAGTGTTAGCATAGATGATAACAATTAATTACTCAGGTTATGGATGATGTGAGAGATTTAGAAAATGTCCTGGATAATATCATTCACTCTCAGTGTTTTATAAATAAAGGCACATGAGTTTTTGTTATAGAAAGGGATCTGATGCATTTGCCATGTGAATTTTAGCTCTCAAATACCTTGCTTTTGACCATGTCATTCCACTCTAAAAACCCTTCAGAAGTAGAACTAATGTACAGTTTTGTCTTTTCTACCATACTTTTCCCTATTTCATTATATTAAATGATCAGTTTTGTCAGCCGTATTCAGAACTAGAAATGTTCCAGTTCAAAGTCACATGACTTTTTGGAGTAATTTTTTATAAAAAATACCTCATTTGTCTGAGACTAAGCAAAGCAATAGATTTAAATAATTTCTGATTGGGAGTGAAAGCAACATACCTGCTCTTTATTTTTGCTCTGGGGGTCACAGACCCATTAAAATGATCATCACCTTCTCTCTATACATATATTCTTGACAGGTGGAGAATGAGAGGTCTGTCTTCAAAAATTCATGTAACATGTAAACTAGAGAAAAATTACTGACAGCTTTATTCTTCACCACCTTTTGCAATGGGAACTTTGCTTCCCACAAAGGAAGGACAGGACTTGGCTGGGGGCATAATTCTCTCACTCTTAACAGGGATGAGACACTCAAAAATTCAGGTCCACTCTCTCCACATATGATAAAGGAAAGTAATTACATGAAAGTATAAATTGAAAAAGAGAATCCCTTTTATTTGCTAGAATCTCCATTTATTTAATAAATGCCAGTGGGGAAGGACTAGCTAATGTTATACCTTTCCCATTTTACTGAGAAACAGCTGTGTTTTCCTAATTCCATGCGTGAATCAACAGTTATTTACTTCATATCCCCTCACCATTTGAATTCTTCAGAATTAATCTCTATTTTCTCAGTTTTTTTTACCATACCAGCATTGTGGCATTCCTCGTTTACTCCCTGGATAGGGGTTGCACCACCATGGGGCCTGCTCTGGTCCAAATCTTGCCTCTGCCTGCAGTGGTCCATACCAGCATTCCAGATTTAGAGGATATAGCCTTTTAGAAAAGTTAATTGTCTGTTAATTAACTTCCCTTTCCCTACTTGAATTAGGTCTCATCCTAACAATAACAAAACCACTAATTGTTAAAATAATATCCTTTAAGTGATCTCATCAGTTTTCATGAAGGGCAAGTCACCATTTTCCTACCATCATTACTAAGTTTCATCTATTTTTAAGAAGAAAATACATACAAGATTTTTTTAGTTGGTTGGGGGTTTGGAGTTTGGTGGGGTTTTTTTCTTTGTTTGGGGATTTTGTTTGTTTGTTTGCGGCTTTTTCTCACTTAGAATTGTACTGCTGCTGAAGTATTCTGTTCTAATTAAAAGGTAATTTCTTCAGTAGATTTGCACTAAATACGTGTTCCAGACCCTATTTTCTAGGTCTTTAAATAACTGCCAACAGATTGCAAAACTGCAATGAAATAAATTAAGAAACTGAAGAATACTTTAAAAGATGGGTATTTTTGCAGGAAGGCAGTGCCATCAACCAAGTTTGTATCCTTTATATAAAAAGATACTGAGTTGTACCCTAAACTAGTTAAAAAGTTAGAAATATTTTATTAACATGTAACTACATGACAGAGATATAAAAATTTATATTTTTGGAACAAAAAAATAAAATTATTTTTCAGCATGGCCATGGTTTCTGAATAATACAGATGGACATAAACGACTGCAGAAGCAGCCCTGATGCCAGATGAGTCACAGAGAGAGCATCTGGGAGGGAGGTGAAACAGAAGCTTCACCCACCCGGCATGGTCCCAGGCTGAGGACAGCTCCAGCTGGCCTGGGTCTGCCTGCATGGGTGACACAGGGGATGACCCCCCAGTGGTGCCACACAGGCACGTTTCTCCTGTGGCTTTTAGAGCCACCAGAAGCAATTATAGAAGACAGCACCTACCAGTGAACCATAAAATATCTACTGCTGTGCAGATACAACATTTGTCACCGAAGTGTGTTACTAAAGACTAAAAACCCGTACACGGAACACCTCCCCCGCCCCGAAGAAAGAGAAGCAACAAAACCAAAACCCAGAAGGGAATAGTAGCAAATACTTGTTTTCAGAACTGCGTTCTTCCTCTAGAGCTGAAGAGAAAATTATTATTACCACCTTCCTCTGATCTGAAATAATTTTTTCCTTAAGAAACAACATGCTTTCCTCAAAAGCAGATGCAAAAGCCTCTCAAAATAATATTGTGATCCAGAAAAGTGAGGCAAACACAAACTGCTCTGAGTTCACAACTCCTCTGATATGAAAATTTGTCTTGGATTGCCTCATAATTTATCAAACTATTGGCAAAGTGCTGTAAGCATACCCCTCATGAACTGCAGAGCTGGAGTCCTTCTCTAACATGGATTGTTGTGTACCCTGGGCTTCTCACTTTTAAGTTCGACTATAACTGAGTTGCTTGTAAATCCAGAGTCATTCCACTCCTAGGGCTTTGCAAAACAAAGTAAAAATATTTTAAAACAACAAATTTGGTTATACAGTGCTAAAGGGAGGAGGGATCTGAGTATCAATAGCAGAGATTACAGCTAACATTCAAATGTTAATTTGGTTTCAGTGTTCTTACTTGAATCTGGTAGAACCAGTTAAGTGCTAAAGGACAGAAATGTTGAAGGTGTTTATCTCTCAGACAAAGCTTCAGTGTTTGCTTCGAAGTCTTAGGAAGGTTTTCAAAAGTAGTGTGCGCCACATTGTGGATCTTTTCCTCGTGGGGTTTTTTTTTTTTCCATTTTGTATTATTACACAAGTATGGCCTGCTCCTGATTCTATTAGACCAAAGTCTGAGGTGAAACCTCACTGCAAACTCAAATAATACTGGATTAATGTACTGAAACGTGGGCAGGTGAGAGGAGAGAAAGAGGAGACAAAGAATAGATGAAGCCATAGATATAAGTGAAGAGATAAGTGAAGAAAGAATGAAGGCCAGGCTGGAAATCATCCTGGGCAACCTGGTCTAATGTAACATGTCTCTGACCATGGCAGTGGGTTTGGGAAAAGAATAAAACAGGAAAAAAAGAAAAAAAGAGAAAATATAATCAGGTACTTTTTTTCACCAGACATAACATGCAACAGCATTTATTATACAGTGAATTTCAAATGAGAGACAGTCTGCCTTAGTTTTACAATATAAAATTCTCTGACCACAGTATTGTGAAAAATATCTTGCAAATAGCTTCAAGATTTCTCTAAATTTACTATCATCCTGTTTTAGAATAAATTTTGTGGCTCTGATTCCATTGTACCAAAGAGTGGACATTTTTTAGTAAGTAATTGAAATTGTGGTGCTTAAAGTTTATTTTAAGCTTTCTGATCTTTTCTGACTACCCGGTAATAACTGAGTGCTGTTGACACGCAAATGTTGAATAGTCCCACAAACACAGCAATACAAGCAGTTTCTGCAAATAGGTTGGTTTGTTTGTCCTCCCTC
>VWZS01007472.1:1907-12424 GCA_013397075.1 Rhabdornis inornatus | reverse complement strand
CCCCCCCCCCCCCCCATACCCTCTTGCTAATTTTCAGTGACACTCAGCCATGAAAACAGCAGAAAACCAGATCTGTAGGTGACTCTCCAACTTGAATGGAGCATTGTCAACAGAGAATATTTTAGTCCACAGAGAAATTGGAAAACAGGAAAAATGCAGTCTGGCATACCACAGAGGGTGCATTCAGTATCTTGTATTGAATGCCATGATTTTAGAAACCTGCTGTCTGTTTTTACTTGCAACTCAGAAGACCTTTCTCAGGTCTTCCTCAGGTCAGGTGGCATCATCCTGTTAACCAACCGGGCTGCACAGAGCAGCCACAACCACAAACAGATTTATTGAAACTGAACTGCCATTGTTTCATCAGTCTTAAGTGAACTTAAAGACCTCTTAGATGCGATTTTTAACTACTTAATCTTCATTTCTCTAGTGATTATGTATTAGTAAATGTTAACAAGACACACACTTTCAAAGTATTTCAGCCAACAGACAGCCCAGTGCCTTCAAGACATTTGTCACTTCAGGGCTGAAGTGCTAGAGCTTCTCTCCTCTCAAAGTTCTTCTTGTATGTACTTTCCAGAGGATAAGATTGCAACACTTACATTGGCAACAAAAATGCCTTGCCACTCATGGCAACACAAGGAAAAAGGGATAAAATTAATTTAAGTTCCATTTGGATTGGATAGGGCTGTGATTTTACTACAGATTCTCTTTCTGGATTTGCTACTTCATTTCTCTGAAACTGTATTGAGCATACAGTACTCATAGCTGAATAAGTAGCATTATAGTAAATAAAATCATTTCTGTCTCCACCTTCAAAATATGTGCATTCCCATAACAACACTCTACAAGGAAAACAAAGAATAAGGCTTTGATATTCATAAGACAAAAGCAGTCTGGGATCTTAGAAATGGATCTGTTGACTGAGGTTTTAAATCATATTAGATATTACAGTCTGTGGAACATTGCCACAAAGTAGAATTATCTTACAAGGCTTGCTTTAATACTTTTCATTTCAATGTAATAATCTAATCTGTAAACTGCTGTTATAAATTAGTGATGCTTTACATAAATGCAGGTAATTTAGAGAAAAATATCAGTGATGAGCCTGATATTGCCTACTTTGAAAAAACAACCATCGTATTTTAAAGATGAGTGCTATTTATATTTAAATGTGACACAGTATTGACAGATGCAATAAATTATATTTTTAAAGGGAAGGCTGTGATGCAAGAAAAATGTTTTATACAAACTTTCACACAGATAATTATGAGTTCTTGAGAATATTAATGCATGCCCTTTTCCTTTTATTTAGGCATAACTCATCAAGATAACAGACAGAAAAAAGATCTGTCATGACTGAATAACTCATGTATTTTGTCTTCACATAAGGAAAACCCAAAGAAAGAGCAGAACTAGGGAATATATTGGTAAAACCAGGCTATGTATAGCTGTCTGGCACCAAAACATGAGCCAGTTTTCATGCATGACTCCAACCCCTACCTTGTAATAGACATGAACCAAAATATTCAGCCAGTGAAACAATAAACACTGAGGTTTTAAAAAACAGATCCAAATTCATAAGACCTATTTCTTTTGAGGCACAGTAATTTTAATATCCTAATGAAATTAATTTACTGATGCAATGTAATTGACTTGATATATTTCCTTTGCTACTGATATCTTGTCCGTGTGCCTATTACTTCCACAGCATAGCCAGCAGGGAATTCAAGGTAAACACAGTACCACAGCAAATTGCCAAGACAAACTGAGAAAATAATTAGTATCAAGCAAAACACAGACAATCCTAGACCCTGTACATTTAAAGAACAGCCTCCAGGTTTGTACAAATTATTTCAGGATTAAAGCAAATACTTGTTCCAATAGAAATAAAAAACACAACGAGAATGAGGTTACGAGTCCCTACAGAGTACTAGCACCTGCTCCCAGCTGCTGGAGTGCAAGAAACAAGAAAATCATGTTTATTTAAGTCACTATGAAGAGATTCAAGTGTGGCTAAGCTTCTCAATAATATTCTAATGATTTAAAAAGATTCTCTTCATCAGGCTGGGTTGCACAATCAGGAGCAATACATTCAGTTATTCTCCCTGCCTTTTGTTGAGGCATTTAAAAACACTGAAAATACTGGAATTTAAAGAAGCTGTCTTGGATGAGCTGCACTGAATGTTTGAAGGGATAGATGTCTGTGGCTGTGGCTGTCCTGGTCCTCCCTGAGCACAGCAGCCCATCCTTGGGGCTGTGCAGCCATTTGTAAAAGCCCTTGGTTGCAGTATTACTTACCTGCATGGCTTCACAGACACCTACAACAGTTCTCCTGCTTTGGCAGCATAAATTCCACATGTAGGCATTTTTCTTCCATTGGCTGTGAATGCTAATCAGGATTTCACCAGTTGTGTTGATGGGGCAAATGGTCATTTACCAGTCTAGCAAATTTGTTCTGCTATATCCATTTGAAATTCTTAAACACTTTTCCTTCCCATATGCTACCAGATCATTATTTTTGGCATAATTTCCTCCTGATTTAATTCTTTCAGTAATTTTCAAAATATTGGCATGAAAATCAGATGCTTTAAAGGAACAAATATGTCCACTTTTTGGGTCTTAAACTCTGTAGAGATATTCATTTCCACTGTGATTCTGGACCAATAGCCAGCCTTCCTGGAATATACAAGTGACTACAGGAATTTTCTTCAGTAGCTAGCCAGTTCTTTTTATGAGATTGTGGATATTGCAACATAATTACTCTGTTAATAATCAATTTTGTTCCAAAATACATGACTTTCTTGAATTTAAGAGATGAACATTTGCACCATCTGAGCATCTTGACATTCCTGTTACGGTTCTAACAGTTTTCAAGAGCCTGTCTATCTAATTACTAAGTAATAAGTGGAAATCTTCATCTTGAAATGATCATATGAGCATTATGAAGGGAAAACAAAGCATTCCTCCTCACCCAAAATCTTGCCTCCTTGTTAAAAGGGATATATTCCAAGTAATAAAATTCAAAAAATAATCCTGTGTGGAACCTTCCCACACATTGTAGGACATTTTGCAAAGTTTCTTCTATTGGATTTACAATGTCAGAGCTTGGTAGAGAAAACCATGTGAAACTGAGGTAAACACATAAATAACTTGGCCAAAAACCATCCTCTTAAAATCAGAGCTGCAACCCAGCTCACAGTGAAGTACCCAAGCTAACAATACCAACATTTTATAAATCCCTTGATGTTAGGAACTTTACATATGATGAATCTCCTGGATAAAAACTTGCTCTCCACTTAAACCAGGAAAAAATATCCTACAACTAATGATGATTCTGGCTCCAGCAACCAGCTCTTAATAGAGTTACAGAGGAACCTTGGGCAAGCCCAGTCATGTACCCACTTTCCATACACCATGAGCTACGTGGCCATGAGTTGGCATTACACAGTGATAGAGCCCAAAGTGGTGGCCATTTGCCCTCTAGTTTGGGTCAGGGCACAGATAGAAGCATGAGCAGTAATAGCAGCTCACGAAAGCTGCAGAGATACACTGACTGTGACTTCGCTCCACAACCCATCCCAATGCTCCTGCTATCCTGCTGGTGCTGCAGCTTCCAAGCTGACACTATCCTTTCCCTTTGCTCTCTCATACCTTCACAGATTTTCTCTTACACGCCCTCTAAAACTCATTTCTTCATCAAAACCTGCCTCTGACTGCGCATTGTCTGGTTTTCTAGGACACAGAAGAACTAGACTGAGGACATAGAATGAGAAAGACTCAGTGCACTGGTCATTCCCAGGGATAGGAGAAGCCACACCTATGGTTTGGAATCACAGATTTACAGACAGAGGCAAGCAACAGAAGGGCTCTGCAGAGATTACCTGGTCCTGCCCATGGCAGCTGGCCAGATGTCTGCCCAACCTGTTCTCACAAAGCTTCAGTCAGGGAATCTCTGCAGTTTTCCTACAAAACATTTCCATTGCTTTGCTCTGGTCTCCAACACTTTTTCCCAGAGTGCGTTATGAATCTCCTTTGCAGTTTGTGACTACAAAATCAGTGCTAAAAAGTACTTGAAACACGATTTTCTCCCTCTCCTGCATCTCCCTCCACAATCTTTTGCATTTATACATTTATATTTTTTCTCAGTCTTCCCTGCTAAAGAAAGTAGGGAATCCCACTTTCTTCCATTTTTTACTCATAGTTGAGGCATCTTTTCATAACTCATAAGATGTGCCAGATCTCGTTGGGAGTCTCCTCCTTGTTCTCCTATATTGCTTTAAAAGCAAAGCCTGAATGGGAATGCAGGACTCTTGCTGAGGTCCTGAAATGGCTCTCTGTTGTCACTGGTTTTGAGATAAAAATGCAAAAAAAGATGTTTTAGGACTAAAAGTATGATAACACAGTCATTCCATATCTTTTCCCTACTGTTTGCATTTACTAGAGAGGTATTCTGGTTCATATCTGTTACACTTGTGAATTGCCATTTATGTATTCACAGTTTTAAATAAGATAATTATTTGAGTTTTGGAGTTAGACCACTAATTTAGTGTTTTCTTATCTTTTCTGCAGAAATTCACAACTTTAACCAAGCAATATAATCAGGAGAGTTTCGATGTGAAGCAAGTACTATAAGGTAATGATAAAACAGCTAATGGAAGACCATTAAATACCTTGTTTTGGAGGATTGCTCCTTCTGGCAGTCTGTAGCACGGTGCAGATTCTGGTGAGTCCTCCAGGGGCTTTCTGTTATGGACAGATGATCAGAAATTCAGTGAAACTCAGTGAAATTCAGTGAAATAGGAAAGTACATTTTCATTGAAAACTAAACATTACATGCTGACTGATACTTTTAGTCTGATCATATCACAATAATGTTGCTGTTTCAGCAGAGGAAAATATGTAAGTCTGACAATATAAGTATTTTTAATTATAAGTATTTTTATTGTCTTTATATTGCAAAAAAAACCCACATAATATAATAAATCTGAAAAATGAACAGCTTTTCCTGAAACTTCAATGTTCATCATCATCGTCTAATATCATCAACATCAAATACTCCATGAGGCATGAATTTTAATGTTTGCAAAGTTTTGTTTCACTGAACAGCTTTACTATCTGTTCTAATTTAAATGGAACAAATTACCCACAGAATGGAAATTTTAGCTTCCAGCCGCCTTGAGCACTGTGATTTCATAAGAAAATAGCTCATTAGAAATTCTTTGTATTGTTTCTTGAATGTCTGGTATCAGTTATAAGGCATTATATACATTTTTTGTCATTTACTGTGCATTATTAATTCAATGCACAACCAAATACACTTCTGTAATCCAAATTTTTGTCGTGATGCTGAGAATATTTCATATCTTGACCATATTCATCACCATTACAGAACAGAGTAGGCCAAGCTAAGCCTGGACTGCAGCATGGCTGTGCCCTCTCCACATGTAAGCATCAACACCCAGCAGCTGCATCTCAAACCAAGTTAAGGTGGTGATTTCATTCCTTTTTGTTGTTGTCATGTTACTTTTCAGCAGCTTGAACCAATGGGCAAGCTGACTGTGTAGCTGTGTGAGACTACATCTGGTGTTATTGTTTGTGTGTTTACCATACTTATCATACACATCCAGTCTTGTGTGCAAGGTCTTCCCCTGCCAAACAACTGAGCCAACGTCCCAGAAACCAAATGTGTCCTGAATACCAGGGAAGCTAGTCAAGTTTTTTTTCTCATTTAATTTTTCTGTAAGTTATTCTATGGAAGTATAAATACATTTGCATTTGCAACATAGTCTATCTTAATGAAATGCAGATAAAAAGTGAGTTGTCAGCACTCCCTCATTTGTCACAGGAGTGTCTGTCAACTGATTCCTTTCCCACAAATGTGAGCAATTCTTCTTCATCATATATACAGTCATCATGTGTTCAGGTAAAAACAACTTCACATTTGGATTCACAATTCACACTGTGTGGTTGTACCAGTTCCTTCTCCTTCTAAGATCAGAGTTACATTCAGTCCCGCTCTACATCAGCCCAATATCAGCTTATTTCCTGCTTCCCCTTCAGCTTTCTTCCTGATTGCTCATAATCATTTTATTGGAGATCTAATTTGTTCAAGTTACCTGAGGGCTGTGGGTATGCTGTTCTACTCATCAGGATAGTTATGCTGAAGGCAAGGAGTCTACACCTCCTCTTGACTGTAGGCACACAGCTGAAACAAGTCCAGAAAGCTCGGCACCTCTTAGGGCAAACCCTTTGTTACCATTAATAGCTCATATGAATGTAGCATATCAGTAATTGTGGAAGGGAATAAATTAGGTTCCTTCTTGTAGTCCAAAAATGCCAAACTTTGCCCTAAAGTCTTTGAAGGCAGCACAGTACAGAATGTCCTTGCACCAGTACTGGGAACTGTTCTAACATCCATTTCTGGCTATCCAACTTTTTTATGTAATGCAGCAGAGGAGCAGAGACATTTTTTCTTTCCCCTGTAACCAGAGGGAAAATGATGGAACATTCATTATAGTAATTTATGTCAGTCATGAATGCATTTAAACCAATAAAAAATTCTGCCAAATATTCCTCCAAAGCCAAAATGTTCTTGAGGAGTGATAAAACTCACCACATTTTTTTTAAACAAAGCCTCTGTAGAAGAATCCAGGTATTTCTTTTGATGTTATAAAATGCCTGAGAGTTAAATATAATAATCCCTGGCTCTGTTAGTGTTTGTTATTCAGCCTCTATACTGAAGGCTTCTAACTTGAGTGAATTTACATTGGACCAGAGCCTGACACAACATATTAGCTCAAACGTAAAGAACTTGTTTGGGTTTGGTGGGGGAAATATTTATTGAAAACAGAGTTTTTTAAAAGTTGGTTGTGATAAGTGTAAATTGACATGTAGATTGTTTGGAACTTTTTCATTCGAAAAGAGAATCAATCAAACATTAGGAAGTTTATCCCAATTTTCTAGCCTTTTATATTTATCTCCAAGATAATTTTTAGTGCCTGCTATTTCTCAAGACATAGCTATCATCAGAGAAGTCTCATCAGTCAAAAGGATTCAAAATAAAATCTTAAAATCAATTTGACAGATTAACCATTTTTTCTTTCAGAAATAAGTTCTACTTTGCCCTAAAAACTCTTAATCATTGAAAAGACACTTTAGAATATACTAAGCAAAATTCTAAGTGTTTGTATTTCTCATTGTTGGATTTTTCTATAATTTACGGTGCATAAAGCAAGTTCTTAGCTGTTTTCTCATAGCTTTTCTCTGCTTTGGCATCTTTCATTGTTCAGAATCAACAGAACATCTGTTAAAGTGACTCAATATCTAAGGGCAAAATCCATTCCAACATGCATGATCCAAGTAAACAAACCCAGCATAGGAGGGCTACCCTGTTGCCCAGGGCAAGAAACACGTTTCTTCATTGCTTGGAAAACAAATGACCCATGAATTCAACTGCTATGGAAAGAGCCTCGCCACTGAGTCTCATCTCTAAGGTATTCCTGTTCCCAAAGCCTCCACCATACTTTTGCGGTATTTGTTGTCGTAATCAACTGGAAATCACTTGAATGGAGCCTGTGCTTCAGGAGAGTCTCATCTGATACTTTTGGGCATGGAGAGAGACTTTATAAAACATTCAGAGACAACTTTGCTATTGCAGTTTGATACACGGTCATTCACCTGCCACTTCTATCCATACTATTTGCTCATATTTGCATTCTTCAGCTGTTTAATTACCAAAGTCTTTACTTGCATAGATAAACTCAGTGATGGCATGTCTGAAAGGCAAGGAGAAGTTCGGATCTTATACACTGATATCACCAAACTATAAATAATAAATTTTAAATGCTATTAAACTATAAATACCAAAAATAATAATTGATTTTAATTATTATTTATATTAAATTCTGTCTGCACCTAGGTAGGTATTTTGGTGTATTACCCTTTGTGCCCAGAGAATCTGACTCCTCATCACCTGTACAGGCACCTTCTCAATGAACAGCATTCTGCCTCACTTGTTGTACAAGAAAAGATGGGGAGAAAAGGCTGGGTTTGCTCAGACTGGACTAATCTAATTTCTGTCTTCAGACCATTATAGAGCAGACTGAGTTGAGTCTTCTCATACTGTGCACGGTGAAAAGATGGGAAATGGACATAGGTTGCCCAACACGGGAAATTCCCAATAAATATATTTGAAAAAGATTCTCCTCATTGAGGGTGATTACATGCTGGAAATCATGATTTTCTAGTGATAATTTGTTGCATGTTTATCATTAGTACATCCATTTTTTAAAAGGTAAATTATTCTTCTAGACTTTACTAAATGTGTCTTTACTCAAAAAGGAGAAGTCAAGTATTTTTCTAGTAACCCAACTATAAACCAACACAACCTATGATCGCCACCTCTGTTTTTGAGCAGTCAAGCTACAAATCTTCATGATTGCCCTGAGCTTCCTAAAGGAAGCTGGAAGGTCTTCCTGCAGTGCATCCCAATGACAGTAAAACAACCAAGATATTATGGAAGATTAGAAAGGGAGGAGAGGTCACCGAGGGCCAAAATGGGCCATTGTCCAACCAGGGAAAGATGCCATATCTTATGTCCATTCAGAGAATTCCAGAGAATTTGTGAACTCTGGGCTGAACAGACCAAGTAGGGGCAAGCACTTCCACTAAAGGAGACAGTTATGTGTCTGTGAAATCTTCTTCAAGTTATCCCTTCCCATTCCACCAGTGGAACACAAAGTACTAAGGCTCAGTTCTCCCATCTTTCCATTTGGGATTAATTTTAACCAAGCACAAAGGACAGCAGTGTGATAGGATAAGTTTGTTCAGTGACTAAAACGACTATATTATGAATTACATGGTTGCCTTTTAATTTCAAATGAAAAATAAATCTTTAAGAGACCTTAACTTTCACTGATATGTAGGCAAACAACACGTGTATTTGTCTCAGTCCCTATTTTTCTTACTTTACGAAAAAAGAATCTGAACTTTCATTTCTAGACAAGTTATTTCTTTGAGATTATTGCAAAAATGAACTTCCAGATTTGCTTTCATAGTAATAATTTCAATCAAAGACAAAAAAATTGCCTTTTTTTGAAAAAAAAAGGCAATTTAAAGAATCAGCTTTATACATTTGGTAATTTGTCCTCCAGTTTTTCCTTGGTGGTAGTAATTGCCAGCTGCAGAACTCAGAGTGCCTTTGGATAAGTGTACTAAGACAAGCTTCTTTTCTTCTAGGAAGCTTCTTTAAATCCCTTAGGGGGCAACTACTTCAAAAAAAATAACAATAACAACAAAAGTACTTCTGACATATAGCAGCTTCTAAATTTATAACTAGTTTAAAAGCTGAAATAATTCTACTCAGTGCTGTCTTGACAGATGATATATAATAACACCCTACAGGGCAAGATGGAACACATACTATGCTAGAGGAATTTGAGCAGTTAAAAACCATGTCTAAACTGCTGTATCCAAAAATTATGCATTTCCTATTCCCCTTGGGTGCACAATTAGCTGTGAGCTCCAAAGACATACCAGAAATAGCAGAGCATCACGAAAACAACAGTCACAGGGAAAACTCACAAATCCCAAATCCGTCCAAATGGGTAGACACCACAGATGCTGTCAACTACTCTTCTGTAACTTCTCTTTTATGAGCTTGAACTTGGAAGAGCTAAGAACAACAGCTGGTTTTGTTGCTCTCTTCTAGAGGCAAAGGAAACATAGCCCAGATTCACCTCAGGGAATTCCTCTGCTGATTTGAAACCATTGGTCATTCACTCCAAACAGAACTCATGCGCCCTAACTTTTCCATGTTCCACATCATAATGTCAAGACTGATCTCATAGTTCAAATATAACCAGACATAAGTTTATAAAAAGCAAATACTAAATATGGAGAACTATACCTCAAATCAGAATGTTTTGGAATACATGTTTTCTGATCATAATTGCAGAAAAACCCTTGAAATGTGAAATAAAGAGCATATATCTACTGTTTTTCTATTACTATCTTGGTTTCTATTCTGGGAGCGGTATGGAGATATCTGCACAGTGCGTATGCTCCTCTTAAAGGTTTCCATAACATGTAGGAACATACCTAGTGAGTTTTATTGCTATAATTTTTCACCCTGCTAAAGCACACCTTAAAGCAGAAATGTTTCACTATACAAGAGCAGACACATCACATGAACATTTCTTCTTTACTGGGGACCCATTTGTGGAAAACAAAATTTTACCACTCCCTGAAAATAAGTTACATGATCTTCTACAAAGGATTGTGGGAGAATGAGGGCTATATATTCTGAAAATGAAGATCACTTCACAAAACTGTAGGGGATATTGTCTGCTCTGGGAAGAAACCAGGTGATCCTCTTGGATTTTAATTTGCTTCTATCCAAAATATTTGTAGAATGAACTCACATTGAATTCACAGAATTCACAGAATCACTGGGTTGGAAGAGACCTTCAAGATCATCAAGTCCAACCCATGCCCTAACATCTCAACTAAACCAT
>VWZS01007470.1:24482-52570 GCA_013397075.1 Rhabdornis inornatus | reverse complement strand
TTTTTCTCTGTCTTATATGAGGGTTCTTCACTGTTCCCTTTTCCACACTTTTAGTTGTTTCCACGTTCTCTGCCTCCTTACAAAGGCACTTTAGGATAATAGCCTTTATTTTGGTGTGACAGCCAACAAAAAGAGATGTCAGCCCCAGGTCTTTTTCTTACACATAAATAATCAGTTTCTGATTATTTCTGATTATTCTGCAAGGCAGCTGGACATCCATGGGGTAGCCAACTATCCAACATGGGAAAAGTGGTATAACTTCACCTTCAAGCCAGACACCTGAACTTTTTTTTGACCTAAAAACAAGGAGAAGATAGGTGATGCCATGACATGTGTGTATATCTATATTGTTTATGCTGATAGCTTATGTTTTTAAAATGTTCAAAAATAAGAAGCACTGAAAAACAGACAGAAATCTGTATTTTTCTAGCAAAAGTGCCCAAAACCAAGCAAAAATTACTATATTAAGAGCTATAAACTTAAAGAATTAGTCCTGCCAGCCTTCCAAAGCCTTGCCTGACTGGAAAACTGATAATTTGAACATCCAGGATGTGATATCAGAGGTTTTGTGATGATGTTTCTGGCTTCATTTGCCTCTTCCTCAGACCACAGCAGCCCAAGTTAGGAAAGAAACCAAAATATCTGCTCCCCTTTGTTAAGTGGCAATGTAACATGGTGAGGACAGATTGTAAAGTTTCTGCCCATTTAGGTCAGATCCAAGTTTTATATTCCAAAACATGGAATATATTACCATTTGGATTCATAGCTTCAACTCTTAATTACAAAAAGAGATAAAAAATGTTATTTCAATTCAGCTTGCCCATGCCTCAGTCTCAGTATAGAATTAATACTTTGCAATAAATTTTTTTTTGTTGTCATTGGTCAGGGATTTTTGGTTTTGTTTTTGTTTTTTGTTTGGTTTGGGTGTTGTTTTGTTTTGTTTTGTTTTTTGTTGGTTGGGTTTGTTTGTGGGGTTTTTTTGTTTGTTTTTGTTTTTAAAATTTGTTTTGTTCTGTTTTGTCTTGTTTTGTTTCATTTCCCCTAAAGACTCACAACAGCCTATTGTTCCCATAAAAACACAGTGAAAAATTATTGGGGCAGGCAAGGAAAACACTAATGAGGAGATAAAAAGTTTGGGGTTTTTCTGTTACAGAGAAAATTTTTGGAAACAGACAAACTGATGAAGAAAATTTGGGCTCAGATATTCATAAGGCTCTTATTTCAGTTATCATTTGGAATAATTAGATTTAGAGTCCTACATGCCTTAATTACTGTATTCAGAAACAAGTAGGGATTGTGAATGATAACAGTTAATAACTTCTGTAAAGATTGCATAGATAGTAAAAAACACATTTTGAAGATTTGAGTTCATCTTCTGAAGTTTTTGATCCCAGAAGATATTAGTTAAAGGTCCAGAGATTACAAATTATGCCTGAAATAAGTTTTGTGCACATTTTGATCTGAGACACTACTTCAGAGCTTGCACAATTTCTGCCTCAGACTCTCAACCAGTGCCTGATTATTATATGCAAATATATGCAGATTATGTTATAATGTCAAGACAAAACAATGTCATTGCAAGTCTATGGAGATGAAATGATGAATAATAAACTGAAATAAAATTAAACTAATCCCAGAGTGTGCCTATTGAAGTGATGATACAATGTCAGAATTATAGTGGTGGATTTCCCTGCTGATGAAATTGTGGTGTCCAGCTTGAAGAAACAAAATGTAAGGCAACTAGAAAATCACTTTTGGAGTGTTTTAGGACAGAAAAGCAATGCTGAACATGGTGTTGGCATCAACAAGTTTTTCACATTGTAATTTCTAAATCGTACCTTCATCTTTTAAATAAAAATCCCAAATGAGGAACAGTCAGAAGTGAATTGAAGGAAAAATTCAGCTGTAATTGGGTTGTAATTGGGGGGGAAGGGGGGAAAGGAAGAAGGAAGTCTGGTCAGCTCTGCATTTTACATGAAATATAATTTCATTATTAATTCCACTATTAACATCCAGTTGGCCAATGGTTTTCTAAGAAATAGGGTGCAATGGTGAAAGGAGAAAACACTGTACAGAGCCCTAAGCAAGATTCCCTTTCCGACAATTTTTAGGAATGACAGGGATAACATCACCCTTGATGTGGACCAGGCCATGCTTAGGTCCCAATTAAACCCTCAAAACTGACTGTGAGGCAGTGGGTTTCCTGAGCTGAGCACAAAACTCTTCATTTTGGAGCATTTTAATTGGGAAATAATGAATAGAGGGAGGTGTCACCATCCAAGGATGAGACTCGAGGTACAGCTGCAGTGGGATACCTGTGGAAATATAAAACAATATAAATCAGTGCACAGGCTTACGAAGTTCCAGTTATTTCTTGGCAACGCTCCATGTTTCTGCTCTACACAGGAGAAATAAGAACTATATCAACCCCAAGTAAAATGTGAGACAATTATTTTGCATTTAGGAGGGATTTACATCTTGCACATGGTTACTATGCAGCAGCATAAATTCACACGTCCAAAACAGAATAAAACCATGCCACAAATTCAAACCCAGCATTTTTTCAGAAATCTGGGGAGAGGCAGTAGCTTAAAGTGTGAAACTAAGCCAGGCTCAAGCATTTGATAATCTCATTACTGGACTCCCAATGATTGCAATTAACTCCTCTGTCACATCAGAAAACATGAATGACAAAAATAACACCACAGCCCTTTAGAACACCCAAATAGCATAACAAAAGGTGTGAAATGTTAATCTTGCCTAGTGAATTTCAATTCTTTAGTATTTTAAACCTGATGCAGCCAAAGCTGTGCTTCTTAAATTTCTGGTTATGCATGCTTAAATGTTGAAATGTGGCAGCTAAATTATGCACATAATATTATGGCCTGATTATGAGTTGATCTTGGTGCTAAGGAAAAAAGCATTTACAAACTTCTTTTTCAGTGAGTGGAGTAATTTGTTACTTTAGTTCACAAGAATAACAATAAAATCAGTCAATCATTGGGATTAAGTAGTATATAAATTAAATTGAAATCAATAAGGTGCAAAGGGTTAACAAATTTCACAAATCCATCACGATTTTACATTAGATCTTTCCTTGAATTTCAGATATTCAGTTCTTTGTAGCTTAGAGAATTTCAGATTTTTAAACATATGTGTTTTTTTAATATGATCACATGCATCCTTTTCTGTGTAATGCCACGACCTACAGGCTCCATACAGATCTCTCAGAGACTGACACAAATCTTGATGATTACGGAGAAATTTTACATGTTGATTTAATGTCCTTAATAAGAGATTACCTGTGTTCTCATCATACACCTGCATGCTTTCTAATATTTACCTATATCAAAAAAACAAACCCACCAACCTACAAAATATGGACTTTAAAAACCATGATGTCGTTAAAGATACTGAAGCTGAGAGGATTATCTTTGAGATGATAACTCTGATTTTTAATTAGTTAAACATCTTTCTGCTCCATTTCCTGCTCCTCATACATCCTCCCTCTTTTATTTGTTTTTGACAAACCATGAGTAAAAGAGTGTGGCTGCCAAATATATTCTTCCACTGAAAGGAAGTGAAGCAGAGATATATTTCCAACCACACAGGAATTGGGTCTCTTAAAATTGTAGACATGAATTTCAGATTATGCTTGCGGATCTTTCCTGATGGTTTTGTTGAGAGTAGGCAAAATATGTACAGAAAAAGAGCATGTTTAGCCTGCAAATTTGTTCAGATGGAGAAAACAAATGATTATGCATTTTCTTCTGTTATATTAAATTATTTCAAGCTTTTGTTTCATTAATACAAGTTTTTATGAAAACAGTGAAATAACATAGGAGTCTCATTTCACAGAATTGCAGAATCACAGAATGGGTGATATTAGAAGTTTAAATGGAGAAACTTCATAGATGGATTTTTTGTGTGGAAGCCTTTAAATTAAATCCTTGTCTGGATTTTAAAAGAGAGTTACTGTAACAAGGGCAGAGGACTATAAAATCAAAATGACATCTAAAAATTTCAACAGAAATGCATAGATCTTGGTTTTCTTATCAGTTTGATCCCATCAAGAACCCTCAAAATGCCTCAAGAGTCCTCAAAAGTCCTTTAGGCTGTTGAAGCAGCTGTACACAAAAAAAAAATCAGAAAGTTTCAGGGAGTTCTAGGTAGAGCAAGAAAATAAAACTGCAGACAAATCAAGATGTCCGTGGTTTGTTGAAAGTTTAGACACAAGAAAAAGCTAATTTCTTTGACAGTGACACTATTCAGTAACATTTTTTCAAAAAGTCTTCTATTATGGAAAGAAATCTTAGGAAAGAACCACAACAAAATAAAACCAAAAACAAAAACTAAACAAAAACTAAACAAAAGCATAAACAAAAACAGAAATAAAGTAAACAAAACCAAAACAAACAAACAAATCCAAAAACCCCAGGATTTTTTGGTAATTAATTGATTTCACAGTTTTAGATAACATTAGTCAACATCATTTCAGAATGACTGTAAATATGAATAATGTCCCAGTCTCTTTATGCTGAATTGGGAATTTCTATTTCATAATTCTATTTGAAGTGGTTTAAAAACTGTCAGAATGATTTTCAAATAAAACCTATAATTTCTTTGGCAATATATTTATTAATCACACACCTTTGTGCTTATTTAAACTAGATATTTATTTAAATGTCTAAAATTCTTGATAAATCCCAAAGGTTTTAAAGCTTACCTACAGCACATTACTGGGCAGGAAAAGAATTCTCCACCTGCATCTGTCTAAGCAAAAATATCTGCAACCATTCCTATGGAAGTCTTTCCTGAAAAAAATGGTATACAGGAAATCAGAAATATTGTAAAACTACTGTCTTTGAAACAGTGTTTTTAAAATTATTTTGTAGCTGTTGTATCTACTTTGTCAATTTCCAATCTTTGTCCCCATTTCTGCATGGTCTACAAAGAACAGGAATTTCAGCTTTGAAATCCAGTTCTCTAGCTGAACATATAGATGTTTCTCCTCCAATTCCAAAATGTTTCTTAGATCAGTCCACAGCAACCTGGGAAATGGTTGCCCCTCATTCAAACGTCCCTGGAAAATAATTTTTAAGGTGTTGGATCTCTGAGGTGGAGCTCAGCATCAGAAGCACCGCACAGTCCAAGTGGAATATCAATTTCTTAAAGGGAAAAAGAGATTAAAAACATGTGGAGACATAAAATCCTGGTAATCCTACACATCTTTCTACTGGTGTTCCTCATACTAATATGTACATGTCTAGAGTCAGGTTAAACAAATATTACTCAAGGCCTACTTGCACCCAGAACCACTCAAAACTATTTTTTTTTCTTTCTGTCACCTTCTGGTTATTTTTTTCATCTTCTCCATTCTTCCCAGGCACCTACAACCACAGCAACTCCTGTGTTCCTCCTGCTAAATTTATTTTTAGCCTACACAAGCTATGGCTTGGGCAACCCATCAGCCAACAAAGAGGAAATGTGCAGCAGGGGGATTAATGTTGTTTGCAGCCACATTGGCTGAAATTCTACCACCATTAAAATCTGTTTATTGGGAGTTTTGCAATTTATTTCAGCTGAATTCATTTCAGATTCCATTCCAAGGATGTTGAAGTAGCCAGGGCAGCACACAAAGGGAGCTAAATTTGAAACCACAAGGTCCTGCAATTAAAAGCTTTCCTTGAGAAAACTCACTTCAGCAAAAACAACCTGCAAGGAAGGAATTCCAGTGACATGGAGGATATTCCTCAGCTCTGCCACCCCATGGCAATTGACAGAATATAACTGACAGCATTATTCAAGATGCCATACCTCTTTTTATTTAATGTAGCAAGTGCACAACCACTAACCTGTGTTTACAGTTTATGCACCAGGAATTAAAAACATTCCAGGTGATAACGACACCCTACCTAATAGACAAAATGTTGGGTTTTTCCACATGTTTACAATTTCCACGTGATGACAATCAAAAGGGTCTGTCAATTATAGTGTTTTCTTATTTTATATTGAAGTAACTTTTTGTACAAATGTAAGGATTTCCTGACAGTGAGAGAGAGCTGTGCCTAATTAGCCACTGTGGGGGTGCCAAGCATTTTTCACGTTGCAGTTCTGAGGCAGCAGCTGAAACCACAAAAAACCCAAGGGAATCCTCCCATGCAGGTTTTCAGTGGTACAGCATGCATCATTTTTTAGAAGGAAATCACTTCCTTTAGCTTGGATGAATACTCACTGTAAATTCTCAGGCACAGTTTTGCAGCCTGGTGTGGATGTTGCAGAAAGCAGCTCGAGTTCTAGCTTGTTGCAAATGGTGTATTATAAAACATAATCAACTCCCTTTGCCATTATCCCAAATCATCTCTCATGTTGCTGTGTCATTTGAGATTGTGTCTTTCTGGGGAATTTAGAGTAGTAAGAAAAGGAAATTCCCATCTGTGACAGAAGTCTTTTCGTTAGGTGGTGTTTGGAAACAATATAACATTGTGGCTTTTATTAATGCTATATTAATACTCTTCTACTGAATATTTTCACCCCTTTTTTTATGTTTACTTTCTTTCTGAAAGAGATTATCCTGCTGGGTTATACACTGATTCCTTCTATCTCCCTAGGAAAATTCTTTGTCCTCATTTCCTTTTCAGTCATCCTAGTAGCCACACCCCACTGCCCCAGGCAGTTTTATTTTAATAATCCTCCTCAAATCTTGTTATTTCCCACCTGATTTTTAGTTTTAAGCCTATGACACATGAGGTGATCTCAGAACTGTAACTTAGCTTTAGGGCAAGATCAGGAGCAGATGAATTTTTTTAAAAAATACTGGACCATTGGGGGGAAAAAAAAAAAGAGAGAGAACAGAAAAAGAGGTCTAGGCCACAGGATGAAATGTTCAGCAAAATAAACAAGAAAGCAGAGGCAGAGGAAGATGGAGCACTAAAGCTGGCAGGCTCAGACTGATGCTTCACAGAACTTGATCTCCTCTGTGCTGAGCACAATTAAAAGCTGGACAAACTCTAAAGGTCAAGACGAGGGCAGCTTTGGTTTGACTTCTCCATCCCACAAAGATAGGGGGAATAAAAAAAACCCACAGTCAGCATATTCCTCTGAACAACTCATGTTTGTTAATTAAAAGTTGTTTTCACATCTATTTTCCCTCAGTCTAATATCCTTCTGTCAGGTGGAAAGTGCTGATGTGGACAGTTCCTTCAAAGTGACCGGCCTCACTGAGTCAAAGGACAAATCCCTGCTGGCTTCAGGGAGAAGGATTTCATCCTGAGTCCTGCACATCCCTCCCACACTCAGGAACAAATGAATAAAAAACCCTGGGTGTAAATCTGCACAGCTATGCTTGACCTCTGTTTTGAATTAACTAGATTTATTTCTTGCTACGCCGTCTTCTCCTTGCTATAGCTCACCTTCCTTTTTTAAAAGGGTGATTAAATTGTTTTTGGATTTCAGGGGAGGAGGATAAATAGTTTACCTGCAACCAAGCAGAAGTGGAGCAATCCCTGTTTGGAGCATTTTTATCTTTTTATCCCCATGGCACACTTGTAACTTGCCAGCTACATGAACCTGTCTGAACCCTCCTGCCTCATCTCCAGCTTTACAGCTCAGCTCCTCCTTTCACACATCCACGATTTCTCACCAATCCCACTCCATTTCTAAGGTCTTTTGTTGTTACTGCCTTCCAAAGTTAACATCCTTCTGAGCAGCTCAGCTAACAGAAATCCATAAGTGGTTCCAAATACATAGAAGTGGCTAAAAGTGAGACTGGAGCTCTTGACACATGAAAGGGAAGAATTACGCCTCAGATGTAGAGGACTTCTCAGAATAAGAATGGGATTTTCCAAAAGATTTCGTGTTAGTGTAGGTATCTGGGCTGTGAAGACAGTGGCATTGAGTTTCTAAAGCTTTTTTTGAAAAGTGAAGGAGGTATTGCAGAAACAGCTAGGGTTTTATGAATACCTCAACACTTCAGAGAACCATGGAAAAATTAAACTGTCGGTCTCATAAAATTGTCCCTGCAGAGACCTAAATTTTGCTTGAAATGGTCTATTTTTTATCACTTTCAGTGGTATTTCAGCTCTGCACAGATTTAAACCTGCTCAGCAATTTTTTTTTTTTTTTAAGTGCTCATACCACTAAGTTTGGTGTGGTTATTGGGATGTTATGTTCATTGGGACATTATTAAAATTATATTTGCTTTTAGGGTGCTGAATTCATCCAGACAATCAAAATGTCCAGCCACATTATTGTATACAAAGCTTTAGATGTCTTGTATAAAAATTTCCAGCGGAATGCCATTTTTTCTAGATTATAGATGCATATATTAAGTCAGAGATTCCAGTTTTCGGTCTTGCATTAGTCCCCCACAAAGATACAAAAAAAAAAGACCCCAAACAAAAGACAAAGATAAAACAACCAAAGAACAACCAATAAAAACACCAAACAAAAAAACAATACAAATCCACTTCCTGTTACAAAATGGCCCCTAAATGGCACTAAAACAAGGGTATGATGCAGTTCTGATCCTGTGATCATGAACCACTGCATTATTTCTGAACATACAGCCAATTTCATCACTTCCTTCCCAATTACCTGTCAGATTTCCTGCTTTTTCCCCGAGTTTATGCAAAGAACAGATAACATTGATCATGACAGTGGAAAAATTTCCCAGTAATTCAAAGACTGAAGGGTTTAAAAATGTGTCTCCTATCTGAATAGCTTTTTCATCTCTCCCTTATGCCCACATATAGAATTACCACTCTACAGATATTCAGGTTGCATAATTAAATTAATATATTCTCTTTTGTAAGCTGTCAGTGACAGGACTTGGAGTACTTTTAGTGATATTAAGGATTAACCGGATGAGAATTCAGCTCCTTGTTATAGGAATTACTCTTTTTTTGCCATGAAATTGTAAAATTATTGAATTGTTAGAAAGGACCTGAGCAGGTTCTGTGGCCCATTCTCTTATCTCGTGTAACTTCAGCTCCATTTGAGCCACTCTTAAGAAAAGTTTGTCTGACCTATAATTAGAAACATCCTTGTCTGGAGATTAACTCTTCAATAGTTTTCATTCACTGTCGTCATGATTATTTTCAGTTCTCACAGTGTTTAACCTGAATTTTTTTATGGGCATGTTAACAAAAGTACAGCCTATCTGTTGCAGATCTTTTTACTTTGCAGGTGTAATTTCAACATTTTTGGTCACCGTGTTACCTGTTCATCTCATCCTCACTTGCCAAAAAATGTGGAGGGTTTTTTTGGTTTTGAGGGTTGGTGGGTTTTTTGTCTAACCTTTCCTTTCATATTTTTACTGTTTGTTTGTCTTTTGGTTTGGTAAGGTTTATTTTGTATTGAGTTTTTTTTGGGGTTTGGATGGGGGGGAGCTTTTTTGGTTTTGTTTTTTGTGGTTCTGTTTGTTCCTTTTGTTTGTTTGTTTCAGGGATTTTTTTGGTTGTTTTGGGTTTTGGGTTTTTTTGGTCTCGAGAAGGTCTTGCAAACACTTCAGCAATTGGTTCTTATCCTGTCTTTAGATATCACCTGTTATAAACACAGCTCCTGGCTTGTCTTTTTATTTTCATTCTCTTATTGGATGATTTTCCAATTTTTGAAGATCATTTTTAATCTTAACCCTGTCTTCCAAACTGCTGCTGATTTGCAAGCGTGGTATGAGTGCTCACTTCATCCCTAATGCTTAATAATCCAGAAAATGCCAGGTAGCACCTTGATCAAAATCCATCTTGAACATTGTTCTAGTCTGATGTTGAACCACTGGTAATTATTATGAAAATACTGTTCTAGGACAAAGAACGTTTATGCCACAAAAACATGGCTGTTTCAATGGATTAAATTTCCCTAGTTTGCTTTTAACTGTCTCACCAGACAAAATAGTCATCATGCCAAAAAAAAACAATAGAATTACTGTAGTATTAGGTTAGACAACCTCTTTTAATTGGTGTGATATATTTAATCACATTTAAAGATGATTAGATGTCTCCAAACTAGCTGATTGATTAAAAAATGGTGCTGCTTTTTCTCACCATGGCAGCTCTTATTATCATCATCTGCATGCTCTGTTGCATCTTCCAAGGATTTGCCAACTTCTGTCCTTTTGCCTGATGGCAGCTCTGCCTGCTGTGGTTTTGGATGAATAATGTTTTTTTTAAGAAGCCCTGTACAAACAGAAAACTGGGGCTGCTTTAGGATTTCCCAACAAGCTGATGCTGTGATTAGAGAAAACTGATGTAGTTTCCTTGTCCTGAATGTTTCCAGATACATCAGCCATTAACAGGCTTAGCAAAAACAGAGTACAAGAATTACATCTTGCTTAAAACAGGATTTGGACCAAATGAAAAGATTTAGAAAGCTCTGGAGGCAATTAGGGTATTTAGCATAATTGCTGTAGACGTGATCATGTTTGATAAAACACCTTCTTGGGGAAATGCTGTATTTATGTTTGGAGTTGAATGCCATTAAGCAAGGTGCCTTGTTTTGATTAAAGGTTTAATACCTCATTTCCCTAATTCTGCATCCTATATTTGAATATAAAGTCACACAATGCTGAGAAACACGTTGTGTGAATGCTGAATCCTGCTCATGCAAGCATTACAGCAATCATTATGTGCAAAAACAACTCTGAAATAACTGCAGTTTGCATCAGTTGGCTTGGACAACGTGAGAACTGCCTGAGTATCTGCCTTTGCACTTGAGCTAATGAGATGTGGGACATGCACACTGCTTACACTTGTTTTTAACATTTCTGTGTAGCACGGGGTGAGCGCTGCCTGAGTGATGACAGGAAAATCCAAATTCTGCAGGCAATAATGCTCTCACAGCGTGGTGGCAGAGAGCCAGATATCTCTGATGTCAGAAGGAGGGAGTTGTGAGACACAAGTGAGAGCCAGACAGAATATTACAGAATATCCCCCTTTCCTTTCTTCCCCACAGAAACAGCCCACTGAAGTGGAAATGGTCAGCATCGAGGAGAGGCTGTTACAGTAATTTCAGCTGGTTATGTTATAGAACCCATCTTCTAGAACAAAGAGCTTGAGATAGTTTTGCAAGTACCCATATTAAAATTTCCTTCCAGAAATTTAGTTATTTTGGCACGTTGGTTATTGTTGGGAGGCCAGGGTGGCACCTTTTTTTAAGTGACTTACAAAAATCACTCTGTACCACTTGGCCAAATGGTGAAAATTCAGCCTGCACCAAGCTAAAGAGTGTCTTTTTAAGAGAATAGCAAAACAAAAATGACCACAAAAATATATGATCTGCCTTTCAGTTGCAACATGTCAGTTTCCTGTTATTGCAAGGGTAAACAAAGCATCTTTCAAATCCAAAACTTGCAGTGCCTTATGTTGGCAGGGATGTAGGAGGGAGTTAAATAGAAACAAAATTTCTGACCCAAAAAACACACACACACACACACACACACACACACACACATCTACCTATCTATCTATGTACAAAAATTATGTTCTTTCTTGTTTCTCATTGTTTCTTCATTTCAGTTTTTCTGTTTGTTTTTGTTTGGTTTTGTTTGGTTTTTTTGTTTTTTTTTTTTTTCAGTATGAAATGTTTCACTTCCATTTAACTAGTGCCAAAAAAATCTTTCCATTTAATTTTCTCCCCAAGCCATGGACAAGCTAATGTTAAGTACATGTTTGGCTCATCCTTTCCTATTTTCAACCAGAGATAAAGGAGTTATTGAAACTTGTTTGACGTCCTTGAGACGTCTAACAAAGGCCTGGAAGCCACTCCATATACTCATAACAAAAATATATGAATGTTAAATGTGTAGGGTGGCTTAAAATTTTTAATCACCCTGGTGTAACAGCTCCAGTCCAGCTTTTTACTCCTCTCCACCTTCCAAACCCAGACAAACTCCCTCTCTCCCTTTCTTTTTACATTTGTTTAGAAAGGGCACTGTCACTGACTAGACAGAGTATATCAATCTCTAAATTTTGCATTTAGTTTAAGGAAAATGTTTGCTTTATTGCTTTCCATTTCTCACAGCTTCTTCTGTACCTGTTTCCAGCTGCATTTGAGTTGTGTGGAAGGGGTGAGGACACATCAGCCCTCACTGAGATATGGGAAAAATGAGAGATTTTCTGTTCTTTTTGCTTTTGTGCACAGCATGCATAGGAGTAGAAGACATCTGGCCCAAAATTCTGCAACTTGCTTCGTACCCAAAGATCATGGAGGGTTTCCCAGAGCAGAGGATTACCAAGACACATTTATAAAGCATTCCTATCAGTCAGCAACTCAATTAGTCTTGCACAGTCACCAGAAAACTGGGATGAGATCCTGCATATTGCCACCTACAGTTACGGCATGGGTCCCATGCCAGCTGTGCACCAAAAGACAGGTTTAACCAAACATCTGTGTTTTACAGCTTCCTTAGGACTTCAGGACTATGAGCATCCCAGTTGTGATGCTAAACATAACACCCTGTGTGCACAATTGGTTGTCTTTGAGGCTCAAAAATCTCAGGATAAGCAGCCATTTTTGCCATGTACTTTTGTTAGGCCAAGGTAGATTCTTGCTCTCCTGAGCTTGCAGGGCATCACCATAGCCCAGCTTTTCTGGTGATCACAACAGGGTTCAGAACCCACTTGTAAAATAAAACAGATTCAAGCTTAGGGAGGGGGACAGATAAGGGTAAATGTCAGTTTTGTGTGTGGATTAGACACGGATTTAGGAATTACTACATCCACAAACACAAAGCATTGAAAGAAGGGATGGGAGGAGACGCAGCACGTATTTCCACAGTGAAGCTCTGCCCTGTTGCCAAATACATTTATAAGATAAATATTTTGAACTGTGGGGGGAAAAAATAGGATTTTTCAAAGCAGCCTTAGGATCTGACATGACATGAGTCCTTCTCCCTCCCCACGGGAGCAGGGGCAGCCACTGGAGTAGCTGGGGACACTGCAAAGGGCTTTGGCCTGCTCTGAGAGCATCACTGCAGTTTCTGGTTGTGCTGGAGCAAATTTTATTTTCTGCATCATTTTCTGTGGTTAACAGGCCCCACACTCCGCCCACCAAGCACTAAAAACAAGAATTTCCTTGCTCTTCTAGAGCTCAGTCCCAGGTACCCTGCCAAGACGTTCACCCCCACCAAACACAATGTTCTTTTGAGAACAATAAAATGCCTCTTTTTCTTTTTTTTTCCTCCATCTGCACATCATACTTGGAAGAGAGAAAAAAAACAAAAAACGACAGACCAAGCAACAGGTTGTTTCCCAGGAAAGTTAATATTTCTGCCTGCCAGCCTTGAAGGTGACTCTTAAGATTATATTGGTCTCTTTTAAAGCTCCTGTAATGGGACAAAGGCCAAGCAATAAAAACACCAAAGTCTGTGTTACCTAGTCCCTGCTAAACACTCACAGCTCTCAAGATCTTATAAATGTCTTATTGAAACATGCTGAAGGGGAAAAAAATGTCAAATATGCCACATATCATTTATTACTAAAAGTACTATCTGAGATTTCTTTTTTTTTGTGGTATGCCTGTCATGTAAGTAGTTTATCTAGCCCTTGTCTCTAAAGTAATTTAAAAATGTTCAATGCCATATAGTGGTTTTCTTTGTTTCATTGTAGAAGAACATTTAATTGGAGTTTAAGTCTAACCTTTAAATAAAAGATGGTTTAAAAGGGGATGCTTTCTTCAACTGAGGTCAATGCAAATTTTTTTAGAATTTATTTTGATCTGATATCTCTCTTTTTTTGACTGTGATTCTGGGAAAATAAATTAATTGGCTCTGTCTGAAAAAAGCAAAATTTAAGAATTCATCTCCACCACTGCTCTGTTATATGGGATAAATTAAATGTTATATGGCTGAACATTTCTCTTTTTTTTGTAGGTAATTCTCTGACCTACAGAGCTGAAACGGGTCTTCTCCTCAGGGTGGTGTGAGGAAAATTTCAGGATTTAAAATGAAAATCTTTTAAATCTGCTCTTTAGGATAAATCCAGATTCATTCAGATTCTGCAAGCCCAAATCTCTGACAACAAAAGCCAGCATTCTAGAATAATGTCATCACAGCTGTTGATTTCTTTACCTTCAGGATTCATTCCATTCTTAAAATTTTCCCTTAGCTTTGCATTGAGTTGATTATGAAACAAATTAAGATATAAGGAGGGCTATTTCAGCAAAAACAAAAAGGCTCAGTTAGTAAAGATTATTAAACAAAATAAGGACATTGCCTTTAGGAAAGATCAATCTCCTGTCTTTATCCCCTCCCTCAACTACCTCTATGACCATAAGCAAGAAATTTAGATGGACTGGTAATGTCTTCTTTCTCTAGTTAATGAGGATTATTTGAAATAAGAGTATCTTGAAGTTGACTATTAAGCATTTCATTTAGAAAAAACAAAACCCTGCCTTTATTTATTCAATTTCTTACATTTGGGCACCTTTTGGACTTTGGGCTACAGTGTTCTGTTTCACTTAAGATATCCAGCATGTTTTTTTAAAAGGTTGTGCATCTGTGGGTTCAATAGCTCATTTCTACTCCCACATGACAGAAATAATAATTTAAAATAAACAAACAAACTAAACAAAAAAACAAGAAAGCAAACAAACATAGGCAAAACCCCCCAAACAATCTTAAAGCAAACAAACAAAAAAAAAAGGTAACTAATGAAGAAAGCAGAAAAAAATTACTGTCTGTAAATGAACACAGTATTAATTTCTGTAGGTTAACATGTAATTTTTTCCCTCCATAATAAAATCCAAGACCCCTGTCCGTAGTAAAATATTATCATGCAGTTCTACTACTGCAACTTTTTTCCTCATCCTATTTTCCAGCACTAAATTTCCTGCACCAGAGCTTTGGTTGGTGTTTCATGTGGTCACTCAAGGCTGATATGGGACATCCAACCTGTGCCATTACTTAGTAAATACCATGGAGATGGGAGAGGTAGGAAAAATTAATTCAATTGTCCTCACTGACAATAATCCTAATAACAGAGCTCACATAAATACACACAGAATAAAACAGGTCTTAATCCATAAATGACCCTGCCATAAATTCATAACGTTTTAGGCAGGATTTTGGGCTTTTCTTTGTTGGTATCTGTTTTTTTGTTGTTGTTTTTGCTTGTTTGTTTGTTTGGGTTTTTTTGTTGGTTTTTTTTTTGCTAGTGGTGTGTGGGATCTCTTTGCTTTCCTTCTGCATGTTTTGTTGTGTTTTGTTTTTTTTTCTTGTGGGTCTATAATCTAAATGATACCAGGTTATAAACACCTAAAAATTCAAAAGTGAAAAACTACCCTAGTTCTTGCAAAGGAAGGAAATATCATCTTTCCTTCTCAGGGATGCAGCATTTATCCACTCCTGTGCATCCAAACTTTTGGGGTTGGTTGGTGAAGTGATAATCAGCTCATGATGCTGTATAGAAGTGGTTCCTGCAGGCAAAATTGCTAAACAGTGTTCTGTTCCTATGCAGTCCATAGAAACAGAACAGGCAGGCAGTAGTAGAAGGGCTATTGTTGATAATTTTCTGTTTATTTTATTTTTCTTCTCCTACCAGTTTGTGCCCATCCTCTTCTGGAAGTGCGAAAAACAAACAACCTCAGCTAGCCAGGGACTCTGGCTCTTCTCTCCACNTTTCCTGAACTTTCCTGTCCTTTCCTGAACTTTCCTGAACTTTCCTTTCCTGAACTTTCCTGAACTTTCCTGAACTTTCCTTTCCTGAGCTTTCCTTTCCTTTCCTGAACTTTCCTTTCCTGAACTTTCCTGAACTTTGGTGAACATTCCTTCCGTTTTTCCCCTTCTTCCCCTTGTACCCATTTTTTTTTTCTCATTTTCCTTTTCTTCTTTTCCTTTTCCTTTCTTTCCCATGCAGCAGCAACTTGGCCTCAGCCAGAGTAGAGTCTTACCTTTGAGAAAAGACATTTCCATTTTGCAAGCACTGTTGAAAATCTGCAAGTTCCCTCTGGATGAGCACATTTGGGAATGTGCTGCAGTTATTATTCTGGCAAGGACACAGAGCAGAAGCCCTGTCAGGAATTGCACTGACACAAATCTCAACAGGGCTTTTCCAACATCCACATCAAATTAACTCATCGCCATCCTTAGGAATGAACACTGAAATAAAATGAGACATGTAGCAGGGCTTCGCTCAGTTTGAATATTTTAAACTCTGTATTTCAGTGGTTGCTAATGCAGAATGAAAGAACAAAGACAGATTGCTTGAAACATTTGCGTTCAGTAAACCAAACTTCCGTTAATAAAAATGTAAATCATACCCTAGCTCACTCTCTTTGTATGCACTTTGAGATATTATGATGTGCTCAGTGGAATAATGGAATAATTATATAACAAGGAATAGTATCAGTGTCATCAAAACAACAGTGTGATCTAGACAAATACAAAAGATGTATGAAACTATATGGTAAAAAGTCTAATCTGAATTATAAAATTCAGTTAGGCTTTCAATCAAACACATCTGCAGTCGCAGCAGTGCCTTATTTTTTGTTACTTGGTATTCATGTTAGAGATTTAACTGCTGAACTATAAGAACTAGGAGCTCTCTGAATTCATAATTTTCAAAACGCTGATTGTTTTGAGGCTTCTGTGCTATATTATTATACACACATACACATTCATACAGTGATAAAGTATGTGAGCACAGGGAATCTAAATAACAGTGCTTGATAAAGCATCTTTTGAAGAGAAGCTATCAGTCAGAAAGCTGAAAGGAAAATCTGGATGGCAACTCCAGTAACAGCTTTGGAAGGTTCTTCTGCAGCGGCACATTACAAATTGAATGTCACAATTTAAGCTTTGACTTTGATCTGGAAGACCAACATTGGCTATTCAAAATTTATTGTGTAACTTTCTGTCAGCTGGAGGTGCAGACACTAATGGAACTGACACGTTGGTTTCGTTGTTATTTAAAACAATCAAATCTGTTTCACCTTTTATTACAGAGGAACTGATGGAATGCAATAGGCATATTGTTTTTACAAAACCGTTTTGGGGAGCCCAGGTCGATTTATGAGTCACACTCAATTTATGTCAGAGCTGTCTAGTGGCATGAACACCAAAATTACGCCTTACAGAAGTGTGTTTCAAATGCAATCTAATTTACCCTCAATATTATACACGTGTTTACTGCTCATGGTATGAATATCTCTAAGGCAATGCAACCTGCCAACGACGTGCAAGGTGACAGAGGTGTTCAAGATGAAAAACTGAAATATTTAGGACAAAGCAGAGCAGCAGAGAAGAAGTGGATCACGGGGGGGGTGAAATGACAGATCATCCCTCTCCACCCATTGTCATCAGATGTGCTCAGCAAGGCTGAACCACAGGGCAAATTACATTTGAGACACACTCACATCATAGTTAGGAAAAAAATCCGGTTTACAATTCACTCAATCCAAGATAAATCATGAATTCCAATGAAAGAGATGAGTGTACACTCCTGCAACAACAGTGTCTAGGTGAAACAACAGTGGAAGCCTTTTCTTTTGTTCCTCCACCACTTTGTTCTCACTATGCAAGAAACATCTAGGGTGTTTTATTATATGTAAATTTCCCTCCAGTGCAAGGCTCATCGCTTCATGAACAATGCAGTAGCAGGTAGTCTGGTTACGATAAAAGGATATTGCCAAAATTGCTTTGCATCATTCTTCTAGCCTAATTTTACAGTAGAAAAGACTGGTTAATGATGTAAAATGTAAGTGTTGTAACTTAATATTAGTACAGCTATTCTTGCAATCGTTGTTAATAAATTCATTGCAAAAGAGTCCACATTTTTCTCCTCTCAAAAAAGTACAGTGTGTATGTGCTAAATGACTAAAATAAAGTCATACAAATTTTAACTGGAAACTGCAGGTAATAACAATATTACAATATGTCCATAAACAGTTTAATTACAGGTGCAAGCTGGAATGATTGCTTTGTGCTGATGTCACAAGGATCATAAAATTCTTGAAGAATGGGTCATTTGAACTTAATAAGAAGCAGTGGTCTCCTCTCTGGATCATGCACATGACTCCAGCGGGTTCTGTGCACAAAGTTTGTGCTTTATTTGGATTTAATAGTTCTTGGTTTGTTTCAAACATGGGAGGACACAGCTGGTGTCTGACTGCACCCATCTGCTGCACCACTGAGTGGAAAACAAGGGAAGGAGTAGTGTGCTTGCACACAGCACAAAACCACAAATTCCTGTTCCACAAGAATCCACTTCCTCAAAAAATCCATCAAAATTTTACACTTTCACCACAAATTTTGTTAGATTGGTGAACAAAACCCAGGAGCTGCAGCGAAAGGTGTGGTGCCACATCTGAAGAGTAAGGCAGTTTTCCTCTGAAGTGTAAGTTGAAGAATTTAGTAATTAAATTGCTACAATGGCCCATAGATTTGTCTTCAGCCTCTGCACTGCAAATTAAACTACAGACTGGAGTGACAAAGACAAGATAATTATCACTACTAACTTTTAGCAGGGGTAGTTATCAGTGTCAGTCTCACTCTCCTTTGTGCTTCAATAAATCCTAATGAATGTGTATGAGGGAAAAAAAAATACAAGGGGCTTTTTACACATTTACCTTTCATAGTCAAAGTTTCATAAAGCCTTTTCAAGGCTAATGAATGTGCAATGCTGACAATATGAGTATCCTAAAAGCAAACAGGGTATTCATTACATCCAAACCAGTTGGTCCCAGTCAGGTTTGGGCTGGGAGGCTGCTGGGCAGTGGTGGAAGGCTGCAGGCTCAGGGCTGCAGATTGCTTCTTCTGCCCATCAGCCCCTCCAGCTGCCAAGAAAGGAACAGCAGTGACCTTGCAAGAACAATTTGTAAAAATTAGTTGAGTGTTCATTTTGCATTTTCATCTGTTGACAGATTTCTGTCAATTATTATTTAGAATCACAAAGCTCTGGGTTGGGAGGGACCTTGAGGTCCATCCCATTCCAAACCCCTGCCATGGCAGGGACACCTTCCACTGTCCCAGGCTGCTCCAACCCCAATGTCCAGCCTGATATTGGACACTTCCAGGGATCCAGGGGCAGCCACAGCTGCTCTGGGCACCCTGTGCCAGGGCCACACCATCCTCACAGGGAAGAATTCCTTCCCAATATCCCATCCATCCCTGCCCTCTGGCAGTGTGGAACCACCCTCCCTTTTCCTGTCCCTCCATCCCTTGTCCAAAGTCCCTCCGCAGCTCTCTTGGACCCCCAATTTACACCTGAATTAAGATTTTTCCTAATCTTAAATAGCTCCCCATTGATTTAAAAAAAAAATTAAAAATTTAAAAAGTGGAAAGAAAAGGCACTAAGTACCTTTGTTAAAAATATATGAGTGTGTGCTTTGAAATGTTGCTTGCATTGTGGTAGTTCTGGCAATATTACTCTCTTTTTAAATTAAAAGGGAACTTTAAAGGTTATTATTCTGAAGGCTATTGTGTTAGGATAACTCATTCTCCTCAATTCATGCAGTTCTGATCATAATAATGCATTTCACTCTCCAAACTACATTCAGAAGCCAGCTGTGATAGTGCAAAAATACTCTTTTCCTTAGTCTTGTTCTGAAGTCAGACCTAAGAGTATTCTCACACCAATGCAGATATCTTAGAGTTTTAAGAAAAAGTTCAAGTGCCACTTTTATGAGAGGCAATGTACTCACTCCTGGAATTCATAAGGGCCCTCAGAGCTGGTGTAAATGAAAATCAGATTTCAAATACAATTTCTGCTTCCTATTCTCTTTCCTTGACTTACTGACTGGCTGAACTGAGTGTCTTAAATGAGACTTTGGGTTAACACAAAAATGGGAAGATTAATGCCCTGCTTTGCCTCCAGTTCTGTGAAGGCAAGTTTTAACTTATGGGTGCACACCAGCATAACGAAGGGCAAACATTTGAAAACACCAGCATGACAACACTGGAAAATTACACGTATTTTATTGCCTGGAACCTTGTGATGTTAACACATGCTTCTGTTTTGAAGACTCTCTCCTTAGATTTGGCCATCAAGTCACAGCAGCAAATTGATAATTACACGTAACAAGGCTACACAATGTAACGCAGGTAATGAGGTTTTAATTCACCAATTCATCTTGGGAATGAGCACCAGGAGCAGCAGCCAGCCTCCACACCACTTTACACACTTTTAGTGCCAGTTATACCCCGCCTGTGTGTTAGCCCACCTGCAGTGACATTATTTACGCGATCCCATTAGGATTGCTCTCCTTTCGGGGGCCTGTTACAAAATTCACTCAGACAAGGATGAGTTATACCTCTTTAACAGCTTGCCTGTCTAAAGGACACCATCAGGAGACACAGTCATCTTTCCATGCCCTTCCCTGGTGTTGGGAGCAGGAAGGAGAGGCAAGGACTATACATGTATTTTCACTACCCGTACATCCTTTGCCATAAATCCACTTCCCAAAGCCACCAATCTGACTGTGCAAAAGAAACTGAAGAAACTGCAACTCGCTAACTTTTATCCTGTAAATCTTCTCCGTTCTACACTAGTGACATAAACCCATAGGCTGTAGAGAAACAGTGGGTTTGTGGCCACAAGTCAGGAGGAAATATTAAAGGCACAACACGACCCAGAGCGTATAATCTTGGTGTCTCACCAAGTCCATTTATTTTTATGTGTGGAAAGAAGCAGCCTGTGTGAAATTAGTGTGTTTCTGTGCAGTTAATGGGCAGAGGAATAAGGTTTAAGGACCTCTGTGAGGAGGAAAACTCTCCAGCCTGGGTGTTACTGAATTCACAGGTTTTCACTGCCACAAACAAACTCGTGGCTGGTTGGATTCCCCAGGCACTTCCCTGGCAAAGCACCTTCCCCACTGCATATGTAATGATTTATTTATGCATAATTTAATAGGTATATATTAAGCAGAAGTCTCATCCACAATGTCTTGGATTGTTTATGCTTATGCTCCTTAAGAAATCTCGCATTTGGCGTATCATCTACAGAGACAGGCAACTATTTATTTGTTAAAAGTCAACTTCATGTGACTTTTAGGAAGAGCTGAGCTTAAGCAAAAAGAACACCTCAGTATAAAATGGCAGAATTCCAATAATCTTCTTGTCAATTTAAAACTAAAGTGAGGGAACCATGTTTATATAAAAGTGCTCCACTAAAATGGAATTTATGATGCAAGATGTGTCACAAACCAACTTATTTTCAAAAAATGACAACCAAAAAAAAAACCAAAAAACAAGAAACAAGAAACAAAAAACAAAAAACCAAACAAACAAAAAAACCCACAAAAACAAAACCCAAAAAAACAAAAACCAAAAAAAACAAAAACAAAACAAAATAAAAAAAGTAAAAAAACAAAAAAACAAACAAACAAAAAAACCAACAATCAGGTTCCCAAATTGTAACAATTATTTTTTCACAGTTTCAGTGTGTGCTATTTTTATTTGGTTTTACAAAGCAAAATTTCTAAAACCTGCTCCCAAAAATTTAACTTTGATGAAAACGTGCTTTCAAATTGAACATTTCAAGCTGATTACTCTGAGTTAATTTTAATATAGATCATAAAAATAAGCTGGAAATAGTGATTTTTGGCCTGACTGGTTCTCCAAAAAGAAGTTTATACATTGCAGAGAATTATTCCAGGATCCAAGATCTGAAAGTAGCTTTTTTTCCCAAACTTTAGAATATTGGCCATTTAGTGGGGGTTTTTTTAAATAAATAATTAGATTTTCTCATATTATTAGATGCAAAGCTTGTTATTTAAATAATTCAGCAGCTCTATCTTAGGTCTGCTTACCAGTGGTTTAAAAACTTATTAATTGCAACTGTTTAAGCTGGAAATTTCCCTAGCTTTCTGTCTGCCATGGTAATATCACAGACACTATTTTTTAATGTACAAATGATCTGGGTGGCTTGCACTCTGCTTTGTGCTGGAGTTGAAATCCCTTGGTTTCAGTGTGTTATGTCTGATTATAAAAAATCTTGTGTCTCAAAGAAATTGTCATTAGCTAAGGCTCTCGCTATCCAAATGTATTCTGTCAGTTCAGCAACAGCTCGGGAAGACGAAATAAATTTTTTTAAAAAGCTTGTAAATACTCAGCAAGGCCTCAGTAGTGTTTAGCAATCTAATATATATAATTTTTTTTTTTTGTTCTTTCTTAGCTGATCATGCTTTAATCCCTCACAATCACTGCTGCCATGCATCTGCTATTGCCATCAAAGGGCTGATTATAAGGAATCCTCTGGAAATGCTTTCCTGATTTGAAAGTAGCAAAAACAGATCATGTGAGAGAGTCTCTGGATGTATCCCAGGAAGCAGAAAAGTTTAACCCCAGGCAAGAAAGACAGGGAGGTCGATGATGGAATAAAGCTAAAGTTGGAAATGCACCAAGAGGAGAAATTAAGGGGTTGGGGGGAATGGAAGAAAACACCAGAGACCTAAAAAAACGTGCAAGTCCTTGTAGATTGGTCACTTTTTGATCATTTAGGGTAACAAAACCACCTCACATCTGTTCAGAGTCATATTCCAAAGCATTTGGTTGTTAAGAGGTATATCCTGTAAAATGTTTTCATTTAAACTCCAGAACAGTGAGCTAAGAGCTTAATCTCATTTCAATCTTATACATTACATATGGTCACATCCTTATTTTTCAGCATTCTTCCTTAAAAAGAAGCCCTGCAAACGATGTTCTTTTAAAACAAAAATATTCCTTTTAAAATATTCATTGGTACAATGGAAAAACTCCTCAAAAAACACGACTAAAGTCTTATAAATTGAGTGAGAGATTATTTTGCAAAAATGTTACTGTAAAAAAAAAATTTTAAAACATTTATGGTAAAAACTGTAAATAATTTGGTGTTTGTTATCTGTGCTTCTGCTTCTTTTCAGCTGTTGACTGTGCAGGTGGACAGCATTGCCCAATGAACAGAAAGAGCTGTCAACATTTTGTTTGTATTATGAATTAAGATGCATGTTTTTCACGGGTTTGACAATGTAAATATCATTTAGCCTGCCAGGGGACATGTAAGTTGTGACATATTACACTATTAAATTCCCTGATTTCCAGGCAAGTTGTTAAAGAAGTGGAGCAATGAACACAACCCATGCGAGCTGTTCATGGCTTCAAATCAGAAAATCCAAAACCTTCGGAGTCGAAAGTGTGGCCAACAGGTGTATCAACATGTAAATTGTATCAGACTTTCATTTCTAATTTTGTTTTTTATCAGTTCCCCTCCTGCTTCTTTGGCATTACTTTTAAAACATGAACAAAAAGTGTTCATTGAACCCCTCCATATAAAAACTCTGCAGGCTTTAGAAACATTTTATTTATTGAAAATAAAGAACAAATACCTAGGGAAAAAAAAAAAATCAACAATATCCTAGGATGGTTCCATCCTCAAATTCACCCTCCTCAAAGGAATAAATCTCTGAGAGCCCCAATTTCCCTTCCTTAAGGAGCAGCAGGTTGAGGAAAAAGCCCAAGGAAGTTCAAGGCAGAAAATTCAGGAAGAAAAATCTTTTTTGGCGGAGTGGAGGACCAAAAGAGAGGTAAGAAAAGGATCTCTCAGAGTTCAGAGGTCCTTGGAAATGCTGTAAAATCAGCAGCACAGGCCCAGGGGTCAGCACTGTTTAGAAAGGGAGACAAAGGGGGAACACACACACCCTGGATGGAATAAAATATTTCAACCCTGAAAACACAGAAATTATGATTTCAGCTTCTTTCTTATGGTTTTACAGACACTGGTGTAAGGCCTCCATGCAACTCAAAGGAAGAATGACAAAATAAAAAACCTGGATATTTAGGAAAACTCTGGTGCTACTTTTCTGAGTATTGTTTAACTGTCAATAAGGGGATAGATAATAAATAACTTCAGCAAAAACAGTAAAATTTTGGATAAAATAAAAATCGTTCCAACTAAACTGATGTTTTCCCCAACATACAGCCCATGTTTTCTGTCTAATTTTATCCCGTTATGAATTATCAAATTTTCTCATATGAGCAATAGATTCCACTCCATTAATAATTTTTTTTTTATAAAAAATACATATTCTTTCCTTATATTCTCAGTTACTTTTGCCAAAAGCACATATTTTGAGGTTAAATCTAGCTTGATCGCCATCTTTCCTTACCAAAGCAGGGAAGAAGGGTCAGGAATTTAAACCAAAATTATGCATCAACAAGTAGACAAGGGAAAAACACACATACACACATGAAAGAAATAAAAAGGTAAATTATTCACTTTGTCTGTAACAATTGGTTAAACTGTAAACAACATTTCTGTCCTTTCTTCCCACATGAAAATTATTGCATAATTTATCATCCTTAAAGAGTCTTGATTGCTAACTCTTCCCTGCCTTTCCTAAAATTCTACATAAACTTTGTTGTCAAAAGGTGAGCATGGCAGAAAGGGGAAAAAAGTTGTTTTTCCCATTTCATGACTTGATGCCATTACCACTGAGGATCACACTCATATTCTGGTGTCTTTTCCTGTGTCAAAGCTGGTATCACAAGCCAAATGTGCTTGTAAAAATTCGGTCTGTTCTTGGGCAGGGAAGAGAGAATTCAATGTTTCCAATGTGCAACACTGATGTGGGAAACTAAATATGAGCTTTTAGTTCCTTTTTTACTCTTTGTTTTTCCAACCTCAAAACAACTCCAGAAAAATAAGGGCTAAGATTTTGGGGTGGTATTGGAAGGAGAAAAGGATGGGAGAACAAGAATCCTGATGAAAATACAGCGAGAACTCTTCCAGCCACTCTCATAGTTTTTTACAAAGAATTGCTTCTGAACTTTCTGCCAGTCCCAGACTATAAAAAATTTTTACAAAGACTTCTGCAAAGCAACAAATTATTAAAAACTGCAGTGTCTTATTATTTGAACTGTAGTTGATCTTCCTGGTTGTTCAATATTTGATTTACTCGTAGGCGATTTGGAAGCAAATTTTTTCCTGAGCCAAATGTGTTCTAAAATATCTAAATAATTAAACACCATTCTAAATAAATGAATGCATAAATGAGCACACAAATAAATCTTTCTGCTCTTTATCTCACATTCCATCTCTCAGCTGAGGCGTAGATATTAGAGGAATACTTGAGATTCTGATAAAAAATGATGGCCTTAAATTTAATGATCATAGCAATGGGGTTGTACACAAATATTGAAAGCAGTCAGGGCTTCAGCAATAGACCCACAAGGAGCTCCAGTGGGATGAAATGAACTTCTCCAGGGCTGCTCAGGGTGTACAAATGGCAGGATATACACTTGTAAGTGAGTAATTTATGGTGGCAATGAACGCTCCCCCCTTCAGCCTGAGGACCTGCTGGAGGAACGCAAAGGACAGACAGATAATATAAATCTCCCAATATATGGTCCTTTTTCATGTCTTATTAAAGGTGTTGCTGGGAATGGCTGTCTGGATTTGTATCTCTCAGTTACTAATGAAGTTAGAATTCAGAAGTGTTTTAGAAGCTTTCCAGCGTGGCTTCTTGCACTCTACCAAAACGTGCCTCATCAAAATTCAGTTTGTTCTTATCCTCCCCAAGCTGCAATCTGATCTAGGGAGTGCTGTTTGCACTCTTCTTGATTTATTATCCTTTTCACTTTTGCTCATTATCACCAGGTAACCTAATTTGCCACTGAGTTCAGCTATCTTTTTCATGCAGATTAAAAAATATCTTGATCTAGACCTTCTGTTCCCTTCTGGTTGCAAAAAAAAAAAAAAAAGGAGTGGTGATCCTGTTTGTCACTTCTCTTTGAATGCATAGCTAACTCTCTTTGCATAACTCCCATATATTCCCTTTACTCTTGTCTCTTCTTAGTGTTCACTGAGGAGTATGCGTCAAGGTTGACCAGTTTTTCCATCCTAAACCCAAAACACAGCTACAAGGAAGGAAATAAACTCTGTCTCAGCCAGACTAGAGCACCAGAGCACACCAGATTCAAATATTTCCAAAAAATCTATTTTTTATTACAAAGAACAGGACAAAGGGATGGATTCTACGGCAATATTTACTGATACTGGCTACTTTTCCTGCCTCAAACCCTCAGATATTAATTACTACAAGTACATTGAGAAGTTGCTCCAAAAATTGCTCCAGTCAAACATCCTTACAATTTCTCCCTGCATGGCACTTGGTATGGCTGCCAACACTGGAAGAGGGAAAGAAAAATTATCTTTGCCATAATTCCCACTGAAATGTTGTGAAACCCTGCTGTTGGAATCGCTAGCTATCACCAAACCAGCCAGTGAGTTCTCTCTGGTAGCTTTTAAGCTTCCTTTTTTGTTCCTATTAATCCAACATTTCCTACAGTGCCTTCCCATTTCGTCCCATTTTGGAGAAAGGATCTAGCCTTTGATTTTGGGATTAGGGTTTCACACTATAATGCAAACTGCAGATAATTGTGATGCTATTTAGGTGGATTTGCAGCCAGCTCTGTGCATGGCAGCTCTATTCACCCTGACATTTCTTTCCTGAAACTCTCCCTGTGCTTGTCAGAAAATATAGGAGAGGCTTTTGCTTGCTTTCCACTGCTCCTGCTCTGTGAACTCACATTTATTTTGCTATATATCACCCACTGCTCTTTCTCACATTCTTAATACACTTATCTAGTCAAAAGGACATTGTATTATGCAATTCTCCCCATTGTAATCAATCATTTCCTGCATGCCACTGTCTTTTAAAAGTAAAAGCAGGCACCTTATTATTCTCCCAAATTCTCTGGTGCCAAAGTAGCACATGAATCACTGTCTGTAGGTATGAAGTTATCTATAATACTCTTTTTGGTGCTGCTGCACCTGTTGTGCAACTTTTTTCTGGCTCAAGGTCGTGATCACAGCCTCTCATCCTCTGCAAATGGGGAGAAAAAATGAATGAGCACTCATTATTCCAAGGACTTAGGGAAAGCTGGTGATCAGCAAAGTTGTCCTTCAAAAAAAAAATCTCTCCTAATAATCTTCTTTTACGAGCAGCAACTGGAAAATCAGGTTGGGTGCAGCAGCAATATAAGAAGGTTTAAGGGAACTGATTGCTGGTTGCTTGGTGGCAACAGGTAAGTTAATTTTATCTCACCGTGTTTTTCAAATATTACAACTTCTGAAATTTCAGTGGGAAGGCACAAACAATTTCTTAGCAGCCTGACCTAGGTATCCAGCTATTTTTGATACCTACTATGGAATGAATGTAGTAAGATGAGGCCTTTTATTCTTTTCACCTAATATTGCACAGGACTTATTTTGATTGCATTTTGCTATTAACAAATCACTGATGAATGAATCCCAAATTCTTCTATTTTGTTACGGATCCAGTGATACAACTGTTCATTGAATACCATTCAAGTTACAGGGCAAAATGCCCACCACAGCTGTAAGCTGTGTTTTGCTTGATAAATAAACCAATAAAACAGTTGTACACCTGTTCAACAAGAGCTTCTCTGTGTCAGCCTCATAATTAAAAGTACAAATGCAAAGAGCTGCAATTTAAATGGGAAAATATGGCATAGGCAAACAAATGAGAAACCACAGGATTAATGAGGAAAAAATACCAAAACCAAAAACAAAAGAAGCAAAAACCAACCAAACAAAAACACCCAAAAAACGAAACAAAACCAAAAAAAATTAAACAAAAACAAAAACAAAAACAAAACTAAACTAAACTAAACTAAAAAAACAAAACCAGTTTCTCATACCTTGCTTAAAGCTGGGACCAGTTGTTGCCACTACCCAGCCCAAAACTCCGGTGACTCTACAAAATTTGCAGGATATCTAGTGGACGCTGTTACAGTCCAGAAGAGTAAGAACAAGCCTAATTTTTACTTCCCTGGTCTGACTCTGATGCAGATATTTTGGTTTTTTTTCTGTCCACCACACTCTTGTACTCATATGATGGCAGGACAGATGAGTTTGTGTCAAATATTTCCACTCTTTTAGACAACAAATAGATAATTTTAAAGCATTTTGTCTTGCTGGGAAGCTGTATTTTACATGATCTCTCAGAGTCCCTACTTCCCTGACAACATTGTTTATAGTGGGTGTAACTGCTCTTTACTTCATAAAGCAGTTGGAAAGTGAAAAAAAAAAAGGGTCTTGAAATGTTGTTTGTGATTCTGTGAATCAGAGGGCTGTGTACAACCAGCTGCACCAGTA
>VWZS01007468.1:0-12047 GCA_013397075.1 Rhabdornis inornatus | reverse complement strand
CTCTAGGTCCGAAACCACAATCTTACTCATACAAAGTCAAGCTTTTTAAAATGGGAACAATTTAGAAGGCTATACATTTCAAAGTACAGTATGTTGTATAACAAAACGTTTGCTCATTAAATTTGTACAAAGATAATTTTTTTCATAAGAACAGTAAAATAGTTATTGACTTGCAAACATAGAAAGAAAGCAGATGATAAAATTAGTAAGCAAAAGGAAAGAGTAGCAAGGCAAATAAAGGCTATGAAATTCTGCAAAATTTTATACCATTGGTTGTACTCACTTTTCCCTCATCTCTTGGGCTGTCGCTTAAATGTACGACTGGGCCAGGGTGAGTCTTGGTGGATCTGCAAGACAAAAATCAATTAAAATCTGCGAATGCTTTTTGTTGTAAGAAGAGCTAGATACCTCAGTTTCTAGGTGTGCTAACACATACCTCCAATGTTTTAAAAATAATTGTAAAAAGCCTTAACAGGGTAAAATTATAGGTATCTTTCAATGTTCTCCTCTATTTCCTTTTTGCCATTATAGGCAAAGATCCTCTTTTCTTAATGATGAATCCTTCCTACATTTTTTAAAAATCTCACTATTCTTCCTGTTACAGTAATTCCCCCCCCCCCATTCTTACAGCTTTTTTCCCTTTTCTATTCTCTACTCCATCTCTTTCTGACCCTCCCTCCTTACTTGCTCCATTTGAAGGCTAATTCGCCAAGGATTTACAAAGTCTTCACTGGATTCATTTCAGATACTGATAGCATGACTCACCAAGTTCCAATGTCACCAAAGACAGGGTTTCAGTAACCTCATCTACACTGCCCTGTCAAGAAGCGTCTTAGCACTACTGCAGTGGGGTTTCAGAAATGGAACATTTTGCCTCTGATCTGTAAAGCCTTATCTCATCTTCAGACCAATTAACACAGTTACGCCCACAACGCACATTCAGTGAGGCTCCTCAGCCACAACACCCATCCTATGAGTCTTCGTAAGCTTATATAGAGATTCATTACTATTCTTGACATCTCCTCCCTTTCTGCAATACGTATCAACTGTGTCTATGCAACTTAGTACTTAAGTTATTAATGTCCAGCACCTGACAGCAAATGCAAATCAAAGGAAGCTGATTAGACAGATGGAGATTTTTCGTCCATCATCTTTTCTAACCTGATCTTGAGGTCCTGGCAGTCATAGAGAGCAAGAAGACAGGCACCAGTCTATACAGAATGCCTGCACAGAGGAGGACCTTTCTCTCATCTAGGTTCTGGGGTTAGAGTACATGACCCCTGGAGTTCAGCTTAGGATCTGAATATGCATGACTGGGACCCCTGGAGTTCAGCTTAGGATCTGAATATGCATGACTGGTCTTTCACCAAAGGTCATCAGGAAAAAAAATATGGCAGAGATTGGCAGAGCCCATGAAGTGAAGAATGTATCTGGAAACCATATGTAAAATAACCTAGGCTTCAAGATTTAAAGCAATCTGCAAGAGAATTACAGAAACAAACCAAAACAAACTTCTCCAGCTAAACTACTCAAAGGATTTTCCTAAAACAGTGGCCTCTTCCTTTGGCTGAATACTGCAGTGTAGCAAAACTGGCCTCTGCTCTACAGGTCAGACTCCAAATCAAGACTGAGAATAGTACACAAAAATTCTCAGACAACTCAAACATTAAAACACTGTGGACTCATCCACAGTTTCATAGGCTCCTCCTTCCCACAACAGTATGCTCCAACACTCTTAAAAGCATGCACACTCTTCTCTGGCTTCTATACATTGCCCACATTATATTTTAAATATTTTAACAATTTTGTCGTGCGCCAAAGCTGGGTCAAAGCAGAGAGGCAAAGATCTAGTCTGATATTTATTTCTGAGCTGAGGACAAGGAAAAATTACTCCAGACATCCTGAACATACAGCATGTTATTCTCCTACATGAGGTCCCCACAAGCAAGGTTTCTGCAAGAGCATTTTGCAGCGTATCCCATCACAGAAATGAGATCAGCAGGAAAGCAGTGGACAGACAGTTTATACAGAAACATTCTATGCAGACTGTCTTTCATGGTGCCAGCAACAAGCACCCATTTGGCCTGAGACATGGCACAAAACCATTTTTACAGAGATGCAGATAGCAGGAGATCTGACCGTCATTCCTATCCAAGCCAACTTACCAGAGGAGACCCCTCTGGCTGAGCTTCTGTTTCTGAGTGTGCTGGTTTCACCTGGGGAGAACAGACTCAGAGAGAAGTTCTCTCTATGAGAACTTCCTCTGGGAGTTGATGGGACCAATTGAAGGCTGGTTTGGTTATTGACAGCATGAAGAACCAATTGGAGAAAGTTAGTTCGCTCCTTTAAAACACATTTTGAAGCGGGTAACCTGGAAAAGAGCTCTTTTTCTTTTCTGGCAGCAGTGCAGGTAACACCGGCCCAGCCTGGCCCCACTGCAGGCCTGCGGGCCTGGCAGGGGGGCAGGGCCGGGCCCCCTGTCTGGGGGCCTGGCGTGGCTCGGCAGGGAGGAGGGGTGGCCATCCACAGTGAGTGCCAGTAGAGCCCATGGAGGCTGATTGAGATCCCAAGTTCTTTTCCACCATGGCCGGAGTTTCCTAGATTTTGGCACAGTGCCAGCATTGCAGCCTTGCTTTCCCTGTGTGAGATCTTAACTCTTTCAATGCTCAGATAAGACTTGCAGACTTTTCAATCCTTCCTGGAGTGAGAAGGGAAAATGAAAGAGCTAAGTTTCTTTAGACAGAGGGAGAATGAGGAGATGCTGTGAAGATGGCTGAAAATCCTTTTGTAAGATTGTAGGGATGAACTGATGTTTCATTGAACATTCCTAAAAACCATGGAGAAAGACATGGGGGGGTTGGAGATGTTCCATTTGATAGATTGTTAATCAAAAGTATCCGTGTTGTGAATCCTTCACCCCGAGGAGAAAAGGTGATCTCTGTTTCTGGGGATGAAGCATGAACAGAGAGAAAGAGAGATGAAGAGAATTTTTGGTTTGGAGCAGTTCATTCTTAAAAGTAAATACCCCATGAGTTTAACATGGCCCATAAACACAGCTTTGGGAAAGCTGTGAAAATGGGAGGACCCTCTTGATTTATAAGTTCTTTTCCCAGGCAAGATGTGAATTGTGAGAAGTGAAGCTACAAGAGAACTGTTTTTTTCCCTCCTTCTGGAGAAGTCCCTATGGCCTGACAAGAGGAAACTTCTCTCTTCGAAGTGAACTGAAAAAAGGACTATTTAAGTTGGGAACTGACTGAAGTAGTTTTTTGTATGTTTGTCTTGTTGTTATGAAGGTTAGGAGAGGGGAGGAAAGAGTGGTCTGAAGATCTTATTCTGAATTTGCTTTTGTCCATTCCCATGTTGACCAGGAATATTGGCAAAATCACGACAAATGGAGGGAGAAAGGAAAAGAGCATACTGTCTTTCCAAGGTAAAAATTGATTCCATTCAGTCAGCTCTTTGTACCTACTAATTTTAAAAGTCAGAAACAGTTTTGATAAATCTGTGCAACCAGTTTCTCTGAAGGATACATATGACATTGCNGCTTTTGTCCATTCCCATGTTGACCAGGAATATTGGCAAAATCACGACAAATGGAGGGAGAAAGGAAAAGAGCATACTGTCTTTCCAAGGTAAAAATTGATTCCATTCAGTCAGCTCTTTGTACCTACTAATTTTAAAAGTCAGAAACAGTTTTGATAAATCTGTGCAACCAGTTTCTCTGAAGGATACATATGACATTGCTTACCAAAGAATGTATCAATTTCTCTTTGGATAGAAGCGAACTCTTACATGAGCTGTCCTCTACTCTTTAGGCTAAATATACTTTCATAGTCACACAAGCTTGTTGCTCATCTGTAAATGGTATAAAAACCTCTGTCTTTTACTAGCAGTCTTATTTTTATTATATATTCCTGCAGGGTGTAGACTCAAATTTCTGTGCTAAAACCTCAGCTGAAAGGGGAAACCTTCACTAATACAATACAGTTTCCAATCTCCTCCATTTCTCTCTTGAATTCACTTTAGTTGGAGGATCCTGGGATTTACTGCACTGTATTAATGTTGTAGGGTTTGGGTATTTTTTTTTTTCTTAGGCACTTTTTGTTTCTTTTAGAAGTATTATAATTTAATTATTATGCACCTAGCTATTTCTTTAGCTTTGTTGAATAACAGCTTTATATACACTATCAGCAAAGTTGATAGCAAACATAGCAGTCTGTACACTAAATGTATGAGATTTTATTTTTCCTCATTGTCTTTCCTCTATATTTGATATAAGTATTCTCTTAGTATTCATATTACCTTAACTGTTATTTTAATAATTTAATACTTTAGTTGTTTTGTATAATACCTGGCTTGCTCTGGCTTCTTCCTTTTTCTTTCACTTCTATTAAATTTAAGACTGTCACGTATGTCAGTCACTCTATCAAAAGACTCAACAAACTATCGTTTAGTTTTCACACATGTATCATTGGTCTCGGAAAAATGAGGATTTGGGGGAAAGGGGATTTAGTTTTTGTCTTTGTTTCTCACCATTCTACTCTATTTTAACTGGCAATAAATTAAATTAATTTTTTCCAAGTTAAGTCTGGTTTCTCCTTTGACAGTAGCTGGTAGGTGAGTATCCTGATTTTACCTTGATTCATGAACTTTTCCATCTTATTTTCATTCCCTGTCCTGTTGAGGATGGGGAGTGAGAATGCAGTTAGCTGGAGGTTTCACAACCAGCCAGGATCCACCCTCCACAACTTCCTTGATCTCTTAACAGAGGCCAGATTTGTTTATGCACAGGTAAGAGTAAGTAGAGAGGCTATTCAGTTTGGCAGTCATAACATAGCTTCTGTCAGGAAAGCAGAAAGGATCCTTTTCAAATAGTTGTATACACCAAAACTAATTTCACATGTGCCATCACAGATAAGATCACAGATGACAACAGATGTTCGTAAGGTTTTCTGGAAGTGTAGAGCCTATTCCCCAGCAGTCCTCCTGCACTGCCATTCCAAGGCTCCAAGAAACATTGACTTTTTTGTACACAGCAAATAAACTGCATCAAAACTGATTCCTCTTTGGACTACATAACAAGAAATAGTCACAAGATGCAGCATAAAGTTTGGTGAACATGGATGAACATGCACAGTCCCATCTTGGGGGAGATGTCTGTGGGAGGATAAACTGATAAAAAATAATCCCAACTCAGGTGGAGCAAGGAAGAAAGCTGTGCGTGAAAGCATTGCAACTTCCTCAGTTCTGCAAGACCATTTGCTTGTTGCTCTGAGCCTGCCCAGTGGCTTGTTACAAAAGGAGTGACACAACAAATCTTCTCTGGTTTGCTTCTCCTGAAGTGATGATATCTCCCTTTGGGTACAGGACTGTGGCAGGGAACCCAAACCTTGTCCTTGGTGCCAAACTAAGACCAGGAACTGTCTGCCAAAGGTAGATCAGTGCCTCACTTCTTGCATCTCCTTGTGTCCTTAAGGAAGGTATGCATAAATAGAAATAACAACAGTATCTTTTGGAGCCCTAGGGATCTGCTGCTCGTAAAAGGAGAGCAATGCATTTAGGCTCTACAGTAAATTTCTCTTGAGGATAGACATCATGACTGCACTACAAGCATGATTAAACAAAGCAATTATTTAGTTAACTACATTATATCAATAACATTATTTATAGAACCCATGAAACTATCAGAGCTACAGATACAGTAATTACTGCTTTCATACAGTAAATTATATCGCATGTGGAAATGTCTACACACAAACCCCATTTTGCCTCAAGTTGTTTTAGTATACATAAAATGTTGTTCCCCCTCATCGCTATTACAGTAAAGTTGTCAAGGAGATTGTAGAGTTGGATACTATCATTGTGGAACTGCCTACAGAGAAAAAAAACCCCACCACTGAATTATATTAAATACAAAAGAAGAGATCCAACAGCTCCTGGAAAGGATGAAGAGGTGCTCAAAAATCAACCAGATTTTAAGCTATTGTGAATAAAGCACTCTAATTTTGATGACAGATACTTGTGTATAGGCATTCCTTCAAGCTGGCTTTGGGGAACTGCATAAAAACTAATTAGATCCTATTCCTTGAGAAAGGCAAAAATAAGGAAGAAACAGTAGGTGAAAATAAGATGTAAGTGAAATAGTTGAGCATGGAATTTTTAATTCCCAAATAGCAGCCAGGGTACTGCTGAGAATGACTGAGAAAATAAAAGCTCTGAAAAGTCATAAAAAGGATAAAACACAAATCTAAGTCAATGTACAGCAGAAAGAAAAAAGAAGGTCAAGTCCAAAACCTATCAGCAATGATTTTCAGTAAAAAATTTCTGAAATGAAAGTTAACTTCAACAGAGCAAGAAAAAAGTATGAGCTAATGATATAAAATTTTGCAACATTTCATAGTCTTTGTTGACCATTAACCCAAAAAAAACAGACTGCAGAATTTGAAAAATAGAAACAAAGATTCCCACGACAGCTGTACAGAACTATAACCAGGTGTTTGCTAAAAAGATACTGATACTTTGAGTTGTTTTCCACTTCATCAGAAGTTGTTCCTGACAGCAGTAGGTATTAATTTACTTGGTGTATATTCATCTGGGGAAATGAGAGAGTGGCTATGCTGTAAGATGTGACTCTTTCTCAGAAGAACTGGACTGAAATTAAGACAGCAGTTACTGTAAAACAGTCTTCAAAAGATTTGTAGGGATGGAAGCTTTTATTTGATTATTTTATCCTAAAATTAGAAAGCTCAAAAATAAGTCTTCAGCGATGTTACAATCTGGACCCAGCAAAATGTTGAAAATCCATAGATGATGTATTCCTCAATCATCCTAGAATGTTTTATGCACTCTAAGACATCAAGTGACTTAACTACTGCCATAAGAACTTCAAATACCAAGACAATCTTTAAAGTAGGTAAAAGTACACTATGACAAGACAGAATCAAACCAAAACCATTTTTCTTTTGAAAGAAAAAATAGCCTGCACAATTGGAGAAGTACTGTAATGATTTCTGAGAAGAATAAAAATCTGGTGTTAGAAAGCGATAGAAGGAGTTAGGAGAGGGGAAAAAGAAAGAAAACATCCATATTAGTCATTGTTATGAAATAGAAGTTGACTGAATGTGGCAGTGCTGAAAAAAAACCATGCATAGACAAACACTTCTTTAGTGTCAGTAGTCGGACATGTTCCACAGTTCTGCCTTCCATAAAGGTGCAGTGCTCCAGGGAACTTAAGACCTTCTTTTCATCGGTAGAGCCATAGAGAAATTTAAGAGACTAATTTAGACACATTATCCATATGCTGTGGATCAAAGCTGGGAGTTGGAGTAGGCAGAATCAATTCAAACTCAAGATGCAACTCTGAATCTTAGACACGCTTCCTGAAATGTCCAGAAGAAGGAAGCCTTGAAAGTTGTGCTTTCTTTATATTAATAACTATCTCCATTTGGGTCTGCACACAGAAGTGGTAGCAGATTCTTCTAGACTGATACTTCTCCTCTCAAACATTTGTACTGCTTTCCCTCACTGCTGTGGGTCTACTGACTCTGAGTCTCCATTTTAGGAAATGGGGATGGGCAAACAAAGGGCTCAAAAAGGAGATATCAAGTTATGGCTCTGTCATAATTGAGTTCCAGTTTGCCCAATTCTTTAATCCCCTAAACCTCATAAATTTTGGCAAGTGTCAGTTATTCATTCATTAAATAGTGGGGTGTTAAAACACTGGAATCTTACTGGGGACTTATAATACAGATTTTTCATTTTTGGAGTTCAGAGAACACATACAAAGATCTTATTTTCCTTTCCAATGCTAGATGACCTTCCCAAATGATCATGCTGTGAAAACCGATCTCGTTGTAGTTGGAGTAGATGGAGACATGCTGGGCTCATTGACTATTTTTCTCTTCCAAAGCTGTTTCCGAACATTTTGAAGAAAAAGAGAGAAATGGTTTGCTTATTAGAGAGTAGAAAACCAAACAGTATCATGAGCCTCAAACCCCCGTGGCAAAGGACTAGCTCTGCTACATGACAGAGAAATGACAAGTGAAAAAGTTTCGATTTATTCATTCTTAGCTGAGAAGATTGTTTCAGTGTGGCCTGAAGTAGTGATAATGCATGAGATGACAGAAATTGCTGAGACAAGAATTGGTACCCATATGCTTGTGTTTTTTCTCAGCTCTGTTCAAGCACAGGTCCACTGAGACACAGACAGTGTACGTGATTTAAGAAGGAAATTTTTCCTGTAACTTTCAGACTTAGTTCTGAAAATAATCTAAAAAAATAAATTAAAAAAAAAAGGATCTGTTTCCTTTGCATTATTAGCTGTTCAGGCCTTACTTTCTAACTAACATTAGATACTGTTTAAGCTCACTGAATGATCTCTCCTGCAAGAGAAGATGATAGTCTCTTATGATAAAATATGTATTGCAATCATCTTCTTGACATGTATCTCCACTAGATGCTCCTGAGCAGGGCATAAAACCACTATCACTCAAAAAAATAGTGTTCTACAGATCTTTCAGATACAAAAGTAGACAAGAAAATCACAGAAAAATGCCTCTGCATCAAATACCAACTCTGTAAGTAAAAGCAGCTGTGCTGGACACGGTCATCAGATTTCTTGCATAACATGCGAAGTCTAAAAATGTTGCATCTAAACCTGTTTCTCCTTCAAGTCTTTGAACTACCAATTCTTTTCACCTCGGTCTTTCACTGCAACAGAATCACTTGTACAAAAATTCTTGCAGTCATTTGATAGGCCTCACTGACTCAAAATATTTGGTTGTTTCTGAGGAAGAGGGTTACATGTAGATTTCATTAGAAGTAGATTCAAATCAGTGAAAAGTAAGAGAGGGGGCCAATTAAAAGAAAGATATGTTATGTTGGTAGACTTACAGTTTTGGAGACTGGATGAGAATTGCATGAAGGATGAACTCCTTCAGGCTTGTTAGGGCACATGATACACAAACTTGAAACACTTAAAATTTTATTTATAAACCCTCCGTCTAAGCTGAGGACTTGAATATAGCAGCAGAGCAGTGGCTTTAACTGGTCTTTTCTTGCCAATAAGTTTGAAAGACATATGATTGCACAAAAGGTAATCCCTTTCCTTCCAAGCTTTATAGAGAATAGTAACATCTTCAAGATAACCTCACACTCTGAAATGTTACCATTAACTCAGAATGTAACATAATGTTCTGAGCACCATTGCCCCTTACATTATTCATGGTAAGGTTGAAGATTTTCCTGAATTTTACATACATATATTCTCCTATTTTCTTTCATCTTTGAAAGCACCTAACATCAACAGACCCTGTGAACTTATACACCCCAGAACAACCTGATTTTACTATAAGTAGGAAGTTGGTCTTGAAAATTCTAGAGATGCCTTACAACATGAATTATTTTATGATCCTGTAAAATGTGAAAAATATGCAAAAATTATGTGAAAATAATGTGGAGATTAAAAAATATAATCAAATCAGAACATATCCATGGCCCAAAATAAAACTGTTCTCTCAAACATTTTTCTCAGTACTATTCTAAAGGAAAGTCTACAATCATGAGCTCAGCCTCAGGAAGTACATTTAAATTTAATAACATTTCCTTTAAAAACTAATCTACATTCCATTTTACATGCAAGAAAGCAACAGTAGTGGAAGAGACATCATAGTTTATTACCAGATAGAGTTCAAATTACTGAATCACCCAGATTCAACTTCAGAGGGACTATAGCATCTATAAAAGTGGCTGCTATGGCAAACATCACCATTATTCCCATCAGCCTCTTCCTCTAATACAGAGAATCTAATCTGGAAACACATAGGAACCCCTGTCCACCTGCAAAATATTTACAAGGACAAACTTCATCCACTCCATATCAAGGAGTACATAGTAAGATTGGATGGAGAGGATGGAGGTTTAGAGAAGCACACTGCTTACATGATGAATTTATCCTTGTAAGACTGGTAGACCTAGAAGCAGTAATGAATGAATACCTGTGCTCACCTGTCAGCAAAACAGTACATGACAAACTTACTTTTTAGAAGAAAAACCTATTTTGGTAACCATGCAGCACCTCCAAGTACCTGGGGTGACATAGTCTATTACGCTGTCATTATCTTTTACAACTTATGGAAAGTCTAGGTATTTTCCTGCATAGCAAATACAAAGAAGATAGTTAGGAGGGGTGGCTTGCTTCCTTGAAGGTTCTAGAGAGGGTGCATATTTCACAGCATCTAGCCTATGTCAACAAATCAGTAGTGAAGCTTGTTAGAAAGCAGCCCTTATTTCCCACATAGAAAAAGAGGCTTAATTCTGTTCTACTCTCATGAAAAATGCTTGTTGTGGCCACTAAAATAATTTTAAAATATTTATTCAGGAGAATTTTGAAATAATTAGAAAATGACACTTGGTTGAAGGCTTCCAGTCCATAAAAAAAATAGATCCTTTTGGATCTATTTCCCTACAGAACAGAAATGTCCTAATTTCTAGAGGAAAGAAAATTACAAGTGCACACAAAATGAAAACATGTTGTTCCCAAAAAACTTAAAGACATTATCTACTCAATGTAGTAAACATAGACATTCTAAAATACAGGATTCAAAAAGCCCTCCAATATGTCAATGTCAACAAAACAAAGTGAGAAATAGAAAACAATTAGGATACTTTCCATCTGAATAAATGATCATACTCCTGTGTACATCATGTTTTCCAGCAGTACTTTTTTGCAGCCAAAACTAATAAACAGAACCAAGCAGTCTCATAGGGGCAGAAAAACCAAACATTCCAAAACTGAGAACTGGATGAAAGATTTACCAGCAGACTGAATCCTGATTACTGCTTGAATCCTTGGTTTTACGTCCTTTGAAGGTAAACCTATATTTTTATAACTGTGCCTATGAAGTCTGGTGAGGGCAGAGAGGGAGAAAGAAAATGAGGCATCAGTTCAACCTGGGGGACAGAGTGATTAGAATAATAATTATAATAGACAGAAAAGAAAGGAAGGAATTTTTGACAACTGGGATTACACTTCAGGCCTGTAACCCTGTTCTTAGCTACTGTTCTCTTGGTTCACTGACATCAGTGTATGTCAGTTTACTACCAGAGGTTACAGGTCCCTCAAAACTCGAAGCAAATGTCTCAGAAACTGCAAGAAGTGCTTTGAGCTTTCCCACAGAAGTTCCTCTTGCCAGACCTTCACAGAGGAAACAGCAGAGAAAGAGTTTTCAATTTCTGTCAAGGTTTTTACTTGCAGGAAGCATAAACGTATTCCAGTCAGGTTTTTGTATGCCTCTTTCCATTTCATACCCACAACACAGGCACCTCGCTTAGTCTGTTAGAGAACTAAAATTTAATAGGCACTCGTTATCTTTCCTATACTTCATCAGGTTTTGATCTGTTTGAATTAACCTTGAAATTCTCATTTCATATATTGAGCAGGAGGTTTGATCTAGTGACCTCCTCCTGTCCCTTCTCATCTAAATGATTCCACAGTTCAGTGAAGAAAACTCCTCTGCAGAGTCTTAGGGCAAATCTTCCATTATTCTCTTCACAGGATGGAGGATATGGTGATCAAGCTTTCCTCATAAAAATAGCAATATCTGAATTTTAGTGATTAAAGATTTTCTGTATTTCATGGAGCTTCATAGTTAAACAGTACACCAAAAATTTTTTTCTCATATATGAAATATAGTTACATGGTCTCTAACATAAATCTAATTCCTAATGTCCCATAAAAAAACAGTTAATACTGCAGATGCATTCACTGAAATTAAAGGCTTCAAAAGATCTGGTAATATTTGCAAAACCAAATAATTCTTAAAAATTAAACTTAAGACAGCTATAAAAATGACCACACGTACAAATGAAAAAAAATCTGCACTTACAGCTCTATTGCCTTGTTCCACATGATAACATATCCAGAAAGAATGAAGGACTCAATATTTACAATGTGTGTATTTCCTCTCTCTGTTCCAACATAAAGCCATTTACTCTGGAAAGGTAGATGGCAGTAAGTAATCCTGGAAAAGAAAAAAAACCCACAAAAC
>VWZS01007449.1:36107-56300 GCA_013397075.1 Rhabdornis inornatus | reverse complement strand
CGGCGGCCCCGCGTGGGTGCAGAAGGGTCTGTGCGGGGCCTTGGGGGGGCTGTGCCCCAGCCGTGGGCCCCTGCACACCGTGGGTGGGGGTGCAGTCTGCTCCTTGTGCCCCAGATCCATCCCCTCGTGTCGCCGCTGCCCACGGCGCTCTCGGCCACCCTTTCCCTCTCCCCTTCCCAGCTCCCATCGCCACCTCCAGCACCATCTTCCAGCTGGGCTTCGAGCGGGCGCTGCGGAAGCAGAACAAGGAGCAGGTGCCCCCGGCCGCGGCCCCCGAGCCGCCGCAGCGGAAACAGCACACGGGGAAGAGCGGGAAGAAACCATCGGGGAACGACGCTGGAGCCAAACCGGGCAGGTGCCGCTCGCTGGAAGAAGCCTTGAAAGCCGTGAGTGTGCCCGGCTGGGTCCCAGCCCACGGGAGCGCGTGGAGGCAGAGCACGGGGCCAGTGTTCCCAGCCCGTGTTCCAGCTGCCACGGGTGACAGGAGCAGTGCAGAGCAGTGCCCTGTCCTGCTTCAGCATCAGCATATGAGCTGATCTCGCCGTGGGCCACACGGGAGGCAGGAGACAGAGCAGCAGGAGGTGGCTGGAAGGGGATTTCTGGTTCCCTTTGTCACCACTGCGTCTGGGAGGAACCCCAAGGAAGCCTCATGATGGCTGGAACCTCCTCCCTGTCTCAGTGGTGGGGCCCTGGGAGTCACTCTTGTAGTTCCCGTGCTCTGGCTGGATTTGCAGAACCTGTCTGTGTCTGTCTTGCCTGTCCTGACCGTGTCTGAGCATGGAGGGTTCCAGAACTGGCCGAGGCAGGCTGTGTTGGGGTGGTGTGTCCCTGGGATTGGCAGGCATTGCTCGCTCAGCTGCTCCCCTTCACCCGGGTGTTACATCCCTCTCATGCCCTGGGGCCTTCCGAACAAGGGGTTTCCCTCTGCATCCCCCTGCACTGGGCAGGGTTTCTCTCCATCATTCCAGTAGTTCTCCACATCCAGCTTTTGCCCACAGTGGCAGCTGGCTCAGGAGTGTGTGTGATTCCCATGTTCTCTGGGGAGGCAGGACAGCAGAGCTGTCCCTGTGCTCAGCAGTGACACACACTGTGTGGCCTTGTCAGGTCACTGATGGGGGTTTGGGGCAGGTTTCATTTCCTGCTGTGGCACCAGCTGGTTTGTGTAGAATTCCTCTCACAAGGTGGGGCTGAGGCGAGCTGCCCAAGGGTGCCTGGCTCAGTGTGGCAGTGGGAATCCACTGTCAGGGGACATGTTCAGGCTCTCAGAGAGTCTGAGCCTTGCAGCAAGCCCTGATGGAGCAGCCCCACAGATAATCCAGGTGTAAAAGCAGGGCATGAGCATGTCTGGGTAGCAGTGGAGAGGGGTGGGAGCTGCTGCTGCCTGCCTGGTTTGATGCTGTGGGTTGCTCATCAGGTGGGTTTGGTTGCTCATGGCTGTTTCCTCCCTGGAGGGCTCTGGCTGTGGACTGTGGACCATGGACCAGCAATGGCTGGGGTCACCTGGGGCTTGTGCTTGACAAGCTGCAGCCATGAGCAAGTCCTTGGTTTGGGCTGATGGGCTCACTGGCCAGGAGCTGGCTGCCCCAGGCAATGCTCTGGAGCTCTGGCAGCAGGGGTTTTCCATGTGGGAAGGGCAGTGGTCTCAGAATGGAGGTGGAAGCATTTCCCTCCCCGTGGCCCCTTAGGAGTCAGAGTTAACTTTCTCCTTCCTGTGCTTTTTGCCCAGTTCTGTTTGTCCTGGGTTGAGTTTGCCTGTCTGTCACTTCCAGCTGGACCTGGTGGATCTGCAGAAGGAGCTGGAGAAGAGCCGGAGTGTGTTCCCTGAGAACCCCTCAGTGTGGGTGAAGGACCTGGCTGGGTACCTCAACTACAAGCTGCAAGCACCCAGGAGTGACCCCGTGCTGAGCCAGCACCCCCACGGTCCGTGTCCTGCTGCCACTCGGGAATGGTGGGGGCTGTGGTCCTTTGTTAACAAAACAGGGAGGATTTGCTTGGTTCTGGGCTGTCCCCACATCTGCCTTCTCTTGGCCACAAACACAGTGAAATTGCCCATACAGTTGGCAAATTGGAGGCTTCCTCAGTCACCCCTTCTCCATAGGGATCCATGACCTGTCCCTGCTGCTGTGGAGTTTGGGAGTTCACTCTCAGATACCCTCAATGCTAGAGGGGTGTTGGGGCAGGATTTCCCTCTCCTGTGTGATCAGTTAGTCCCCACTCAAAATGAGAAAGTGTCATTTTGGGTGGCAAGGCAGAGGGGAACAAGGTATCTTCTCCAGACCGCTGTCCATGCCCCGGCATCAGCGTTCCATGGGAAGCCATCCCTTAGGGCTGGACTAGCTGCCTCTGATGTGGAGCCCCTGGGGAGGAGGAGGAGGCTGGTGTGAGGATGAGGCACTCCCTGCACCCACCTCACACTGGGGCAGTTCCTCCAGCTGCTGGAGCTCTCCAGAGCAGGGTCTCACTAAACTCTTCCCTCCCTCCTGCCACCCCAGACTATCCATACTGCCTGGTGAGCAAGGAGCTGAGGAGCATCATCCGCTCCCTGCTGGGAAAGGCGTCAGGCGTCCTGGAGCTCTTCTTTGACCACTGCATCTACACCATGCTGCAGGAGCTGGACAAGGCCTCAGGTCAGCACCCTGGGGCTCCCTGACCTCCCCCCTGGTGTCTGTGCCTCATTGCCTCTTTGGAAGCTCTTTGTAATTCCTCCACCGAGGCCATGGCTGAGCAGGACCTCCCCTATCTCCGTTCCAGGGGAGTCTCTGCATGGGTACAGGATCTGCATCCAGGCACTTCTCCTGGACAGGCCCCGGATTGCCACCACCAACCTGGGCAAGGTGAGCTGGGGTGAGACAGGTTTGTGGGTGCTGCTCCTCCATCCCATTGCGCAAAGCCCTTGTACCTCACTGCCCTCCGGTGTCACCAGTGGGTTCTGCCTGCCCCTCCAGCAGCCCTGCACCCCTAGAGCTGTGTTTGGGGTTTCCTCTGTCTCCCTGGACCCCAGAGCTCGGTTGGGGGTTCCCCCTGTTCCCCCAGAATGAGGCCAGGAGCCACCTGGAGCTGTAGGTCCCTCCCAGGGGCTGGAGACCCGGGTGCTGCTGGTCCCGTGGCTCCAGGCTTGGCTGGGCTGGGCTGGGTTGCAGCTCTTCCCAACCAATGTGTCCTGTCCTCCCACAGTACCTGGAGGTGTTGCGCTCCCAGCAGAACCGGCCGGCCAAGTGCCTGACTGTCCTCTGGGCTCTGGGGCAGGCTGGGTTCAGTGACCTCCACGAGGGCCTGAAAGGTGAGAGCTGGGAGCAGAGGTAAGGGATCTGCTCCTGGGACTGCCAGTGCACGTCCTCTCCTGCTGGTGGTTCTGCTTAGGGGTGGGAAAAGGTTGGGATCCTGAGAGGAATCATCCTGCCTGGAAGGACAGAGAGTGTGCTGCTCCACTCTTCTGCAGTGCAGCTGCCCTGAAGCCCTTCCCGAGGGATCTGCCTGGCTGTCACTGGGTGGTTTGTGTGCTGGGTTGTCCCAGTGTAGGGACAGCCCAGCCAGACCCCTCCTGTCTCTCCCTGCAGTGTGGCTCGGTGTCATGCTCCCGGTGCTCGGTATCAAGTCCCTCTCGCCGTACGCCGTTTCCTACCTGGACCGGCTCCTGATGTGAGTGCCACCCTGTGTCCCCCTGGTACCAGGGGCCTGGGGCTCTGGAGCTGGCCCTGCCCCGTGTCAGACCCACAGCAACTCAGGGCTCTGTTCTGCAGGATGCACCCCAACCTCACCAAAGGCTTCGGCATGATCGGCCCCAAGGACTTCTTCCCCCTCCTGGACTTCGCCTTCATGCCCAACAACTCACTGCCCACCAGGTACACTAATGCATCCAGGCACACCATCCCTCAGCCCAGCTGTGCCGTGGGGCAGGCCCTCGGTGCCCCCTTGTGCCACCCTGGTGCCCGCTGGCCCTCGGCAGCCTCGTGCTCTCCCCCAGCCTGCAGGAGCAGCTGCGGCGTCTCTACCCCCGCCTGAAGGTTCTGGCCTTTGGCGCCCGGCCCGAGGCAGTCCTGCACACCTACTTCCCCTCCTTCCTGTCCCGAGCCACGCCTGCCTGCCCTCCTGCCATGAAGAAGGAGGTGAGCCTAGCAGGGGGGCACGGGCTGAGTTTGGTGCTCCCATGGACATGTGCTGTCACAGGGATGGTGATGGCAGGGCACAGGTCGTGCTGCCTGCTCCCAGGGGATAGGAGTCATCAAATCATACAATGGTTTGGGTGGGAGGGGCACTTAAAAATTGTCCAGTTCCACCCCCCTCTGTGGGCAGGGGTGCTGCAGCTCTGTTTGGTTCCTCAGGAGCTGGCTGGCTGTAGCAGAGTACAGCCTGGGGCATGGGGTGTCTGGCATTCCAGGGAGAAGGTCTCATGTAATGACCTGCTGTGCCCCCTCCCCAGCTTCTGACCTCCATGAGCCAGTGCCTGAGCCTGGACCCACTGAGCTTCAGCGTCTGGAGGCAGCTCTACACCAAACACCTAGCTCAGTCCAGGTCAGTCCAGACTGTGGCTCCAAGAAGGGCCAGGGCTCACCTACAGAACCTTTGGGACACCTACATTCCTTTTGGGAGCTCCTGACCGAGCCTGTGTTCTCCTTCCCCCCAGTTTGCTGCTGAACCACCTCCTGGAGTCCTGGGAGAGCAGCAGCAAGAAGGTAGTGGTGAGCTGTGGGATGGGGACAGCTGTGGGGTGGGGGAGTGTCCCCGTGCTGCTGTGAGAGCTCCCTGAGCTCGCAATGTCCCCGTGGGACCTGTGGTTGCCCTCCTGGTGCTGTGGCAGCTCAGGGGGTCTGTGGGGACCTGGGGGTCCTGACACAGCTCCTGCTGTCCCCAAGGTGCATCAGTCACTGCAGGAAACGGTTCGCTCCTTCAAGGTGACGAATGAGGAGCTGGCGGCCAGGGGGACTGGAGGGGACCAGGATGTGGCCGCCTGTGACACTGCCTGCAAGGTGAGGGACAGGCAGCACCCGGGGCCAGATTTCAGCTCTGTGCTGGGGCTCTGGTCGGCCCCTCCTGCTGCTGGCACGTACTGGGCCAGGGACATGCTGGGGACAGATGTGCTGGTCCCTGTCCAAGCCCCAGCTGCTCAGCAGATGTCTCTGTCCCAGCTGGGAGGCCGGGGCTGTGCTGGGGCCTCCGTGGTGTCGGGACCCTGCGGTGACAGTGACAGGGCCTTGTCCTCCCCCCCAGGAGCTGCTGCACAAGATGAAGGGCCGGGGCCTCCCCTGGTCACGGCTGCTGCTTGTCCTGCTGCTGTTCGCTGCTGGCTTCTTCCTGCACGACGTGCAGACACACGGCTCCTTCCAGGGTATGCTGGGGAGTCAGAAAATCCAGCTTCCAGAAATCCTCTGGGGACATCAGGCACCCCCCAGCACTGCCAAGGCCACCACTATCCCATGTCCCCACAAGTGCCACATTCACACAGCTTTTAAATCCCCCAAGGGATGGAAACTCCACCATTGCCCTGGGCAGCCTGGACAACCCTTTCTATGAAGAAACTGTTTTTTGTTTACAACCTAAACTTCCCCTGTCACAAGCTTGAGGCTTTTTCCCCTTGCTCAGGAGTGATCCTCCCTCCCTGGGATCACTCCTGTGGCTGTTCCCCTGAGCGAAGCCCCTCGGTGTCCCTGCCTTTGTCCTGTGGCTGCTGTGAGCAGTGGGGTCTGTCCATCTGTCCAGCTGGGGGTTCTGGGGGATGCAGGCTCTGCAGGCACACTGCCCTCTGCCTGTTCCCCTTTGGGAGTGTCTCCCTGCTCAGGGAGTTCTGTCTGTCTGTCCCCTCCTGGAGCATCTCCCAAGGAGGATGCTCCCACAGCACAGCTCGAGCTGTGTGTCCCCACAGAGCCCTTGGGGACAGAGGGATGTGTGTCCCCACAGCCAAGGGCCACTCAAGGATCACACTTGTCTCTTGCAGCCTCGTCCTCTGCTCGGCTGCTCCGCTCCTCGGGCATCCTGCCCGCCTCCCAGCTGGCCTGGCAGAAGGTGTCCCTTGGCTGCCTGGAGGGGTACAGGTCTGTGACACCAGTGTGGCTGGGTGGCTGGGACAGGGGGGTGAGGGTGTTGTGCACCACGACAAGGGCTTGGGAGGGAGCTGGGAGCTGTTCCCCAGCCCTGCCTGGAAGCACTTCCAGCTCAGACTGGAGCTCTCCCCCGTTCGCCCTGTGGTGGCAGCTCCATGCCCATGTGCTCTGTGTGGCAGCTGTGGTGCCATGGTCCAGCATTGCTCTCACCTGAGCACTCCCTTGCAGGTGGCTGGAGCACAGCCTGGCCCACCACAGTTCTGTGGCTGTGTCCATCCTGTGGCCACAGCTGGAGCTGCTCTGGAAAATGAGTGGTGAGATGGCCTGGGATGTGTCCCAGCAGTGCTACTCCCTGCTCTCCTGGCTCCATGGCAACCTGCCCTGGCTCAGTGACTGGGTGAGTGGGGGCTCCCAGGGTTGGAGGAGACAAGGAGTGCCAGTGGGGGGCTTGTAGGACTGGGAAATCTGTATTGGGGGTACAGGGGGAGGCCTGAAGTAGGATGGTGACATGTTTGCCACTGCCCCTGGCAGGAGCTGCCAGTGTTTGGGTTCTGGAAGGGGACAGCCCTATGGCAGGTCTCTGATGCCATCTGTCCTTCTGTGGCACCAGCCTGCTCCAGCTGTTTCCAGTGACTGTGGACGGGAGAGGGCTCAGAAAACTCCCTGGTGCTCCAGAAGCCAGCATCTTGGTGGCAATGGGGTGACATCAGTGCCTCACAGAGTGTGGGTGCCCTGTCTGCTGAGTGCTGGAGAAGAGGGAATGTGGGGAGAGCTCAAGGATGCTGGAGAAGGGGGTGGGTGAAATGGGGCCATCACAGCTAGGCAGTACCCCAGACTCTGGCTGTGCCCAGAGCTGCTGCAGGGGTTGGTGTTCACCCCACGCCATCTCTCTGCTCCACAGCTCCAGAACCGGCTCCCCGAGGCGCTGCTGCACTTCACCGAGTGCGTGCGGGAGCTGCTGCTGTTCCTGGTGCAGAGCTGCCTGCTGCCCCTGCTGCAGGGCCTGGCTGCAGTGCTGCAGCAGGGCTGGCAGAGCTGCCTCGACTCCTGCAAGTGAGCATCCCTCGGGCTGTGCTCCCCCTTTGGGCTCAGCTCTCAGTGCTGCAGTTGTCCCTGTGTCTCTCCTGTGCTGGCCGGGGCTGTCCCCAGTCCTGCTCTGCAGACCCAGCACCAGGGCTGGCATGGCCCTGCCCAGGGGGCTCCTGTATCCCCCATGTCATTCATCCCTTCTGGCTCTGACTGCCCTCTGTAATCCTTTGTCCTTGCTTTTCCAGTGGGGACGTGACGTGGCAGTGCGTGAGGGACCACTTGATGAGCTTCACCTATTCTTCCTGGATTTACCTGCAAAACGCAACCCTGGCCCTCAAAAACTGGGCCCTGGCCATGATTTCTGGACACTGAACTGCTCCCTGGAGGTCACACCATGTCCCAGTATTCTAGCTGCCAAGGGATACTCAGAGTGCAGCAGGATTTTGGACAGAGGCATCAGGGGCAATGCCCACAGGAACTTCGGGTCAAATCCAGGCTTTTGTGGAGGTTTATTTTTCTGGGGGGCTGGAGAGACACATGCCCAGGTTTTTCCACACCCTGTGACCACTTTGGCTTTCCCTGTCCCACTGTCCCTGGGTGGGTGATGCCCATCCCCTTGTGGTGTGCCTGCTTACAGGATCAGGGGAGGACACCTGGAGCCCCTCACCTTCCCACCCCTTCCCACCAATGAATGAACTGATTTATTTTATTATTTTTTCCTTATAATTGCTCCATATGCTTTCTATTTCTTCCTCATTGGAGATGGCTGTGCGTGGTGGGGGGGAGGGGCTGTCCAGACCCCCCTGCACCCCCATTCCCACCCACAACGGGAGGGGCCATGCCTCGACTGGACCCTGAACGCTCCGGCTGGGGCAGTTCAGAGGAGTCCAAGGAGCTGCTGGTGCCAAGTGGTGCCACCCCACGGGTCAGCCCTGGGTATGGGGTGTTTGTGTGGAGTGGGGAGGTGTCAGGTTTGACCTATGCCAGTGTGGGTGTGTCACCTGTGTGGGTGTGCATGGGGGTTGGGAGTGCCTGTGTCCTTACAGGTGTGTGTGCAGGGGCACCTGTGTGTACCTCTGTGCTCACCCAGGTGTGCTGTCAGTGCCTCTGTGCATACCTGTGCTCCATGTATGTGTCCATGCAGATCCCTGTCCATTTACACCCCAGTGTCCGGTCACACCCCAGTGTCCATTCCCACCCCAGTGTCCGGTCACACCCCAGTGTCCATTCCCACCCCAGTGTCCGGTCACACCCCAGTGTCCATTCCCACCCCAGTGTCCGGTCACACCCCGGGGTCGCTGCTGGCGCGGAGCCCAGCGAGGGGCGTGGTCAATGCCGTGGAGGGGCGTGGTCAATGCCATGGAGGGGCGTGACCGGCTCGCTGTGAGAGAGGGGCGTGGTCGAGAGGAGCAGCCGCCCCAGAGCCGCTGTGGCCGTTGCCGAGGCGCCAGCCAATGGGAGGGCGCGTTGCTGGGAGGTGGCAGCCAATGGCCGTACGTGTTGCTGTTGCCGGGCGGCCCGCACCGGCCGTCCCGCGGCCGTCCCGGGGCGATGCCGGTCCCGGCCCTGCCGGGCCATGGAGATCCGCTGCGGGGGTCTCCTCTTCAGCTCCCGCTTCGACTCGGGGAACCTGGCACACGTAGAACAGGTGCGGCCTACAGAGCCGGGGGGTGGTCCCTCCGCCCGCGCCAACGCTCTCCCCGCCGCCGACTACGAGTTCNACAGGTACCGGCGGGCGGGGGAACCGGGAAGAGGCGACTGGTACCGTGCGGGGGGCTCGGGATCCGGATGGATTCCCCCGGGAGAGGTTCTGGCGGGGCCCCGGGAGTGGCTAGTGCGGTGTGGGGCTGGCGCTAGAAGAAGGGTTGGTGGGGCTGGGGAAGCCGGTGATGAAGAGATACCTTGGGAGGGGGCTCGGGGGGGTCTGTGCCCTCCCCTGGGGGGTCTGACGGGCTCTGGCGGGACTGGGTGGTACCGGGTAGGGGTGGGTGCCTCGGGAAGAGGGAGCCGTGGGGCTGGGGGTCTGAGGAAAGGGGATGGGGGAAGCAGCGGGGTCAGAGGTGCCCTGGGAGGGGGATCAGGCGGTCTGGTTCCGTCCCCCGCGGGGCTCTGACAGATCCTGTGGGGCCGGGTGGGTGGAAGAGACACCGGAGAGCTCGGGGACCCCCGGGCGGGGGCTGAGCCGGCGCCGCTCCACCCTTCCCCAGGTCCTGGTTCTACTTCAGCGTGCGGGGGGGGGCCCCGGGGAAGCTGATCAAGCTGCACATCCTGAACATGAACAAGCAGAGCCGGCTGTACGCGCAGGGCATGACCCCCTTCGTGCGCACCCTGCCCGTGCGCCCGCGCTGGGAGCGGATCCGGCAGCGGCCGAGCTTCCAGGTGAGAGCCTGGAGTGCTCCCCGTGCCAGCGGTGGGGGGCAGGCAGGCACGGACCCTATGCTCGGGGCAGGGGCAGCTCTGGAGGCACAGCCACCCTTTGCTTCCCGCCCTGGGGTGAGCCCCAGGTTCTGCTGGCTTGGTGGAGCAGTTGGTTTGTTCCTGGCATCTCCAAGGGAGGGATAGGAGCAGCAACAGCTGCTATGACATGGGGACAGCCAAGGGCCAGTGGCCACGGGCACCCCCAGTGCCTGGTGGGGGCCAGAGGAGAGCAGCAGAGGCTGTGCTAGGCTGGCTGTGCCCCTGATCCCGTGCCCAGCCCTCTCCATGTCCGTGGCAGGTGGTGGAGACGCAGTTCGTGCTGTCCTTCGTGCACCGCTTCCTGGAGCACCGCGGGGCCACCACCTACTTTGCCTTCTGTTATCCCTTCTCCTACACGGAGTGCCAGGACATGCTGGCACAGCTGGATGGCCGCTTCCAGGACTGCAGGCACATGTCCCCCAGCAGGTGTGCCCCCACTTCCTCCTTCCTGGCTTTTGTCCCGCCTTCCTAGCTCTCACACCTTTCCTGGTCTGTGCCTGCTCGGGTTTTTTGCCCTGGGGAAGCTCTGTCTGCAGCAGGAGGGTCTCTGTGTCCTCCCCAGAGCTCCCTTTCCCATGCTTCTCTGTGCCCTAGCTCTGCACAAGCAGTGGCAGCAGCTCGCCCTGAGCTACCCATGGGGTTCCAGAGGATCCCTTATTGTTCTGGAACCCAGTGCCTCCTGCCAGAATGGGTTATCTTCCTGGTGGGATGAATCCCTCAGTGCCCTGTTCCTCCTGCTGGGATGCATTATCTCCCTGATGGGATGACCTGACCTTCTGTGCCGGGTCTGTCTGTGCACAAGCTGATCCCCCACAGCTGGGGGGGTTGGGCAGTGCAAACCCAGCCCTGGGCCCCCTCCTTATCCTGAAGGAACAGCTGCTCATATTCCCAGCAGGCTCTGAGGGGCTCTAGCAGCAAACAGCCCAGATGTGGGGGTGGTCCTTGTGGGGCTGGGGCTGCACAGCTGGGAGCCCCTTTGCTCCTGGGGCTGGCTGAGGTCCCTTCTCACCCCACAGCCCCCTTGACTCGGTCTACTACCACCGGGAGCTGCTCTGCCACTCTCTGGACAAGCTGCGTGTGGACCTGCTGACCATCACCTCCTGCCATGGCATGCAGGAGAAGCGGGAGCCCCGGCTGGACAAGCTTTTCCCAGACACCAGCACACCCCGGCCTCGCTGCTTCACTGGAAAGAGGGTGAGAGACCACACCAGCATCGGGGCTGGGCTGGGGGGCCAGCAGCCCCCGTGGTGGCCCATGTGTTGGCACCTTTCTGCAGCCCCTATGTCTGTGCCCAGAATGGTGTCACGCCCCAAGGGCTGGAGCATTTGGGCAGAGTTTGTGGAGCAAAGTCTGTGAGACCCTGTGCTATTGCAGTATCCTGGAGCAGGCAGGACACGCCTCTCACCCCGTCCGTTTGTCCCCAGGTGTTTTTCCTCAGCAGCAGAGTCCACCCGGGAGAAACCCCCTCCAGCTTCGTCTTCAATGGCTTCCTGGACTTCATCCTGCGGGAGGAGGATCCCCGTGCCCAAATGCTGCGGAGGATGTTTGTCTTCAAGCTCATCCCCATGCTGAACCCCGACGGGGTGGCACGGGGCCACTACCGGTGAGTGCAGGGCCTGCCCAGGCTCTCCTGGCTGGGAGCCTGCTCTGTGTTTCATGGAATCATTGGGTTGGAAAAGCCCTCCGGGACCACTGAGTCCAACCATTTCCCCAAGAAAAAGAAGCAGAAACCATTTATTTGAATATTGGTTGATATGTGCGAGCAAAAGGTGAGTGTCCTTCACTTACAGGTGTGGATATGGGAAAGGCTGTGAGTTTGCTAAAGAAGGGATCTCAGGACCCTGATTCTATGATTTTTGTGAAATTTATAAAAATCATAGAATCCTGGATTCACTTGGGTTGGAAAAGTCCTGTGAGCCCATTGAGACCAACCATCCCCAGCACTGCTCAGGCCACCACTGACCCATGTCTCCAAGTGCCACATCCACAGGGCTTTGAAATCCCTCCAGGGATGGGGACTCCACCCCTGCCCTGGGCAGCTGTGCCAGGGCTGGGCAGCCCTTTCCATGAAGAAAGTGTTCCCAATATCCAACCTGAGCCTGCCCTGGTTCAACTTGAGGCTGTTCCCTCTGGTCCTGTCCATTGTTCTCTGGGAGCAGAACCAAACCCTCCCACATGGCTACATCCTCCTGTCAGGGAGTTGCAGGGAGTGACAAGGTCCCCCCTGAGCCTCCTTTTCTCCAGGCTGAGCCCCTTTCCCAGCTCCCTTAGCCTCTCTAGGTGCTCCAGCCCCTTCCCAACTCCATTCCTGTCTCTGGAGAGGATCATGCAGGGCTCTGCCACACTGTGCAGTGTCAGTGCTCTGGCAGCTTCTGGCCATTGGTATGGCCATTGTACTCCAGGACAGAGCCCAAAGCCCTCGGCATGCCAAGGTGAGCTCAGCCCTGCTGAAGATGCTCATCTCTGCTCTCTCCCTGCAGCACTGACTCACGTGGGGTGAACCTGAACCGGCAGTACCTGCACCCCGATGCTGAGCTGCACCCCGCGGTGTACGGGGCCAAAGCCGTCCTGCTCTACCACCACATCCACAGCCGTGTCCTGCCAGGCTCTCCAGACTGGAGGACGTTTGTCTCCCCGCTCAGCACCAGCTCTCTGAGCATAAAATCTCCCAACTGTCCCGTCCCAGCCACGGAGGGCACGTTATCAGAGCTGGACAAAACCAACAACTTCCGCAACTCCCCCAGCACCTGGCGTGCCAGCACCCACTCGTGCCTGGCCCAGGATGTCCAGCTGTCAGACAGCACAGAGCGAGCCAGCTGGATCCTGCCATCGAGCCACAGCACCGAGCACTGTGAGGAGGGGCCGTGGGCGCCTCCCCCAGCCCCTGTCCCCAAAGCTGCCGAGCCCCCAGAGCCCATTGCACCCCGGGACAGTGGCCTGGCTTACTACGTGGACCTGCACGGCCACGCATCCAAGCGCGGCTGCTTCATGTACGGCAACAGCTTCAGCGACGAGAACGACCAGGTGAGGGCGCAGCCAAAATCCAGAGCTGCTGTGGCTGCCGGGACACTGCTGCTGCTCTGCCCGCTACTCACCGGCCCCAGTGTCTCCACTGCTGGGAGAGGGGCATGGAATCCCTGTCACAGTTACTTCCTTTTCCTTTTCTTTTCCTTCCTTCTCTTTTCCTTCCTTCCTTCCTCCTCCTTTCTTCTTCCTCCTCTCTCTCCTCCCTCAGTCTGGTGACCAGGGCAGCAGGAGGTCTCAGATTGCCCTGGGAGCTGGGGTGGGCCAGCAGGGTGCCCTCCCAGCTCACTGTCAGGAGAACCCATCAGGAGTTGGGCAGGGGGTGGGCAGCATGCCCTGGGCACAGCTGGAGCTTGTGAGACCCTGGAACTGTGGGCAGAGTGGGCCCTGGTGCAACCCTGTGCTGAGCACTGGTCCCACCGGGGCAGGATGAGCAGCCAAGGGTCACCCCTCTTGCTCCCTGCACTCTGCAGGTGGAGAACATGCTGTTCCCCAAACTCATCTCCCTGAACTCACCTCACTTTGACTTCATGGGCTGTAACTTCTCGGAGAAGAACATGTACGCGCGGGACAAGCGGGACGGGCAGTCCAAGGAGGGCAGCGGGCGCGTGGCTGTCTACAAGGCCCTGGGCATCATCCACAGGTAGGGCAGCACTGGGGCCATCCTGGTGGCACCAAGTGCTTGTGCTGGGCGAGGGGTGTTAGACAAATGGGAAACAGTTCCGTGGGACAGACGTGTCCTGCATGGCCCCAGGGTGGGTCAGCAGAGGCTGGGCCTGGCTGTGCCCTGGGTGCTGCTGTGTTCCTGAGACACAGGCTCAGCCAGGCTCCTTTCCTTCCTCTTCCTTCCCATCCCTCCTGCAGCTGCTCTGGCCTCTTCTCCCTGCTCTTGCACAGCTTTCTGAGGGGAATTCTCTTCTTTCCTCTCTATACTGAGCTGTAATTAAATAGAGTTGCAGTGAGCACAGCATCCCCATGGCTGTGTGTGAGATTCCAGCCTCGGCCCATCAGTGATCCTGTGAGTTGGGGATACCTGTGATCCACCCCTCTCCCACGTGGGATGGGATATTCCTGGCCTGTTCCTGTGCTGAGAACATACCATGGGGTGAGGCAAACAGACTGGAGGTTCTCTGTTTCCTCAGCACTTGCTGTGCGCTCAGCTGCTGCTTCCTGCCCAGCACCAGTCCAGCCCCACAGGAACAAACACACACATGGGCTTTGGGCTTGGGTCACTGGGGTACTTTGCTCTATGACTGACCTGAAGTAGCCCAGGTTGTTGATCCAACAGTGATATCCCAAAAAGTGCTGGGAATGCTCACAGTGCATGTGTGGTCCCTCAGGCAGATTGGGACAGAGCTGCCCAGGTTTTCTGCTGTGCTGGCCCTGCAGCTGTCTCTGGGCAGTGGGACAGATGGCAGCCATCCCAGCTGGCAGCTCTTAGTCCACAGTCCTCCATCCCTCCTCCTCCTGGAGGACGTGCTCCAAGGCACCTTGAGGGTCAGGTGGAGGCTGTAGCTGCCCACTCCCTGGATTGTTGGTGTGGACAGCAAATAATTCCCTTTTGCTACCCATCAGGGACGCCCCCCCCTATTCCCCATCACCTTCCAGAGGTGGCCAAGAAGTCACCTCACAGGAACCTTGGCACTTTGGCTGCCACCCTCAGGGCCCTAGACATCCATCCCAAATTCCCATCATGCTGATCTCTGGTACATCCATGCATCCCCACACAGGGAATGGGCCATTCATGCTGTCAGAGGGTGCTGTCCTCAAAACCCTGCCACTTACCCTGCACTTCTGTGTCCTTTGGAGCAGGACCCCCTTCATGGTGCAAAATGGGACAATGGGACCCCCTTTCCGGTGCCCTGAATCTGCTGAAGTGGCTCTCCCAGGGGAATAATGTGGGATAACCCCAGCCCTGCTGTGGGTTTGTGGGGTAACAGGGGCTCCCTCGTGCCCCACAGCTACACCCTGGAGTGCAACTACAACACGGGGCGCTCAGTGAACAGCATCCCGGGGGCCTGCCATGACAACGGGCGTGCCAGCCCCCCGCCACCGCCCGCCTTCCCCTCCCGATACACCGTGGAGCTCTTCGAGCAGGTACAGGGCCCAGGGGAGCCTGTGTGGGGAATGAGATCTGGAGAGTGGGCTGGGGTTTGGGGCTGAGTTTCTTTCTTCCGTTTGCTTTGCTGTCCCAGGCTCTAGGGAGCTGCCCCTCTTCCCAGTGCCCCCATTGCCTGGCATTCTCTCTTCCTGGAATCCCCACTTCCTGGTGCCTTCATTTTCCCTCATGTCCCCCCTTCTCCTTGTGGTTTCCTCACCCTGTGACCCCCTCACTACTGCTCCTCTCCCCAGTGCCCCCCACTGTATCCTTCCTTCCCTGTGTCCCCCTTTCTGTCCCCATGCTTCCTCTCTTCCTGTGCTCCCCTGCTCCCTATGCTCCCCCATGCTCCTTGTGCCCCCTCACGCTCAGCCGTGCACCTTTCTCCTGTGCCCCGCACTGTTCCCGCTCTCTGCTTGTGCCCCGCTCACCTGTGCCCTGTCCCGGGCAGGTGGGCCGGGCGGTGGCGGTGGCGGCTCTGGACATGGCCGACTGCAACCCCTGGCCGCGGATCGTGCTGTCGGAGCACACCTGCCTGGGCAACCTGCGCGCCTGGATGCTGAAGCACGTGCGGGGGCTGCGCGGCACCGGCGGGGGCCCGCGGAGGAGAGGAGGTGCCAGGACCCCCCCCAGGAGCTCCACGTAAGGGCCGGCTGGGGCGAGCGTGGGAGCTGCAGGATAACGGCACTTAGAGATGATAAATGTCCCCAAGTGAGTCACCTGCCAGGGTCACCTGCCCTGGCCCTAGCCCTTCCAAGCTCCGGGAACTGCAGTTGTCAGTCCCTCTGCTCCGAGCCATCGGCAGAGAAGGGCAGAGTGTGAACTGGTTGTGATTTGCCTGCCCCAGTCATCTGGGAGGTCTCTCCTGTGTCACCTCCAGCACTGGACTGGGGTGGGAGAGGCTGAGGGAGCTGGGAGGCTCAGCCTGAAGAAGAGGAAGCTCAGGGTTCGTCTCCACAGCTCCCTGGCAGCAGGGTGGAGGCAGGTGGGGGTTGGGCTCTGTTCCCAGGGAATAAGGGACAGGACCAGAGGGAACAGTTGTGCCAGGGGAAGTTCAGGTTGGATATTGGGAGCAATTTCTTCATGGAAAGGGCTTTCCAGCACAGGGCAGGGGTGGAGTCCCCATCCCTGGAGGGATTTAAAAGCTGTGTGGATGTGGCACTTGAGGCTATGGGTTGGTGGTGGCCTGGACAGTTCTGGGGGTGGTTGGACACGATGGTGTCTAAGGCCTTTTCCAAACTCAGCAATTCCATGATTTGGGACTGGGGGTGAAGGAACCCTGAGACAACGCTGCTGGGACAGCGATGTACGGCGCAGGGCACTGGGGCTGCAGCTCTCAGGGACAGGTGTGGTGACATCCTTGTCCCCAGCTGTTTTCCAGCTCCTGAGGAGAAGTCCAGGGCTCTGCCAGGGGTGGTGCCGCAGCCACTCAGCACTTGGTGCTGGACTGTGATGGTGGGTGGAGGGTGCAGAGGGGAGCCCCCCTCACCGTGCTGGGCTGACCCCCCTGTCTCCCCCCTCCAGTGGGCTGCCCACCTCGGCCTCTGACAACACACTGGCCCGTGCCAGGAGCTTCAGCAACGGCACCAGTGGGAGTGGGGGCAGCCAGCAGGACTCCCCCCGGATCCGAGCCTCCCCCAGCTTCACCTTTGGCAGCCCCAGGCCCCCGGCTGCGGCTGTGGCCTCCCAGAGCTCCCTGAGTGGCAGCAGCACCCCGGCTCTGGGCAGAGGTAAGCCAGGCTGGGGCCCCCTTGCACGCCTGCTGCGGCGCCTGTCCAGCTGCTGGGCAGGACCACAGCCCTGAGGGAGGTCAGCGCCGGCGTGTCCTGGGCTCGGACACAGTGACCGTAGGTTTGTGTGGAACAGGGAGTGTGAGGGGCCCCCATCCCCACAGGAGGGTCCTGAGCGGGGTCAGGGCTGACACTGCACAGCAACACCTGCAGTTTTACAGCCCTGCTCCTGCTGAGCTCCTGCTCCACAGCCCTTCAGCCCTGGCTGGGCAGGAGCTGCTGCTGCTCCGCTGGGATGTGGGGGACCCTGAGCACTGGGGCTGCAGGGAGATGCCCCCCTCCAGTGCTGGGGCCAAGGGGCTTCTGTAGAAGCCAGCACAGAAAAAAACCGTTGCTCAACTTGCCACTGTTTCCAAGCATTCCTGAGGCCAGCAGGGACACACCAAAGTGCCTTTCACCTCTTTAGGCACTGGCTGGGCAACAGTGGGTTATGACCTGTGGCTGTGGTGAGGTGAGCTGGCAGGGGCCATCAGGGGATTTCCAACATGCAGAGTCCCCTCTGCTGGGGGCTGATGTGCTGCAGTGGGGTGCCCAAATCAGGCAAGACCCTGGCTATACCCCCTGTGCTAGCATTGCCAGGGCCATGGGGGGCGGGCAGTGGCAGGGGAAGCCGTGCAGCCCTGTGCTCCCATCCACTGTGGGGCTCTGCCTTGGGGGCACCGTGCTCCAAAGCCTCCCAGTGCCCAGGGCTGGGGGGCAGGTGCCTGGCTGTGCCTGAAGCTGTGCTTATGTTGACCTCTGCATTCCTCTGGTATCTGTCGTGTTGTCCTCGGGGTTTGCTGCCCAGCCCTCTGTCATGACTGTGTCTTGTCTGCCATGAGAACATGGTGGGGAGGAAATAAAAGGCTGATGTTCTCATGGGCACGTTGTTCCGTCTGTTCCTTTGGCCGGGCCCGCCTGGAGCGAGCTTTGGCCCCATCCCTGGCTGAAGGGACTGGGGACACTTGGGGGCGTGAGCAGGAACAGACCGTGTGAGCCAGCGGGGTGGAGCCTGGTCCATGGTGTCCCCAGGACCCATTGGGTGGGGTTTCCTGCCTCCCTGGCCCGTGGTCCCCGCTGGCACAGCCTCTTCCAGCAGAATGAGTGCCCCATGGGACACTGTACCCTCGTGCTGCCTGGCACTGGGACCAGGACCTGGCTCTTCCTCCCCTGCCCTGGCATCAGCTTGACCTGCTTCCTGCCTGGCTGCTCCAGCTGCTCTCCCACCACCTCCTCCCACCACTCTCCACCTACGAGGGGCCCAGCACTGTCAGCACCACTGTGTCTGCACGGGGACCAGGGCCCAGGGATGCTCTGACCCCTGGCTGGTGCTCTCACGCTGGCTGTGCCACCCCAGCCTCTGCCCTCCCCAAGCAGCAGGGAAGGAGCTGAGTGCGCTTGGAGGTGTGACAGGGATGGCACAGTGTGAAGACCCTGGTCTTGTCCCACCCTCCCCCTTCTTCCTCATGTCCCACTCCAGCGTGGCCACACCCTGGATAGCCCAGAGCTGTGTTCATGCTAGGGTGAGGGGGTCTCTGCCAGACCCCCGGTGATACCCTCAGCTGCCATTTGCTGGCTGAGGTTGGTCCCCAGGTTGTGCTGTTTTAGTCCAGGTGAAGCCAGCTGCCACTTGCCAGGACCTCCACTGGCAGCAGGGGCTGTGGCCCATCTTGCCCAGCAGAGGCTCCTGCTTGCGGGGTCCCATTTGCTGCAGGGTCTGGCCCTGGCTTCACCCCAGTGGGCAGTGTGCCCCCCCCCCACCTCACTTCTTCAGTGGGATGGGGAGAAAACTGGGTTGGGACAAAGGCTTTAACCAGGTGAACAGAAACTGGGAGCAAAACTGAGGCAACTCAGGTGTGTTCCTTCAAATACCTTCCTCTTCACCCCCCAGCTCCCCTGGCTGAGTGGATGCCCGATGCTCCAGGACACACCCAGGTTCAGAGGGCATGGCTGTGCTCCCAGCTCCTCGCTCCTGGCTAAGCCTGGCCAGCATGGTGACACCAGTGCCATAAGAAGCCAGGCCAGGAATTTGGCTGGAGCTGGGGCCAATGATGTGCAGAAGGACACAGAACAGCTGGTGCAGAGCCCGTTGCACTGGCAGCACAAGCTGGGATTGAGCTCTGTGCCCATCACATCCCATCGGTGCCAGACGCTCCCAGGGTGACCCCTCGGTGTTGGGCTGTGCAGAGGGGCCTGGCCCCAGCAAAGCTGGCAGGGAGGGGCACTTGGCGTGGCCACTGCAGGGTACTGTGTCACTAGGCTGTTCCAGTGTGCCCCAGGATGGGCAGCTGGTGACTGCACCATGGCACTGAGCCCCTCGCCAACACGGGCTGAGCCTTGTCTCCTCTGTCACACAGGGACTCTACCCAAGGGCACCCAGGCAGCGCTGAGCACTGGCCAGGGACCACGGGAGGCCCAGCGAGGCGTGGGAGAGCTCCAGGATATGGCACCTCTGCAGGTACCAGAGGCATCACCAGGGAGGGGACCTGGGGGTGCAGCAAGGCCTGTGCCCAGGGAAGGGGCTGCCCCATGGCTCTGCTGGGTGAGCCCGTTGGGGGGGACATGTCTGGGGGGATGCCCTAAAGACTGGGAGCCCCCCCACCTGTGGACAGGTATTTCTGTCCCACATACTTTTCCCCAAGACACAGGGAAACCGCAGGGACAAAGACCTGGAACTGATCCTCTTGCCCCCTCTCCCACAGGTTCTCCCAATGAAGCTGAATGCCCGGAGAGCCCCAGAAAGGCCTGGGTAGGTGCTGCTGCCAGCTGTGGCGTGGGGTCATCTCAGAGCCCTTGCCAACAGTGAGGCAGTGGGAGCCCGGAGCAAAGCCCCTGCCAGGCAGGGAGAGCTGGATGAACAGACACCCCCATGCAGGGGGCAGCGGGGCACGAGAGGAGCTGGGGTCACCGAGAGCACTGTGCCCCACTGACACCGGTCTCTGTCCCACAGGGCTCTGCATGGAGGCCCCCGTGCCCCCCGCGAGGGTGCTGAGCACCGAGGGACCCTTCCTGTGCTGGGGCAGAGGCCTGTACCCCCAGCTACAGCCCCGCCGTACCAGGGAGCTGCGGAGCGGGCAGGGGTCTACCGGCCCTGCTCCGCCCCGTGGCGGCAGCACCTGGACAAGGGCACTGTCCTTGTGGACCCCCTGTCCCTGCCCACGCCGCTGTCCTCCACCACAGCGGCCGAACACCGATCCCACCTTACCCAGCTCCTGCCGACAACTCCTCTCTTCCTGCGCTGAGCCCCCGCCCGGCCCTGCTGAGGGACTCCCGCGCTCCCACCCCAACCCCGCTCCTCCCCGCGGGCCCGGAGGAGGGGCCCGGCCCGACGGGGAGTTTATGACGCCACACGGTTTTGTGGTGTATCATCGTGTTTCTGTTAAAGCTGGTTTGGAAGAAGCTCGGCCTCGCTCCTCTCGGGGCCCCGCCGAGGCACCGTGGGGCAGCCCCGCGGGAGGGAGCGAGGGGCGGCGGCAGCGGCGCCGCTGCGGGGGCATCGCGGTGCGGGGCTTCGCCGGCGCTCCCTCACTCCTGCTTCTTGGGGTTGTTGACGGCCACATAGTGGTAGAGGACGACGAGGAGGAAGAGCGAGACGCCCAGCATGTTGGCGAAGATAGCGAGCTGCACGTCCGTGATCATCCTGCCGGGGAGGGGGAGACACACACGGTAGCATCCCGCAGGGACCTGCGGAGGGCCCCGCCGCCGGCAGGACCCGCTGAAGGGTCCAACCCACCCCCGCGGCACGGCGCGGCTCCCGCTCCTGCCTCATTCCCCCGGT
>VWZS01007449.1:0-26633 GCA_013397075.1 Rhabdornis inornatus | reverse complement strand
CCCGCTGCCCCACGGCCCCCGGCCCCCCCACTGCCCCCCACAATAAAGATGCGGCACCGGGTTTTGTACCCGTGGCTCCGGGTCCATCCCTCGCCCACGGCGGGACGTGGTGGGGAGGGGGCTGGTGGCTGCCGAGTGTCACCGTGGCACCGAGCCCCGTGGTGGCCCCAGCAGCGTCACCCCTGTGCACAGCAGGGTGGGGGTTTGGGGTGGGAGTTTGGGGATCTCCAGCTGTTTGGGGTTTGGGGATGTCCAGCTGTTTGGGGTGGGGGTTTGGGGGTGTCCAGCTGTTTGGGGTGGGGGTTTGGGGATGTCCAGCTGTTTGGGGTGGAGTTTTGGGGGTGTCCAGCTGTTTGTGGTGGGGGGTTGGGGGTGTCCAGCTGTTTTGGGGTGGGGTTTTGGGATGTCCAGCTGTTTGGGGTAGGGGTTTGGGGGTGTCCAGCAGTTTGGGGTGGGGATTTGGGATGTCCAGCTGTTTTGGTTGTGGTGTGACAGGGGTGGACTCAGGTTCCAAGGAGACTGGGGGGTGCTGGGACCTGCCAGGTGCTGTGGTCATGTCCTGATGTGCTGTGGCAGCCTCCAGGGCACCCCATGCCCCCAGGTGATGGGAGCTGGGGCTGGTGGGGGTGACAGGAGGTGGCTCCTGCCCGGGGGGACCCTATGGGACCACATTGCTGCTGATTGCACCTCTGGGGCTGCTTTCACCACAGAATGGGTAACCCCATTCTTCCACTTCAGGGCTGTTTCCTGGCCTGCCAGGGCATTGGGGGTGCTGTGCCCTCCACTGTGCCCTGGAAGGAGCAGGATGGGGCTGGTGGGAGGTCCCAGGGCTGTCGATGGTAGAACAGGCTCCAGGCTGGGTCTGGAGCACTGGCACCTCCTTAGAGATTTCATTGGTTTTGGTTGTAGTTCCTGTGCAGATACTTTGGTGAAGAAAGGTCAGGATTTGGGCCCAGGCAGAGGGGGATGTCCAGCCCCAGTCTGTGCCCTAACTGTGTGGGAGCTCATTAATGGTGAGGTGGGGATTGAGCCTTTTGTCCTCAGGTGCTCTTGACATCTTCAGTGCAATCATCAGGTGAGCACCAGTGGCACTGTCTGTCTGTCTGTCTGTCTGTCTGTACCATTGGGGGGTTGGTGTGGGAGAGGGTCAGAGCGTGGCTGTTCTGTTAGTGCAGCTCCACTGCTGGTGATGTGTAAAAACCGTGCGAGAAAATATCAAATCCCAGGATGGTTTCAGTGAAAAGAGACCTTAAATCCCCGCCAGTGCCACCCCTGCCATGGCAGGGACACCTCCCCCTGTCCCTGGAATGTCCAGCCTGGCCTTGGGCACTGCCAGGGATCCAGGGGCAGCCACAGCTGCTCTGGGCACCCTGTGCCAGGGCCTGCCCACCCTGCCAGGGAACAATTCCTGCCCAAGATCCCATCCAGCCCTGCCCTCTGGCACTGGGAGCCATTCCCTGTGTCCTGTCCCTCCATGCCTTGTCCCCAGTCCCTCTCCAGCTCTCCTGGAGCCCCTTCAGGCCCTGCCAGGGGCTCTGAGTTCTCTCTGGATCCTTCTCTAGGCTGGACATTCCCAGCTCTCCCAGTCTGTCTCCAGAGCAGAGGGGCTCCAGCCCTTGGAGCCTCTCCATGGCCTCCTCTGCACCCACTTTTATCAGTTTAACTTTAGGGGATCAATGGGATCCGTGCTCACAGCCAGCCATTCTGGCACTGCACAGCCAGACTCTCGTTCTGTACTGCTCTGGGGCAGCAAATCCCAGCGTGAGCAGAATCTTTGGGAAATTGTTTCTCTGGAATGGCATTCCCATTGTCAGCAGAAGGTGGAGATCCAGAGCCATGATAGTAATCCTTGGAGAGGAGGGAATTGAAAACTAGGAAGGGCTCAGTCTTTCTGTATTGTCCCTCGACTGTGTCCTCTTGGAAGATTCTGTGTCCCATCCTGGGATCATCCCTGGGCAATGACGGCTCTGGCCCCTCACAGCCCATGGGTGCAAAGGGAAGGAGAGATTCCTGCTGGTGGCTTTCTAAGATTTACCAATCTCAGAAGGATCACTGTCCTCCTAGCCATGAGAAGAAGGAGATTTTAAAGGAAAATGGGTGTGAGAGCCTTCCTACAACTCCTAAAATCACGGAATCATTAAGACTGGAAAAGTCCCCTGACACAACTGAGTATTCCTGACCATTCCCCCAGCACTGCCCAGGCCACCAGTGACCCCTGTCCCCAACCACAGGGCTTTTAAACTCCCTTGGGGATGGGAATCCACCCCTGCCCTGGGCAGCTGTGCCACGGCAGGACAGTCCTTTCCAAGGAATTGTTCCCAATATCCAAGCTGAGCTTGGCCTGGCCCAGCCTGAGGCCATTTCCCCTTGTCCTGTCCCTGTTCCCTGGCAGCAGAGCCCGACCCCCCCTGGCTGTCCCCTCCTGTCAGGGACTTGTGCAGAGCCACAAGGTCCCCCCTGAGCCTCCTTTTCTCCAGGCTGAGCCCCTTTCCCAGCTCCCTCAGCCTCTCCTGGGGTTCCAGCCCCTTCCCAGCTCCCTCAGCTGCTTCTTGAGCTCTGTACTCTGCCCTTCCAGCCCCGTGGGGCTGTTCTGACCTGCCTGTTCTAAGCTGGATCTGGATCCGGTTACTGGAGGGTTAATCTCCCTCCACGGTCTGGGGATGGGCAGAGCTGTGCTGTGGGAGTGCTGCAGGCTCCTTTTTGCAGGGAAGGATGGAGCTGAGGCAGCTGAGGAAGATTATCCTTTATCCTTTATCCATTATCCATTAACCTTTATTATCCATGAATGCTTTCCAGAAAGTGAGATGGACAATGAACCCACCGAGGAGGGGAAGATCAGCTGACCTGGATCTGCTGCATCTGCAGATAACCTGGGGAGTGAGAGGGGTCCTAATTACCCTTGATAATTAGTGGGGGCTAAGGTGTGCAGGGATGCCTCACCTCTGCACCACTGACACCTGACATTGTCATTCCTGGGGGAGAACTGGAATGCAGTGATCAAGTGAAACTAAAATCACAGGTTGGAATGTTGGATGTGTTAGTCACTCCCAGGCATTCCTAGGAACCAGCCACCCCCAGCACAGTGATCAGCACACCCTGACCTCAAGAACTTGACCTTAGCTGGGGGCTGGGGAGTGTGGGGAGCCGTGGGATCAGTCTTGGTGTTGGGCATTTCCAGAGCTGTAATCCAAGACATCCAAAGTCTCACTCCTGTGGTGCAGAGGCACCATGATGGCAACTGCAGAGAAAATACCCCAAAACTCGCAGCATCACAGTTCCAAGAGAGGGAACGGCCCTTTTCCTCCTTTAAATTGAGACTAACAAACGACTTGCCTGGGCAGCAGCACAGGGAGTCCTGGCATGGGGGAGCTTTGCACCAGGCTCCCCTATCCATTGGATTTACTGGCACAGGTCAAACACGAAATGCCTCAGAAGAGGGACCCAGACAAAGGAACCCCTGGGGATTTAATGGACTCACAGAATGATTCAGGTTGGAAGGGACCTTCAAGCTCGTCCCGTTCCACCCCCTGCCATGGGCAGGAACACCTTCCACTAGAGCAGGCTGCTCCGGGCACCTGAAATGACCCATCCTGTGTGTGCATGTCCATATGTCCATGTGTCTGTCTGTCTGTCTGTCCATGGTAGAGAAACTTCCCTGTCCGAGCATCCTGGAGCCACTCTGGCCTCAGCCACACCTGCACCGTCTGAGCTGCAGCTGCACCCTCCACATTCCCCCAGTCAGACCAGTTCCCCTCACTGGCTCAGCCCCAGGTTTCCCATCACAGAGCCTCAGATGTGCCAGTCTTTAAAATAATTTAATCTTGGTGCAATAACTAGTAACAAAACAATAACCTGGTGCCTCTGAGAAGGGACCCAGAACAAAGGAAGCCCTGGGCTCTCACCCCTCCCAGCCTGAGCACGGGCAAGTCTGGGGCCATTGACTCCTGCTGTGATAGGGCAGAAATGATTATCGACTTTAAATCACAAAGGATTCTCAGAAGTCATTTGATATCATCTACTTGATCATCCACTGCTTGTTCACATGCTGGGTCAGACAGTCCCCATCCATCAGGCTGCTCCCAGCTGGGACAAGTTCCTGGCATAGCCAGGGTGCTTCCTGAAGAGTCTTCCTGTCCCAGAGACCTACACAGCTCCTCAGCTACAGTCCCTGTGAAATGACACCTCTGTCTGATCCCACTGACATCTCCAGGTGTAGCTTCCTTTAGCCAGACTTTTCCTGCCCCTCCTGTGTCTTGTGGAAAGGCTCTGCCCAGTGGGATCTCTGCTCTGCTGCCATCAGGAAACGCCTGCTCCCAGCACAGGTGGCATTTCCAGAGTCTCTGCACAGCTTGTCACGGGTGGGAGTGGGAGCTTCAGACAGAGTTTATTAGAGAAGCCCTGTTGTTGAGGTGCAGAGAGGACGCCTGGGTTTCTGAACTCCTTCTCAGAGAGGAGCCCTGGCAAGGCTGGATCCAGTCTTAGCCTCAGATTCTCAACAGTTTAAGTAACTTTGTCCCATAGGATTAAAGATTGCAAAGCAGCCATATTTGTGTAAAATGAATTATTTATTATGACAAATGATTAGATGAAAGATCATAATCAGATGTATTTACTACACAGTATAAAAGCCAAAACTACTTAGTAGTGTCTAGTATAGAAGGGTATAGTCTAATATAATATAGTATAATGCACTATATCAAAGCAATTATACTAAAGCAATTGCACTAAAGCAAGCAAAGAGAAACAATTATTAAGCAGACATTGATGTAACTCACCACACCAGGTGGGCATGTCTCTTTCTCTTGAACACCCAAGGAGTATCCTTGGAGAGTATCTGCTTCTCGAGGGAGAAAACTTCATAGACACACTGCAAGCAGGAATATGTCAGGAGAGCCGACCATCTGAGGGTGGACTGGAGTCTCACAGTGTGCAGTGACATGACTGCCTGTCACATGTCTCCAGGTCAGCTTAGCAGCTCATTGACCAGAGCAGAGCATCCTGCTGCAAAGGGAAGCAGCCCCAAGGCTTCCCTCCAAGCTCAGTCTGAAAATTGAGCAATTTTGGCAAGTTTGGCAGCCCCCTGTGATTTTTTTTTTTGGAGGGGGCAGTATAAATAACGAAATATTCCTTGTCAGAACTGATTTTCCCCCAGCTGTCCATAGTCCATCACCATTTTGAGTTGCCTCTAAGTTTTCCCCTCATCTCTCTCCTCCTGCTGAGCTATCCCTCTCAAACACAGACTCAGGGACTGTGAGATCTAGAGTTTATTCTGGCCCACAATCAGATTCCCTGTGGATGTGACAATCCTGCTCTTCCCAGAACATCCCTGATGCAGCTCACCCCCGCAAAAAGCAGCCCAAGCATCTGGACTGATGTTGAGTAATTTTCCTCTTCCCAGCTGGGCTGCACATGTCAGAGCCCCCAGTTCTGCTCCTGCTCCCCCAGCAGCCCTGGAATGCCCTGCCCAGGATGAGACCCACGGCACTGGGCTGTGAGAGGGAGCAGCGGCTGCACCAGCCCAGGGCTACCTGCACTGTGCATCCCTTGCCCACACTGCTGGTGCTCTCCACCACCACAGAGGCATCAGACTTGCTGGATTCAGGTGTTCCTTCCTTTCCAGCCCCTTCCAGGTGCCTCTTGTGTGGCACTGGAGCTCAGGCTGCTGCACCTGGAGCCACCTGTGACCACCTCCCCCGATCCCTCATTCCTCTGGTTCCTCTCCACAAGGGATTCTGTCTCTCAGTCCTTTGCTGCCTCAGTCAGTTCTTCCAACCAAGGAACCCGTGGCCAAAAAATCCCACACCTCGTGCCTGCTTTTTGGGCATGGGAGCTTCATTCTGTTCTCTCTGTCTCCGTCATTCATTGCCCTTTCCCCAGTATGAAGCCCAAATATTTCCCTTTCCTTTTGGCCCAGCTGTTCCCTGTCCACAGGACACCTCAGGCCCGTTTGCTAAGGACAAACAGGAGCCAACCCCTCAGAGCCAACTGGCACAGGAATTTTGTACCTTGGTACCTTTTCTGCCAGTCTATTAAGAGCCAAAATTCTCTGCAGATTCAAGGGGTTGTGCCTTCAACCACCAAAAACCTACAGCAGAACTTTAAAAGCATTTTCTCATTTACTTTTCTTTTTTAAAGTATCACAGGGTTTCCTCCCCACCTCCAGGAAGGGGCCATACAAATCATCCGGCACCAGAACCCCTTTCCTGCTCCGGGAGGACTCTGGACCATCCCCTTGGAAGGACATGAAACAGTTTCCCCCAAGTTAATATAAATAAGATTAATTTTAAAACTGAAACAGTTTCCTCTTGCTGTGCCCGTGCAGCAAATCAGGCACAAGTGATGCCTTCAGTCATGGACAGAACGCAGCAATTCCTCAAGAACCACCACAAGTTCTCATTATGAAAAAGGTCTTCAAATATCCTGTGCACATTTTCTGTCCTCTCACCTAATAGAAATTTGTACGTAGGAAAGTGTACTTTTAGAAATAGTTTTTATAAACACACACAGAATAACCACCTTTACAAGCACCACTGCACAGGAATCTTACAGAGATACAAAAATAAAGCAGTGTTTCAGCTGACACTCGCCCTCTGGAGAACCTGCTCCTGGTGTAGGATTTCCCTCTGGATGCAGACCTCCCTGAATTCCTGTTTTTGGGGAGATCCCATGTGCACACAGCAGCCACCCAGAGTGATCACCTCCCCCTGTGTGTGTGTGCTCCACACACGGTGTCTGGGCACCGACTCCCTCTTCGGTAGCTGCAAAAGAAACTCTTCAGGTGCCTTAAGGGAATTCCCAGGCATTAAACACTGTCTGCAGCACATGGTAGAGCCCAGGATTTTACACAATTTCTCTCTTAATCCTCTAAATTGCTTCAACAACTCTGCCATCAACCTTTTCTCTCTCTTTGAAGCCCCAAATAATCCCCAGTGTTCCCAACTGCACAACTTTGGCCAAGAGTGTCCCCTTGCTGTGTTGGATGTACTAAAAATAGTCCAAAAAAGCTCCTTTAACTTCAGCCCCCCGTGTGCCTCACGAGAGAGCCTGAATGCCTCCACGCCTGGTGAGACTCCAAACCCTCCCGTGCCCCTTTACAGGTGCCCTCAATCCCCTGCACACCTTGGATGAGACCCCAGATGTCCCAATTTCCTCTCCAGCTGCTGGGGCCGTGCATTCACACTCAAACAAGTGCAGGAATTTCCTGGAGTGTACAAAATGCTGCACCCACAGGCAGGCTGAGAGATTTGGAGCAGTTCAGTCACAGATCCTGATCACTGACATTGAATTTGCTCCAGGAATTTTAACACTCACCTTGGGCTCCTCCTTGCTCCGAAGACCCAGGTGAGCTCACCCCGTGCTGGCAGGTGGGTGTTCGGAGCAGGGAGGGTCTGAAGGGGATGGCCCAGTGTCACACCCGGGTCACCAAACTGCCACGGACACTTTCCTGTGGGAGCATCCCACACGTGCCGCGCCTGAGCGGGGAGCAAAGCCCCTGCAGCGGCACCGCCCACCCTTCCCCAGCCAGAACAGCTGCCCCAGGGCTCCCAGTGCAGCCTCAGACGTCTCAGTCCTTAAATTAATTTAATCATGGTTCGTTAACGGAATAGCAAATTAACAGCCCGAGCTGGTGCCCCCAAGGAGGGACCCCAAAGAAAAGACCCTGTGGGCTCTTACCCCTCCCAGTCCGGACACAGGAAAGCCTGGAGCCCTCGGCTCCCGCTGTCTCCGAGTGTCCCCAGCCTGGGCCACAGATCCCCAGCCTGGGCCACAGGTCCCCAGCCTGGGCCACAGGTCCCCGGGCCTTTCCTTGTGCCAAGGGTCGGCAGCTCCGGCCCCTCCTCGGGTCTCCCACCGCCGGCTCAGCCGGAGCTGCCGGCACCGAACGCGCTCAGCGGCCGCGTCCGTCTGTCCTGGTCCCTGTGCCACCGGGGGGTGGCGTGTGTCCCTGTGTGTCCCTGTATGTCCCTCTGTGTCCCCCCGTCCCCGTGCCCCGCGGGGGGCGTGGCCGGGCCGCATGACCACGCCCCCCCGAGGGCCCGGCGCGGCGGCGGGCGCTGATTGGCGGCTGCGCGAGGGGGCGGGGCCAAGGCTCTGCCCGTGCCCGGTGTGGTTCTGACCCTGTCCCGGTCCCGGTCCCGTTCTCCGTCCCGGTCCCGGTCCCGCACCGCAGCGGCCCGGGATGGCGGCAGAGGCGGGCGGCGCCGCGGGGAAGCGGCGGATCATGTGCGTGGGGCTGGTGTGCCTGGACATCATCAGCGTCGTGGAGGCTTTCCCAGCCGAGGACTCCGACATCAGGTACCGGCACCGGGGGGGGCTCCTCCGGTGTCCCCCAAACCGGCCCGGCGCCCACCGCAACCTCTGCCCCCCCGCAGGTGCCTGTCACAGCGGTGGCAGCGAGGCGGGAACGCCTCCAACTCCTGCACGGTGCTGGCACTGCTGGGAGCCCCCTGCGCCTTCATGGGCTCGCTGGCCCCGGGCCCTGCCGCGGAGTAAGTGGGGTGCGGGGACCCCCCCCACCGGCGGGACACCGGGCCCTGACGCTTCATTGGCCCCTTCGTGTCGCTGCTCTCGACCCTCGGCGTGGCCGTGGTTGCCCGCTCGCCCGCCCGCCTCCGCCGCCGCCACCAGCGCCCGCCGTTCCCGTGGCGCCCCTCATGCCGCTCTCTGTCCCCCAAAGCTTCATCGCGGCGGATTTCCAGCGCCGGGGTGTGGACACGGCGCACGTGGCCTGGCAGCCCCGCGGAGAAGTGCCCTGCGCCTGCTGCCTCGTCAACGCCAGCAGCGGCTCCCGCACCATCGTCCTGCACGACACGTAAGGGCCGCAGCCCCGAGCCCGCTGCCCGCGGGCAGCGCTGGGCTGGGCCAGCTCGCTTTCAAAGGTCCCTCCCGCTGCCTGCCGGGGGCTACCGAGTGCCAGGTGGGGCCACTCGCCGTAGTCCCGCACGCACTGTCACCGCCGATGGTCCCTGCAGCGCTGTCACCTCCGGTGCCGCTGGTGGTATCTCCACACAGCCGCACGCTCCAGAGTGCAGCACAGCCGGCACGGCCCCATGGGGATAACCTGGCTCTCTGCCGTGCCAAAGGGTCAGGGGCTGTTAGGCATGGCTGACCCCCAGGCCCCAGCCTGGCCACCGCTGCTCTGCCCTTCGAATCCAGCTCAGGGCAGATGCCATCATTAATGATTCACTCGGGCAGTGCCTCCTCCGGGACCTCTGTCCCAGTGGTGTGGGGCCCTCCACGGCCCCGGGAACTGCCCCTCACCCCGGTGCGTGCCAGGCCGAGGGTCCCCCATCTCCCACCTGGCCTCCGTCCCACAGGAACCTGCCTGATGTGACAGCCCGTGACTTCGAGCGGGTCGACCTTTCCCAATACAAGTGGATCCACTTCGAGGTGAGCCCGAGGCTCGGGGGTTCTAGGATCTGGGGGATCCCCGGCGCTGGGAAAAATCCCTCGGGCTGTAGGTGAGCCCAGGACCGGAGGGAATCCCTTGGTCTGAGGGACATCCCGAGTGGGGGAGCATCCCCGGGGCCGAGGGGCCTCCCAGGACTGGCGATTCCCCGGTGATGCCGGTGCCGTGCCCGTGTCCGCAGGCCCGGAACGCAGCGGAGCAGAGCGCGATGCTGGAGCGGGTGGAGCGGCACAACCGGGCTGCGGCGCCGGGGCGGCGGGTCCGGATCTCGGTGGAGCTGGAGAAGCCGCGGGAGGAGCTGCTGCCGCTGATGGGGCGGGGACACGTGGTGCGGGACGGGGCCGGGGCGATGGGGCGGGATCGCCTGTCCTGATCACCTGTCCTGATCTGCTGTCCTGATCACCCGGCCTGATCGCCCGGCCTGTCCTGATCCCCTGTCCTGATCACCTCGCCTGTCCTGATCACCTGTCCTGATCCCCCGTCCTGATCACCTGTCCTGATCCCCCGTCCTGATCACCTCGCCTGTCCTGATCACCTGTCCTGATCACCTGTCCTGATCCCCCGTCCTGATCACCTGTCCTGATTACCCGTCCTGATCACCTCGCCTGTCCTGATCACCTGTCCTGATCACCCATCCTGGTCACCTCGCCTGTCCTGATCCCCCGTCCTGATCACCTGTCCTGATCCCCCGTCCTGATCACCTCGCCTGTCCTGATCACCTGTCCTGATCACCCATCCTGATCACCTGTCCTGATCCCCCGTCCTGATCACCTGTCCTGATCCCCCATCCTGATTACCTGTCCTCATCACCTGTCCTGACGCGGCCAAAGGTGTGGCGGGGGCGAGGTCGGGACGGGAGTGGTCAGATCTGTGGGGGGCGCGGCCCTAAGGGAGTTGGGAGTCCTGGCCCGAGGAAGTCAGGTCTCGGGGGTGCAGGCAGGGTCTGGGGACCACAGCTGGGGTCTAAGGGTGTGGTCGGGGTGTGGTCAAGGGGTGCAGGCGAGGTCTGGGGGTGCCACCAGGGCACAGGTCTAATCCCACCTGGCTGGGGGTACTGGGGGCTGGCCCCTGCCCCAGCCTCTCTCCCACAGGTGTTCATCAGCAAGGACCTGGCCCGGCACTTCGGGTACCAATCGGCCCCCCAGGCCCTGCAGGGACTGCGGGGGCACATCCAGGCAGGGTAGGGGGGCACCTGGGAGGGGCCGGGGGGCCGGGGGGGCACTTGGTGTGCCCCAGACCCACCTCACACTCGCCCAGGGCCACGTTGATCTGCGCCTGGGCTGAGGAGGGGGCTGATGCCATGGGGCCCGACGGGGAGCTGGTGCACTCGGACGCCTTCCCCCCAGAGACCCTCGTGGACACGCTGGGGGCCGGGGACACCTTCAATGCCGCCGTCATCTTTGCGCTCGCAGAAGGTGGGCACAAACATGGCACGGCCACAACATGGCCGTGGTTCAGTTTGGCATGGCCATGGCTCAGCCACAGCACGGCCACATCTCATCCTGGGCCCCATCCCCAGGGAGGACCCTGCAGGATGCCCTCACCTTCGGCTGCCAGATCGCGGGCAGGAAATGTGGGATCCAGGGCTTCGATGGCATTGTCTGAGCTTGTGCCTGGAGACCTCTGCATCCCCCAGGCACACAACACCAGCAACCGGCACACTGCACCCAGCAACCCCCCAATAAAACCCTACGTGCACCACTACTGCCTCCTGTGTCCCCTGGCTGTGCTCCCCTTGCCCTGGCTGGGGTCCCACTGTCCCTGGGATGCACTGACCACAGCCAAGGTCCCCAGCAGTGCCTCTATTTCTTCATCTGATGCATTACAGAGGAGAGCACACGACCCCAGCCCTCCTTGGCCCCAGCATCCTGGCCACAGGGCATCCCCCTGCCACTCTGTGCCCTGAGCAGGGCAGGGAGCAGCCAGGGCATTGCATCCCACAGCCCCCACTGCCTATCCCTCCCCATGGTCCCTCCAGGCTGCAGCTGCCTGCTCTTCAGGGGCTTCAGCCTCAGGGGCTTCCTCTTCCTCTGTGGCATCAGTACTGGGGGCTTTGGCTTCAGGGACGACTTCTGCCTCCAAGGCCTCAGCATTGGAAGATTCCACCTTGAGGGATTCCACCTTGGGGGCTCCATCCTCAGGATCTCCAGCCTGGGGGTCTCCAGCCTCGGGGGCTGCCTGTCCTGGGCTTCCTAACCCCAGGTCCTGCCTGGGCATCTCTGTGCCTCTCTCAGGCACAGCCCCAACCCCTGCCTGCTGCTCTAATGGGGGTTGTCCTGGGGGTCTCTGGTCCTGACCAGGCAAGAGCACCTCGGGGGGGTCCAGCAGCCCATCCCCATTCAGGTCCTGCCTTGCTAGGGCTTGGTCCACCAGTGCAGCCACCTATGGGGATGGGGAACAGGGTGAGGGCTCGGCCCAGGCACTCAGTGGGGCATGAGGAGCCATCCCTGTGGGACCCACCATGTCAGGGTCTGGCTGCCCCCCAGCCTGTGCCAGCACCGTGCCAAGTAACTGCAGCAGCTCCAGCCCATCCAGGCGCCTGCTCTGGTCGTGGTCATGGAGCACGAAGAGGTAGAGCAGGGCTGTGGGGCATGGGGTGCTGTGGGGCTGGGGTCCCTAACCCCACTAGCCCCTCAGCCCCCCATCAGCACCCCGGTGGCCTTACCCTGCTCCCGTGTCATGGCCTCCACGTCCTGCTCCGGCGGCCCCAGGCTCCGCACTGCGCTCCACAGCAGCCTGGGGGGAGCAGGGCTGGGGTGGGAAGCACCACACCTGCCTCATGGCCCACCTTGCCCCATGGCCAACTGGGCATTGTCCATGACCTCCACCCATCACTGTGCCCCCCCAGCCCCGTGCACAGCCCATGGCCACGGTGGGGGTCCCGGTGCTGTGGGGCTCCCCAGGGCAGGGACTCACAGCAGTGCAGGTGACTCCGGGCTCAGCAGGTCGGGATACGGATCCAAGATTGTGGCCATGGCGGGCTCAGGCCTGGCCAAGAGACAGGGGCCTGGTTACCTGTGCCCCTGGGGGGCTGCTCACTCCAACCTGACAACTCCCCACCCACAGCCCCTGCAGATCCGTGAGTCCCATCCCTCGCTGTGCAGCCTCGGATCCCTGTGCTTGCCCCTCCCACGGACACCTTGTACTCCACCGGCAGCTGTGCCCCTGTACCCATGAAAACGCCACACCTCTGCCTTCCCTCACCTGTGCCCCCCGTACCTGTTCGTCCCCGCCCTGGGGGCGGCCCAGGCCGCCGGCCCCAGCAACAGCAGGATCAGCATCACCGGCGGCTTCCTCATCCCGCGACCTCGGGCTGCGGCGGGAGCAGAACACCGGGGTCGGGGGGCGCTGGGAGGGCCCGTGGGAAGCCGGCGCTGGGAGAGGAGGGGCGGGGGCTCCGGGAGCTGCCCCGCTCGCACGGGTGGGAGGGTGCGAGGGGCTGCGCTGGGAACGCAGAGCGCGCGGGACCGGCTGGCGCTGCCCACCCAGTGCACCCCCCCGGTACCCACTGACCCAGCACACCCCTAACCCGGTANGGAAGCCGGCGCTGGGAGAGGAGGGGCGGGGGCTCCGGGAGCTGCCCCGCTCGCACGGGTGGGAGGGTGCGAGGGGCTGCGCTGGGAACGCAGAGCGCGCGGGACCGGCTGGCGCTGCCCACCCAGTGCACCCCCCCGGTACCCACTGACCCAGCACAGCCCAACCCGGTGCCGCCGGTGCTCCCCGGTACCCACTGACCCAGCACACCCCTAACCCGGTACCCCCGGTACCCACTGACCCAGCTCCGTCCGCGTGTTGGTGCCGCCCGCCCCGCCCCGGGGCCACGTAGCCGACACGTCTCGGCTCTGCCACCCGGGCCAGGAGCGGCTCCGCCCGTCCCGGTCCTGCCCTGCCCAGCCCGCGGGGAGCAGGGATTCAGCCCCACGTCCCGGGGCAGCGCCAGGGACAACCGGGACCCGGCCCCTCTAAACTGGGGCCAGCGATGGGCGCGTGGGCACAGCAGGACGGGGCCACACCGGTGGGTGTGACGCCCCCTAAGCCCCCCACGATCCCGGGCACAGCCGCACCAGCCCAGCGTCACCGACCCCCACGGCCCCGCAGCAGCACCGCCGAGGGCCTGGATCGGCCTCTGCCGGTACTCACGGGTCCCGCTGGCCCGGGGGGCTCTGGGCAGCCAGCCCCTGTGCCACAGACAGGCCCCCGAGGGCACACACCGTCCCAGAGTGCGATTGCCCTCAGCCCCCGGCCCGCTCCCCCAGCACACGTGGACACCACTGCCTTCATGCTCCAGTTTAATGGCAGCAGCAGGGCGGGGGGGCCAGCAGGACCCTCTCCTCCTGGGCTACGAGCCCCCCTGTCCCGGGGCCAGCCCCGCACTGCTGCCAGCACAGTCCCACAGGGACGGCGCCCTGCGTGGCTCCCTGGACCCGCATCTGCTCCCCGACACCAGCGGGGACAGCGGGGCCAGGGGTGGTCCCTCATGTCCTTCACAGTCTGTGGGGGGTAGGTGGAGGCTGGGGGGTGGCTCCTGGTGCCAGGGGGTCCCTCCGGGGGCCAGGGGGCTACAGGAAGCCTGGGAAGGCGAGCTGCAGCAGCAAGATGGTGGCCACGATGAGGCCGGCACAAAGCAGAAGCAGCAGCCAGACAGGGAGGGAGCCTGTGGGAGTGACAGAGATGGGAGAGAGGAGGCTGCAGCCCTCCTACACCACAGGAGGCGCAGAAGCACCTCAGCCCTGCAGGCAGCCCCCCGGACGTACGGCGGGTGGGCAGCAGGTGCAGCTTGCAGCGGCTGTCCACGGCCACGCTGAGCAGGGCGGCCTCGTGGCCCCCCAGCAGCTCCCGCCCGGGCCGGCTCTCGGGGACGAAGGCCACGTCGGTCACCACGATGCCATGGGCCTCCTTCACGTAGTACAACCTCTGGGGGCACACAAGAGGTGAGGGACTGTTCGGGGGCCAGCAGGGCTGTCCCACACCCCTGCCCCAGCTCACCTGCAGTGAGAAGGCAATGTGGATGGCCACGGAGCCCGTCACTGTGCCCAGCCCCAGGAAGGTGCCCGAATCACTATGGGGGAGGGTAGTGAGTGGGGGCTGCCATGGCCCCCACCCCGTACCCACTGGCCCTGGGGTACCTGATGGAGAGGCAGGAGACCACCTCGGAGCCACAGGGCCGCGTCAGCAGTGGCAGGAAGCTCTTCCCATCCCACTTGGTCAGGTAGCAGGGCGGGGGGCGGCGCTCCCGCTTGTGGGGCACCTGCACTGTGTAGAGCCGCAGAGCCCCGGCACTGCCCTCCACAGCCCCAAACCTGCCACAGGGGAGAGGGCCACGGGGGCATGGGATCCACTGGGCACAGGGAAATATGGGGAACATGGGATGCAGCCCCTCACCACCGCCTCTGACCCAATCCAAACCTGGCCCCAGCCCCCTCCCTGAACAGATGTCAGCAAAGCCCAGGAGACCTCTTCCCACACACCCAGCAGCAACAGTGACAGCGCAGGGCAGCAGGCAGGGGTGGCCCATTTCCAGCCCCAGTGGCCCCTTCCCACCTCCTGCCCTGTGACCCAGCCCAAGCCCTGATGACCACATCCACAGCCCCACAGCCTAGCCCCAGGCCCCTGCCATCCTCAGCCCCAAGCCCTGCCCCCCGGCTCTATCTCCAGCTCCCCAGCCCCATCCCCAGCCCTCACCGGCAGGCCTGGTAGCGATAGGCCTTCTCGGGGATGCCAGGCAGGTTCTCATGCCAGCGCAGCCCTGTCACCAGCTGGTCCTGCTGCCACACGCAGCACTGGAAGTCCCTCCCTGCTGTCACCACCTGCTGCACACAGCACAGGGGTCTGAGGCCACTGTCCTGCAGGGCCAGGGAACTGGGGAGCCACCTGACACCCACCTTGTTGTCAGGGCCTAGTGCAATGTCCTCAATTTCCCCATCGTGGGCTCTGAACTCCAACGTCTTCTTCATGCTGGGGAACTGCAAGGGCAGAGTTGGTGTGAGCACTGGGCATGGGCCAGGCCCTGCCACAGCCCCAGGCAGGTGTGCGGGGAGCAGTGTCAGGTAACTGCAGGTGCTGCCCATCCGGCTGTCCCTGCCCGACGTGTGCTGCCATCAGCACGGCAACGGTGGCTGCTGTTCTTCTGTGTCTGTCCCACTCCCCCTGCCCACCCTGGCTCCCCCAATCCACTGTGCCCACATCCATTCCCCCATGGCCCCCCAGCATCCCATGCCCACCCAGCTCCCTGTGTCTGCCCTGGCTCCCCCCTGCTCTCACCGGCCCACCTCCACTCTCCTGTACCACAGCCCTGCTGTACCCCCGGCTCCCCCCATGTCCCCCAGCCCCGTGCCCACCTCCCAGAGGCGCAGGAAGCCGTCAGCCCCGCCGGTGGCGAGCAGGGCTCCATCGGCGCTGAAGCGCACGGCCTTCTGCAGGGCGTCGGGGCTGAAGTCGGTGCGCACACGCTGCAGGCTCTCCACCCTCACCTCGCAGGCCCCGCTCTGCGTGCTCCCCTGAGCGCCCCCGCTGGGGCCTCGCCGCCGCCGTGCGCCCTTGTCCCCGCTGCCTGCGGGCCGGGACACAGCTGGCACGGGGGTCCTGGGCAGTGCCCCTCCCCAAAACACTGCACAGCCCCACAGCACCCAGGTCTGGCACGGGAGGGTTCAGGGCAGGCACAATGCAGTGATTCCATCCCCAGAGCTCCCCACGGCACCCAGGACAGGCACTGGGGGGGTCCAGGGGGTTCCAGGACAGCATCCAATCCCCAAAGCTTTGCAAGGCAGAGCAGGCACAAGGAGACGGGTTCAGGGCAGACACGTGGAAGGTCCATTACAGGGATGGAGGAGTTCAGGGCAATGCCCATCCCCACTCCCTGCCCTCTAGCACCCAGGACAGGCACGGGGAAGATCCAGGGTGGGCACGGGAGGTCCACAGTTGTACCCCGGCCCCAAAGCATCCCACAGCCCCCCACACTCTGGCCACAGCATCTGGGGGTGGGCACAGGTAAGCCTCAGGGCAGTGTCCCATCCCCAAAGCTTGCCATGGTAACTAGGGCAAGCACAGAGAAGAAGGTTAAGGACAGGCAGGCAGGGGTTCAAGGCAGTGCCCCATCCCCAAAGCACCCCACATCCTGCCCCGTGGCACCCAAGGCAGGCAAGGGGAGGGGGATGCAGGGGAGATCCAGAGCAAGCATAGGGTTGTTCACAGAATGCCTTATCTCCAAAGCACCCTTCAGCCCTCCCCCCAGTATCCAGGGCAGGCAGGAAGGGAATTCAGTTCAGGCAGGAGGGGAATTCAGGGCCATCCCCAAAGCACACCACAGCCCCGGGGACAAGCGCCTCACACCGAGTCCCGGTGAGCCGGTGTCTCACCGTCTTTCCCGGCGGTGCCCGGACCCTCGGGCTCCTGCAGGCTGAAGCGCAGAATGTGGCAGCTATTGTCCTGCCCGGCCGCAATGACGTCCCCGGCCAGCGCCATGGTCATGGTGGCGCGGGTTTCGGTGTCGTGGCAGTGCAGCAGCGAGGCGCTGAGCTGCCCCCCGATCTGCTCCAGCTGCAGGAAGTGCTGCGGGGCGGGACGGCTCCGTCACGGCCCCTGCGCGGCGTTACCCGGGACAGCTGCCCCGTGAGCCGGGCCTCTCCGCACCCCGCAGGCCGGACACCCCAACCCGCTGAGGCCCCGCCATGCTCGGAGCTCCCCCGGGCACACCCGGGCCCTTCCGAACCCCTCAGCCCCCCGCGCGCCCCTCTCCCCCCACAGCCCTGTCGCCGTTCCCCCGCACCACGCCATTGCGGATGCCGGTCTTGGCGGCGCCTCCGCCGCCGGCGGTGATGGCGAGAGGCCGCCGCGGGTGCAGGCGGACGGTGTAGAGCGGGAACGGCGCCCGGTACAGCTCGGCGGGACGCCGGGGCGCCATGACAGAGGTGTGATGTCAGCGCGCCGTGACCTCAGCACGTTGTTGCGTCACGCTACGTCACCCCCGCGGAGGTGTGGCCAAAACCGGCGCGAGACCGCGGGCGGTGCGAGGGGCGTGGCCACGGGGTCACGTGGGGGCAGCNGGGCTCCCACCGGGAAACGGGGTCCGCATGTGGCACAATGGGGACACCCCGGTGCCTGGGGAAACGGCGGCTCTGGGGGACAGTGGGGTCCCCCAATACCTGGGGGGACAGCGGTCCTGTAGCTCCACGGGGACCCCACTGACTGCAAACATGGGGCACCTGGGGGCTACTGGGGGACGGTGGGAATAGCCCGGTGTTTGGGGACATGGCAGTCCTGTGGGCTCTTGGAGGACAGTGGAGACACCGCACTCACTGCATGGGGCAACAGGGGTTCCGTGGCCTTCTGGGGAGCAGTAGGGACAGCCCACTGCTGGGGGAGCTGGGGGTCCCGGGGTACAACGGGGAGTGGGTTGTTCTTTGGAACCCTCCAACACCTGTGCTCCAGAACCATTTATTGGGGGGACACCAAATACGAAGACAGGTGACAGGGGTTGCGGGGGCACTCGGCACCCTGAGGGGTGCGGGCAGCCCCCAGCCCTGGAGCGGTGTGTAAGGCACCTGGCTGGGTCGGGGGTACCAGACAACGTCCCGGCCTGGAGAGGGGGGCACCGCTCCAGCATCCCCCAACCATGGTCCCAGAGCCCCCCGAGGGGCAGCCCACCAGTCTCCCCAGAGTGCCGCCTGTTATGGGGCACTTCCTGGCTGTCTGTGCATGCCCCACCAGGCTTTGTGTTCCCCGACCGGGGGGTGGCCACGACCCCCAGGCTGGGGGCATCAGAAAGAGGTTTCCTGCACGGCGCAGATGGGGGCACCAGAATTGCGGATGTACCCCTGTCCTTCCTCCTCCTCCTGCTGGTTGGGGCCAGGGGGGGCCAGGCCATTGGGCACCCCCTTGCTCTTCTCTGTAGGGTCTGCATGGCCAGGGTCCTGTGGGGACAGAGCAGGGAGCAGGGAAGGCACAGAGGAGGCAGCAGGGGCACGGGGGGATACCCCCCTATGTCCCCCTCCCCCTGGGGTGCTGGGAGTCTGTCCCTCACCTGGGCAGGGTCGGCCCCCCCGCAGCACAACCACTGCCGGATTTTGGGGGGCAGGCAGCAGAGCAGCTGTGGCAGCACGGGGGAGATGGTGCGGGGGTCCAGTGCTGCTGCCGGCGTGGGGCCTGAGGGTATTGGGGCCGTGAGTAGGGCAGGGGGATCACGGTGGCCCTCCCACCACCCCACACTCACCGGTGAGCAGGCTGACCAGGACCCCCACCACGATGACAGTGGTGGAGTTGTGGGCACTGTACCACATGTAGGACAGGCTGTAGAAACGCTGCAGCCCCGTGGGGCTGGGGGACACAGGGTCAGGAGCTGTGTGGGCAGCACCTCCACACCCTGCACACCCAGTCCCTGAGCCCCCCGTCCCGCTCACCTTGGCGGTGCTGATGTGGTGGGCAGCAGGGTGGTAGCCAGGACGGTGCTGAGGTTGCCCACAGGGGGGAGTGCTGTGCTGTTGGCTGTGCCCTTGGCTCCTGCTGTGCCGTGCACAAAGCTACCAATGCCTATCCAGAAGGCCATGACCAGTCCGGCCAGCAGCCCCACGACAGCTCCCTGTGACAAAGAAAGGCACTGGCTCCCATCCAGACTCAGGGTGTCCCACACGTCCCCACACACCCGCATGGGGCTGGGGAACGCAGCGGGTCAGGGGACACTCACTGTGGGGTTGGCGCAGGGGAAGAACATGCCGAGGCAGAAGAGCCCCAGGAGCGGACCCCCCACCATGCCGAAGATGCTGATGGCAGCCTGCGGGGACACGGCCTTCAGCACCAGCCCTGTGCCCCTGGGGGTGCCAGAGCCGGGGGTCCCTCACCCCATTTGGGGTCCAGAGACAGGGGTCCCGCAGCCCCATGCCTACCTGCAGCACAGGTCCCAGCATGGAGGACACATACGCCATCCCCAGGCATAGCAGCCCATAACCGAAAGCTGGGGAGGGGATTGGGGTGTCATGGTGGTGCTGGGGACCCCTCCACCGTGCTAGCCCCGCGGCTGCCCCTCCCCACTCACCCAGCAGCTTGGAGAGCAGCGTGGCCCGCGACTCCGACAGCCCAGGCAAGTGCGGCCGCACCAGGTCCTCCATGGTCACTGTGGCCAGCGAGTTGAAGGCTGAGGAGATGGTGCTGGGGAGGAGAGGGAGCAGGAGGGGGCTCGGCCAGGACACCTGAAGCACCTGAACCAACCGAACCACTGTCCCAGGGCTGCGTACTCACCTGAGGGCACCGCTGAAGAGGCAGGCAACAAAGAGCCCAGGCAGCCCCGGCAGGTCCTGCAGCACGTCCATCACGAAGTACAGCACCAGCTGTGGCAGGAGGTCAGTGCGGGGCTTGGGACAGCAGGGGACAGGGGAGGGGGTCTCAACCCACCTGGTCAGAGGAGGCAGGGCGCTGGCCAGGTGCCAGCGGGTGCTCCCGGTCATAGACGAACATGACGAGGCCGGTGAGGCAGCTGAGGCAGAGCACAATCTGCTGGCAGGGGAACACGGCGTAGCAGGAGCTGTGAGTGTGTCAGTGTGTGGGTGTCAGATACGGGGGGCGGCCGGGGGGCCCATCCCAGCTGCGGGGATCCCCAGTCCCGGTCCCAGCCCCACTCACAGCTTGGCCTCCCGCTCGCTGCGGGCACTGAGGTAGCGCTGCACCTGCGCCTGGTTCACCCCGTACAGCGACAGCATCATGAAGATCCCACCCACGGCCAGCGACCAGAAGGTGTGACGTTCCAGGGGGTTGGGGTCCAGGCTGTGGAGAGGACGGGGGGGGTCATGGTGACAGGTCCTCACTGGCACCCCATACCCCAAGGGAAAGAGGGTAACAGGGGTGGACTGCCACACCACACCAGGGTCCCTGTCCCCCACCCCTGGCTGCCCTCAGTGTCCCCACAGCACAACAGGGCCTCCCAGGAGATCACTCACTCGATGCCGGAGATCTTGCCCTCCTGCTCAGCCACGCGCCAGACACGGGCCATGCCCCCCACCCGCCATGCGCCCACCACGATGACGGCAACCTGCCCCGCCAGCATCACCAGCGTCTGGAACACGTCTGTCCAGATGACGGCCTTCAGCCCACCCTGGGGACACACGATGCCCGTCACCACAGGAGCACTGCGCTCACCCTGGCACGGCAGGGGCACGGGGCACCTGCAGAGCAGGGACTCACCAGCGTAGTGTAGAGTGTGCAGACCAGCCCGATGGTCAGCACCGCACTCCAGAGGTCAAAGCCCGTCACTGGAAGTGGCAGAGGACGTTCATGGGGTGAGGGGCAGCAGCCTCCTGGCATGGCCCCCCACCTGCCCTCATCATACCTGCATTGAGGGCCAGCGCCGGTGCGTAGAGCACCACTCCCATGTAAATGACCTGCGGGCAGGGGAGAGCAGTGCTGAGCCACGCCCAACTCCTGAACCCTGCACCCCCCACAGCCCCAGCCCCACTCACCATTTGGAAGATGAAGGCCACAGTGCCGAACACTCGCACTGTCTTGTTGAAGCGCAGCTCCAGGTACTGCAAGGAGAGAGGTCAGGGCACCTGACTGCAGGGTCCTCTGCAACCCCCCTGCACTCCCCGTGACCCCCCTGCACTCCCTGTGACCCCCCTGCTCACCTCATAGGCGCTGGTGATGTGCAGACGGTAGAAGACAGGGATGAAGATGTGCGCCGGGATGAGCAGCCCCAGGAAATAGGAGCAGCCTAGGAACCAGTACTCGGTGCCGAAGCGGAAGATCTCAGCTGGCACACCCAGGATGGCTACAGCTGACTGGAAGGAGGCCAGCAGGGACAGCGCGACGGGCAGGCAGCCCATGTCACGGTTGGCTAGCAGGAACTCCTGCACCGTGCGCTGCCGGCTGCCGGTCAGCGCGTAGAACAGCCCGATGGCCGAGGACAGCACCAGCAGCAGGGCGAAGATGCTGTAGTCGATGGCCGTGAATTCCATGGTGAATGCCCCTGTGCCACTGCCCCGCCGGTGCCACCGCTGCCCAGCTGCCCACGCCCTGCCGGCTTCATGGGCACACCTGACCCCGGCAGCACGTCCTGACCACCATTAGCCTGGCCCTGGCAGCTGCAGGAGAGACGTGTCAGTGCTGCAGGGACCTTCGCTCGCTCTGTCCCAGCCTCAAGGACCCAGAGCTGGGGAAAAAACGGCCAGACCCTCCTCCTCCTCCTCCTTCTCCTCCTCCCTCTGGGCCGGGCTTGGCCACGCCTGGGCCGCCCCACCTGCCCCGCCGAAGGAAACTGGAGAATCTTCAAAGGAACCAAGACAATGCCTGCAAAAACAGTCCCACAGTCCCACCCAGGCCCCCTGCAGCACCGGCACCATTAGTCCCGGCACAACTGGCCAAACCCAACACAGCCGCCTCCGGTGCAGGACAGCCCCAATCCCACCTGAGCCAAACCCAACACGACCACCCCCAGAGCTGAACAGCCTTGAGCCTGCAATGCCAGTCCCACTCGAGCCAAACCCAACCTGGCCCACCCACCCCAGCATTGCACAAACCCGGCAGCACCGGTCCCACCAGCACCAAAGTCAACCCAGCCCAACCACTCCAGCACCCCACAGCCCTGTCAGAACTGCCCCCAGTGCAAGAGCTTGGCCAAGCCCAGCATAACTGGCCCTAATGCCAGCCTGATGCTCTGGGGCCAGCACAGCACAGCCAGTGCTAGGGCAGTTGCTCCTGCACCAGAATTGGCCCCACGGACCCCCCTGGACCTGCAGAATACATGGATGGGGCTGGGGAGGGCACGGAGCTCAGTCTGCACTGGAGAGGAGGGACAGGAGGAGCCCCACACCCTTGTCCCAGAATGCAGAAGCAGTGCACACCACACCCACACACCACACACCCCATAGGCCAGGTTTGGACACAGGGTTGGAATGGACAGGGGGCAGCTGGCAGCCTCAGGGGTTCTGGGTGTCAGCCAGGTGGAGCAGACACCTGAGCATCCACCAGGTCTGGCACCCTGACCCTGCTTACAGGGATCTCCCCAGAGCCCCCTGTGCTCTGCCCCTGCCCCGGTTCCAGCCACCGTGGAACAGGAGGCAGCAGCTGGGCTGTCCCTGCCTCCCTCCACATCCAGAGGACTGTGGCTGCGGGGACCTGGGAGCAGCAGGAGCCACAGGGCTGTGGATACCCCCCCCATCCTGGACTGGGACGGGGTGCAGGCTGTGGGGGTCCCTCTGTCCATGCAGGGCAATGTTAGGGGCACAGGGAGGACAAGTCTGGACTGGGGGTGGCAGACAGGAAGTGGCACAGTGCCCACCATGATCCCATCGTGATCCCTGGAGGAATGCTTGCCCGGGCAATGCTCGGTGGGATTAGGCTGAGCCCCTCCTGGCACCCCTGGCACAGCCTGCCTGGGCCTGCCTGCCACAGGGCCGGGGGCAGCTCAGCTGGCACGGGTTTCTGCAGCACCAGCAGTGCCAGCAGTGTCTGGGTGGGGAATGGGGTGAGAGGGCAGCGTCTCTGCTGGCCTGTCCCTGACCAGAGCACGGCTCCTCGTGCAGCAGCTCACGGCCAGAGTCCAAGGTCACTCCCCACATTCCCCCATCCAGACTAAACATGGGAGGTTACACTGTGTCCCCAACGGGCACAACACAGCCCCAGCCTCCTGGATGGCCCCGGCCCAAGGCTCCCACACCCCACGGACCCCTCGGTGTCCCTGAGGTCTCTGCTGCCTCCTGCCCTGGTGTCCCCACATCCCCGTCACCTGTTGATCCCAAGCCCTGCTGTCCCGGTCACCCCACTGAGGTGCTGCTGCCCCCTCACCCAGATGGTCCCGGAATGTCCCCACAAAACTCAGCAGCCCCAGGCCCCGCTCTCCCAGCCCTAGGGTGCCCCGTGTCCCCACGTGGTGACCATGCTGTCCCTGCCGTCCTCAGGCTGCCTTCCCCCGTGTCCCCGCTCCTCATGCTCCATCGCACCCTCCTTGTTCCCCCGCGTCCTTGGGGACCCCGCTCATGGCGCCACTGCCCAGCCCTGTCCCCGGTGCCCCCATCCCGGGGCTCTGCTCCCCGTCCCCGGTGTCCCGGGGGCCCTCATCCCGGGAGTGGGCCCCCCTGGCCCCCGCTGCCCGCAGTGCCCCCGGTGCCCCCGGTGCCGGTGCCGGTGGCGGGTGTGACCTTGCCCCGCGGTCCCGGTGCGACACTCACCGGCAGCGTTCACCCCATGTGAGCCCGCAGCCGGGGCGCACCGGGATGACGCCGCGAGCAGGCGGGGCCGCTCCCGCTGCCGCTTCCGTACGGCCGCCGCTACCGGCATCACCGCCTGGGGCTCCTGGCTCGGTCCCCATCCCGATCCCCATCTCGATCCCCATCCCGGCCCCGCCCCCTCGGGCGGTCACCGCGCCCCGGTGCCCGCGCTGCGGGGGCCCGTCCGTGGCCTCGTTCGGGTCCAGAGAGCGCCCGGCCCGTGGAGGCGGCGGCGAGAACGGGGACGGGGCTGCCCCCGCCCGCTCGGCGCTCCCCGCCGTGGAGCGGTGATCCCGGCGGCGCGGGGATGCTCGGGGCTGGCGGGGCCGTGCGCGGGGTCGCGCTGCTGCTGCTGCCGCTGCTGCTGCCCCGCGCCGCCCGCGGGGTCGCGGTGAGAAACGGGGGAACAGGGCCGGGCTCACGGAAACCAGGGGAGGGCCGGAAACGGGGGGCTCCGGTGGGCAGAGGATGTCACGGAGCAGAGGCGCCGAGAGGTCAGGGAGGGCCGCGATCGGGGATGCCAGGATCGGGAGGTCCCGGGGGGGAACCGAGGGTCGGTGAGTCCCCGATCGGGGCTGTCCCGAGGTCGGTACCCGGGGTTCGGGTCATGCCCAGGGTTCGGGTCATGCTCGGGGTTCGGGGATACCGGGGGTTGCGGGATGCGCGGGAGTCGGGGGGTGCCCCTGTGCCGGCGCTGCCCATGACCCCTCGACCTCTGCAGGTGTGCGGGCTCTGCCCGGGGCCGCCGCGGAACGGCTCCATCGTGTCCCGGTTCTGTGAGTCCCTGGGCGGCAGAGCTGAGAGCGACGGGCGCTGCTGCCGGGAGCGCGGCCCGTCCCCAGGGCGGCTTCTGGGGTACGGGGGGCCCGGGGGAGGAGGGGGATGCACTGGCTGGGGGCGAATCTGGGGTGCTGGGGGGCATTGAGGGCCACGTAGTGGGGGTGCTTGGAGGATGGAGGGTGCCGGGATGGGGTTTTGGGTTCACAGTGGTGTCAGGGGAATGGCGGGGCTGGGGAATGCCTGGATGGAGCATCCTGGCTGGTGCTGCAGGGGGACCAGGTACAGGCAGGGGTCAGGATGGCTGCTGGGGGTCACAAGGGCGTCAGGGGAATGTGCAGGGGACAGGCATGCTACTGTCTCCCCCAACCACTGCCTCTTCCCAGGCTGGACCTGAGCAACTGCTCCCTGCACAGTGTCCCCCCGGGGCTGGCCGAGGCCACCACTGCCATCATCCTGTGAGTTCCCCTGGGCCCCTGCAAGGAGTTGGGCCGGGCTGGGAGGGGGGGTTGGGGCAGGTTTGGTGGGACATTCCCATGGGCCCAGGCCAGCACAGCCATGCCCTGCTGGTCCCAGGGACAGTGGCCACCCTCTGCCCTCATGGCTACCAGTAACAGTCCACAGGGTCTGAACAAATGGAAACCACCCCCATTTTTAAACGAGGAGCCCTGGGACCTACCTGTCCAGGCAGCCTCACCCCTGTGCCCAGTGGGAGCATGGGACAGATCCTTCTGGAGTTCTGTCATGGTGTGCATTGTCACAGGACAGCCCTCCGGTGAGGGCATGTGCTGGCAGGTGAGAGATGAGCCACGTGGTCACATCTTGGCTTTTTCCACAGTCCCACACAATGTCTTTGTCCCCAGGTTGGAGAGACAGGAGTCAGGGAGGTGACTCATCTGGACTGTCACATCCAGGGCACAGGGCTCAGTGTGCAAATGAGCCCAGCGAGCTGTGGTGGCCCTCAGGGCACCATGACACCTCAGCTCATCAGTTCTTTTGTTAATGACCAAGCAGTCTCTCAGCAGCTCTGCAGAGACCTTTGAGCCCTGGCTGTGGGGCTGCATTGACAGGGCCTCGGGCGGGCGGGGGAGGGTTGTGGGTGCACGGGAACCTCCCGAGGTTCAGTGAGATGCCAGGGGTACCCCCAGTGCCTGCCAAGCCAGGGGTGCCGGATGGGACTGAAGGTCTGTGTGCTCGCAGGGACCTGACTGAGAATCCCCTGACAACTCTCCCCGATGGTTCCTTCCTGGGCTTCATCCACCTGCAGAGCCTGTGAGTGCTGGGGGGAGTCAGGGGCTGGGGGGTCACTGGGGTGCCAGTGCTGAGCTCTGCCCCCAGCGCGGTGCCGCTGCCGCTGGAGTGTCCAGGCGGGAGTGACGCCTGGCAGGACGTGACAGTGGACAGGAGCAGCCGGCTATGCCAGGGACAGAGGAACCCCTGCAACAGCTCTGTGGAGCTCGGTATGAAGGGGACTGTGACCCTGGCAGTGGGTGGGTGGAGCTGGCACTGGGGTCTGGCCTTGGCCCCTGACCCCATGCTCTGCTCTGCCAGCCTGGCCATGTCCTGAAAACTCTGTGTGTGCCCCTGACGGCCCGGGCTCCATCCAGTGCCTCTGTGACAGTCCCTTCCACGGCTACAAGTGCCTGCGTGAGGTGAGTGCCTGTGGGACTGAACCTGTCTCTGGCTGTGCCCTGCCCAGATCAGCAGGGGCTGCAGGGACTGCTGATGCTCACTCCTGGTCCTGGGCAGGGCACGTTCCCGATGCTTCTCTTTGGAGGAATCCTGGGCACTGCCACTGTGTCCCTGTCCCTGCTGCTGTGGGGAACGCAGCGGAGGAAGGCCAAGACCCCCTGAGCAGGGCAGGGGTCGTGCCTGGGCTGGAAGCTCTGTGGCCTGAGAGGCTTTCTGGATCAATAAAGCTGCAGGTCCTCACTGTGTGTCCGTCTGGTTCTGTCCCGGGGGAAGGGTGGGTGCGCGAGGGCTCGGTGGAATCCACGGGAGGGGAGCCGTGCAAAGTCCCGCAAAATCCCTGCGCTGCCTGCGTGCTCGGGCCCAAACGGGGAGGGAGTAGGAGGAAAGGAAGCCTCGGGACGTGCCCAGCCACTGTCACCTCTCGAGCTTTGGAAAGCAGCGTCTGGCAGAGAATCACCTCCCCCCCCGAGGAATTTTGCTGAGCCGTACAACAGCAACGGCCAGGAAAGACCTGCCGAGAACTCTGCTCTATTATTAACCAAACAAAATCAGGGGAGAGCGCGAAC
>VWZS01007446.1:2933-54005 GCA_013397075.1 Rhabdornis inornatus | reverse complement strand
CAGGGAAGTGGCGGAGTCACCATGTCTGGAATAACTTAAAAGTTGTGTAGAAGCGACACTTAGGGACATGGCTAAGTGGTGGAGTTGGCAGTGCTGGGCTAGTGATTGCACTTCATGATCTAAAGTTCTTTTCCAACCTAAATGACTCTGCGACTCTATGATTCTAAGCCACAATCCCAAGCAGCAACCATCTGCACTGACAGCTATATTAATTCATCTGAACTTGGATGGAGAGAGGGACATCAGACCTTTAACTTCAATTCAAGTTACTTTCCAAAATCAACATTCACCAAAGTCTTGTTGAAATGAGCAGGCACAGAGCCAGGGTTGCACATTCATACCACTATGTTCAGCTCCTATTGAAGCTGATGCAAGATGTGCTATTAGCTGGAGCTGAGTTTTTTTGCACACAGCTGATGTCTGGTGAGATTTGGGAATGGTGTTTGAAACTTGATGACTCTGAATCTGGTTGATTTATTATATCATTAACTTGTGTTTTTCATGCCTTTGAGATCTAGCTGTGATAGCTGACAAATCTGTTTTGCTTCCCAATTTCACATCCAGCTTTTAGACTCCTAATTTTACTCTAGTAGAATCACACTATGTGTTAACTAAGACAGTCTCATGCTTGAAATTCATTCTGGACCTCGACCTTCCCAGAAAAGGTAAGTGATGGACTGGTTTCTTCAGTTATTTTCTTACATCAAGCTGCATAAACTGAGCATGGAGATCCAAAATCAGGTACCTCTTCATTGTAGGATACGTATCAGCAAGGGCAGTCTTGTGGACATCCAGCTGGCACGTGTTTCTAGAGGTCTCTCCTATTCCAGCACTCAGTTATCCAGACTGTGGGGTTCTGGGATGTACCTTGGCAGTCTTTGTGCCTTGCCTGCTGACATCTCACCAGCCTTGCCAGAAGTTGTTTCAGGGAACATAAAGCAAGACTGCTGTGTCTGTCCACCCCAAAAGCCTGGCACAAAGCATCCCAGCCCTTCCAAAGCCTCGTGTGCTGCACACAGGGAGCCACAATGCATATTCCAGTACCTTGTGACCCACTGTACTTTCCATTGCTCTCACAGGATTATAAGGAACTGAAGCTTCATTAAAAGCTCATAATTGAGCTTCCTATTTCTTTGCTGTTTTCCTCAAGGGCTCACACATTTCAGTGCATTTTGGTCACAGACTGTGAGGGACTGGGGTGAGAAAGAGGGCGGAGTGAGATACTTTCCTCCTTTCCCAAAACTGCAGCCACATCAAAACATACCATATTTTTTATGGCAGAAGTTGCATGTGTCACAGCCCAGGAAAAATCCCATTGCATGCTGCTGTTTCCCCTTGTCCTGATTTAGGGCAAGTTTGGGTGGAAATTTTTGAATGGGTTTTTTTTTAGGAAAGAGATTTAAGTATGGTAACACTGTTGAAAGCCTCTTGTCCACACTGTGGCTCTAAGTTTCACATTCCTCCTCTCTGAATATCACCATGGGTCTATCCAAAATCACACCCCTTGGTCATCACCCCAGGTCCATGGATTGCTTCAGCAGGGCAGATGCACCATGCAGTTCAGGACAGCTTGTCTGGCTGTCCTGCTCCAGACTCCAGTGTTCATTCACAGATCCAAGTGATGGGGATCCCCCTGCACAGCCCTCATCTGCTGATTTGCTTTGCCTATGTTATTTGCTCTCACTCCCAAGCAAACAACCCATCCTGTTTCAAACAGTCACCTGTGGTCCTTGCTTTGCTTCTTTTATACCCTTGTTTTTCACTTTGCCTTTTGTTAGCAACTCCACTCTGTGTCATTCAAGTAATGACTCCTTTCACATCTTTTGTCTGTGAGTTTCACACACTTTTTTAACTAGTTAACCCCAGGTTAGGTTGGTTATGTGCTTTTCCTAATGCCCAGCAGTTTCTCTCACTACTATTTTGTTAGTTGGCCTCCAGTGGATTCTCCATCCACAGAGATTCAGACAGATTCATAGAATTAATATTCAGTGTTGGCAACAGTAGTGACCTAAGCATCTGGATCTTTGGGTTACATAGGATTCTCCACACCATTATTTCTATGATTCCTGCATGACACAGCACCTCAAGGGTGCTTTCTCTGTGTTTGGGACCTCTGAATTATTACATTGTATAGTCTTTGAATTACAACTTCATGCAGAGTCTCTGCTTTGTTAGGTCTACTTGTTCATGCTCAGAGAAAGACCTTCACAGGAACTAAAATAGTGTAGGATTTCAGTGAAAAAGGATGTTCTACTAAAACTCAGCCACACCTGTCTGCCAGGGAATAGATTTAACAACACTCCTCCATCACTTGATCACGCGATGCAAAACTTCCAGCAGGCCGTCTCCTTTCCTGCCATCACATAGTTATGTTGTTGTTGGTTCCAGGCTGGAGAGCCAGTGGAATGCATTCTTGCAAAGCCTAATCTTAAAACCATTGAGATTTGTACAGAGTATTGGATCAGTTCTGCATCCTAATTCCAGAAATGGGCAGATGGCAGAGAGCAGAGCATATTCTAAGAGAACATATTGGAATGTCATAAGAAGCAATAATGAGTAAAATTTGTTTTCATAGTGAAACATTTAATATGCATGACATACACTGCACAATTACTCACATTCTTAAAATGAAATGGATAAATGTTTCCAGCAGGCATCATCTTCCAACAATTCTTTCAAGTTGATGCCAAAGGAAAAAAAAAGTAAAAAAGCAGCTAGTAAAATTTCTGTACAGAACATACCAATATTGTCTCCAAAGCTATCAGACATGTTTTCATGAAGATTAAAGTCAGGTTAAAAGAGAGGCATCCAAAATATATTTTTCCTAAGGGTGGGGATTAGTAAGTGAATCACGTAGGACCACTGTTTCACGTAAGATATTCTGTTTCCTTTAGAAAAGGGCTGTGGATGAGTTCAAGTTCCAAACCATATTTATCTGTATTTACAGTTCTGATTTAGCTTAAGCTAGGTCCAGATCTGATCAAATGTTCCACTAGATGTGGCTCCCAAATGGGTGAACGTTTGCAGAGGAGTGTAAAACTCTGTGTGGTCTCTCCTGTTAGTGTAGCTGGCAACACCAAAATCAGTCTATATTTAAACAAGGTGCTTGCATCCCAGGTTTGCAGAACCAAAGGCAAAGAAGCTGATGATCTACTCTCTGAATGCCTTTATATTACTAGTCCCATCCTTCTTGCACACACAGTACTTGAAGCAATCCCAAACACTGTCTAGTCAATGTCTACCCATCTTTCAAGTTCCTTTATCTGTCTCTTCAGCTGCTATCTGTGCAACTCATTCCAAGTGGTTTTAGAAAATATGCCCCAATCTTTTTGCTTTAAGAGGCTGGTGCTAACTTTACACTGAAATTATCTGTTGTCATTGCCCCACCCCTGCATGCCTGTTTCTCTGTCTAACCAATATTTTATCATTTCTTGCTTGTCTATAAAACGCCCAGCACATGCCAGATGCTGACACAAATAAATAATAATGTTCAGTTCGCAGGCTGGGATCATATCTAGGTTTTAAAAGTGAAAACAAGATTTTTAGCTATTGCCCACTATTACTGATCTGCTTCTGAGCAGTGATTTCAGATGGCACCTTGGCAACATTGCAAATACCTCAACCAGGAACCTTCAAAATATGGGCCTGTGATTGCTGAAGTGGTGAGTGCAGAGCAACAATCAGCAGCCAAGATTGAAACAGGCCATCTAACAAACCAGCTGCCCTGGATACACACACAGCTATGCAAAACTGGGCAGGGAGATCCAGCCTCAAGACTGGGCAGATCTTGGGAATGGCAGGGATTGTGCAATTTCAACTCAGGTTCATGCACACAAAATGTTCGTAGATTCTTTGTTACGCTCACTTTTCACAGCTTTTTCAAGACTTCTGCTTGAAGCTGGTAGTGTTCTTGTTTATTTCAGCAGTGGTTTTTCCTCTCTCAGCTGCTCTATTACTCTAAGTACTTTTTCCAAGATGCTCTCATCTCCTTTTCTGTCTCTTCCTCTTACATATTTTTAATTTGCTCAGTCTTCTTATCATTTGAGACATCAGCCATGGTTGCTACCTATTGTTTGCAGCAGTAACATATTGCTTGCCTACACTTGTAGTTGGATATCAGTAAACACCGTGGAATTTAACCCTCTTTGCTCCATCCACTGACTTTTTCCATCTCAAAGGCATGGACACTGACATGGCTGCAGATTCAATTGCTTTGTCCTACTTTTCTTCCCTTGAGGAAGCACCTGTTGTGGGTACCAACTGTTTTACAGCTTGCCATGTGGATCTGGTGTAAGTGATCTGGGCAGTGAGATGTCTGGTTCTGTCACACAGGAATGTGTCATGCACAGGGCCTCATATCCTACATCAAATCCTACTTAGGAGAAACTAGTAAGTTAATAAGTTGCTGAGATCAATAGTTAGAAGGTAGATACTGCCTGTCATATTAAATAATGGTAAAAAACATTATCTCATGCTGTAAACCGTTGGGTTGGACAATCCCACCAGCCTTATTAGACAATTCTCAAAGTGACTAATGATGTGCCAAAAGTATCAGAGGGAATGAATGGCCTATAATTTTCCTTCAGCTCTTCTCTCTCTCTAAAAATGATCTATAATATTTCTGCAGTGTTTTCTGGTGATTACTCATTGGGTACTCTTTATACACTAAATTACCAGGTAAGTAACTGTCTGTGAAATGCCAGCCCACTCTGTTTTTATGGCATGTCACCCAGCCACGTACTATGAGGAGCTAGAGCCGTAACACCTCCCTGACCTACACTGTTCATGAAGAACAATGCTCTGTGCTGCAGCACTTCATCCCTAATGCTCCCAGAAAGAGCAGCAAAATGTTTACAATTGAGTGGCAATTGACAGCCTCTGCTGAAATCAAGAACACTACTTCATCATTAAAAGATTCTTAGGTAACTTCACACAAGACGTACAAAAAAAGCTAAGAACTTTGCTTTCAGGAAATTATGGTCAACTTGTTTTAGACTTCTTTGTCTTCTTCTGGATTCTTAACTCTCTTAACTCTTCTTTCCTGCATATTTTCTCCTTTACACAGTCCAAAATTCTTCAGACAGAGATTGTCTTTTTTTTTCATGTATGTATTTTACTATGTCCTCAGTTCTCCAGCCTGAGGCCTCTAAACATAAAGAAATAAAAATATTATTACTTAGGATAATAGAATAATGAATTGTCCTCAGAAACCTCATTAATTCAATGTGCCCCACTGTGTGTCCTGTTTTTGTCCCCTCCTTTTGACTGATGACAGGGCATATGAAAGAAGATGCTTCATTCAGGGTTACCCTGCAGAGACTGGTTTGCTATTCTAACCAAGTTCTGGGAATAACAGCACATTTTTCATCTTGGAGAAACAAGATACAGTAACAAAGAATATTAATTAAATACTGTATTGTGTTCTTATCTTTGGTGAGGCTGAAACTATTTTCCACACCAAAAGAAAATAAATAATTAATAAAGAAAGCTCTTTTGTAAAGGAACACAAGCTGAAAAACATCCTATAAAGTTACAAAGTAAAATGCAGTGTGTTTTTATAATGGCCCATGAAATGCTTATAAATATTGTTTATTTTCAGTACCATGGACCTCTGAACATGCAATAGATGACAATGAAGTATCTGATTCATTTTTATAGGTATTTTTCTCTACAGAACCTGATTGCATATTTATTGAAGCACGCCACAAGCCAATTCTTCTCTGTTTGTCATAGTAACCACAGCCAAATGCCATCTCAGCTGAAAAAAAGTGTCCTACAAAGACTGGAATGCATCACTCAACTCAAAAAAATAAGGGATTGTAATGCCAGTGTGTTCACTGTTTTTGAAAGGAAAAACATAATGTTTTAAAGCATTCAATACATGCAGGAAGCATACTTCAGGATGCCTCTCCGGGTGTTTTTCTTCCCTTACTGCACTGCAGGCAACCCCATGTTGTTATTTCCCCTTTTTTCCATATCCTAAGTGTAGTTCCTCTGCTCTAGATACATTTAAGCACAATGGGAAAAATATTTTGTCCTTTGTAGTGTGTAGCAATTTCCTCTGAAATGCCCCCTGACTGGAGAAAAAGAGCCTGAGTCTGCCTGGCAGCACAAAGTCCCATTTTCCAGTGGTCATGCACAGCTCACAGGGTGCTGCTTGTTTCAGAGACCATTCATCCAGGAGGAAAACTGGTCTTATCACGGGAAGGTAGCCTCCAGGTTGCCTCAGGAAGGACAGAGGAGCCCTCGTGTCCCACCCCAGCCAGAGGGAAACCTGCAAGTTTGGATGTTGCAACACCCTAGTTACACAGCTCTGATTCAATTACTCCTCTGTGCATGAGACAGCCTACAAATACACACCTAAATTAGAAATTCTTACTAGTATGACTCTGACTTGTAGGGAGGCTGAGCCCCAAACCAGCACATATAATCAGACATTTTTAGCTCTTGTCTTTAAGAACATTAAAAACCTAACTCTGGAGCTAACTCTGCTTCATCCTTTGATACATTAAGAGCCTACTCATTGATAAACCTTAGATGGCTTCAGATGGGTTAGTTTATTTAACTGATCTCCCAGAAAGCAAGAGCAGAACCATTCTCCAGGGGCTTACAGCACATTACAGTGAATATTTGCATAAAAGATTTTAACAGCTATACAAAATTCATGGAAATGGGTTATCTTCCCTTAAACCTCAGTTTTTTGGCTTCTTGTGTCTATGTGTTTGGCATAGGCTGCAAGGAAAAGAGTTTTGCTTTGCATGATGCATTTCTGACATATTTTGTTTATAGGTTCTTAACAGTTCATTGAATTCTGTGGAATCCTCTAATTTCCTGTTTTTATTTGTTGTTTGCTGCCTAAGAGAGGCACATGGTGTGAAGGGATTCAGCTGCAATCTTGACATCAGCCTGCTCTTCTGAGGAAGAATAACCTGGGCTGTTCTGGAGCGCTGGGCCTCAGCCTTGGCCGAACTTTTTATTGGAGGGTGGGAGTGACCATTAAGGTAAAGTGGCAAACTAATTGAAATAGAAATAGTTAAGAAGTAAAAAGGTAATTGTAAACTCAGATGAAATGTGTAGACAGTACCAGATTTATCAAAATACCTAAGGAGATGTAGCCCTTACATTAACAACAAAAATAAGTATTGAGTGGTCTGCCATGGAACAGCTGCTGGATTGTCTTTTGGAGGACTTGGTGGCTTTCTCAGGATGTCTCCTCAAAGCTGATCTGGGTCTCAAGGCCCTCGGTGTGGCTCTGACCCCCCTCACACAAGTTCCACTTGGCCACTGAACTGTGTGAGCTGGAAGCCTTCCAGTGACCATGGACACAGGACAGAGCTCTGGGGCTTGAACAGCTAAAAAGGGCAGAGGGCATCTTGTTCGGGTGGTGATTAACCATGCTGCAGCAGAAGTGAGGAAAGGGAGCCCTGGAGGGTGGTTTTCATTGTGAGTCTCACTTTGGACTGGTAACGTGTAGGACAGAGGTGCAGCCTTGAAGGGTGGGTGAGCTCTGCAGTTTTAATCCAAAACTGCAGGCAGTAGTAGTTACAACCAGATACACGAGAGTTGTGCTAGTGTAACAGCACAGATCCAGTAGAATTCACACCATCTAACTGGGTTTGGATTGAGGGAGATGCCAGAACAAGGGAGCCATCTGTAAGGCTCTCATCTTGAACTGCAGCTAAGAAACAGCTTCCTCCTCCACAACCTGCGCAGCAGCTCTTCATCTGTGCTATCTTGCTATTTGGCAGGATCTCTTGGAAAAAAAATAGAACAGAAACACTCCAACAACACAGAACAAAATACTTTTTGGCAGATCCTTCTTAACCAGACATGTCTAGGTCTGCAGGCAGTGGGTCCTCTGTGGCCAGTGGACATTTTGGAGTGTTGGAGCATGCACCTGGAGCAGTCCCAGCCCGCTTGCTGCATTAGCACAGATTCAATCAGTCGTCACTTGGAAATAACAACAATGGAGAAGAGGCTGGAAGCACAGGTTCAGAGTGAGGGATGACAGGAACTTCCACCACAGTCATAACTCTGGGGGGACAAGCAGACGTTCACCCCATCCCCAAAATTGATTTTGTCTCATGTATCTCAAGCCAGGATTCAGTTGCCCATAGACAGGGTACATACATGGTGGGAGCTGCCTGGCATACTGAAAGACATGACAGGAAAAAGTAGTGTGAAGAATGCAGTTTTCCAAAAAACCTCTTGTGCTTCTAAATACCATTCCTTTGTCTCTGCTTCTCCTGCACTCCTTCTTTCCACCTCTTCATTGGCAGGAGGCACTGAAAGTGGGAACAGCAGAAGGAGTTGGTGGGAGAGCTGCAGCCTGACCTCTCCTACAGGAAGGTGTCCACCAAAATGACATTTCATCAACTGCTCTGCTTTCCTCTTTTGATAAATTTGAAGACATAAACAGAGACCCTTCTCCACTCACCATCATTCAGCAGGAAAGAGAAAGGATGGGAAAGAAAAATAAAATGAGCACTCCACATGTAATTTGAAACTTTTTTGCACTGTTTAGAGGATTTTGGGGTTTGAAGGCCCCCTGCATCTCACCATCTGCATCTCTGCATGTTCTGGGATCACAGCCACACAACAAGGCAGCCTCCCCTGCCCAGGGCACAGTGTCACTGCTGCATCAACTGCACGTGTCAGTGCACCTGCAAGGGTGTCTGCAAACCCAGGGGAGTTGTTGGCAATGGTTCCAGGGTCTCTGCAGCTGGCAGGCGGGAGAGGATTATTAGTCAGGATTGCTGTGCATTGCTAATCTCATCTAAGTCTCATCTGCCCCTCTCCAGGCAAATGTGGCAGCCTGTGCAGGAGCAAGTGGTGGAGGGTGCATTGAAACATGTCTCAGTTTTCTGGTTTCTTGGTTCATCGAGACAGATCTGGCTGGAGCATTCGGGTTTTGGTCACAAAATTTGGGCCTTGCCCTGTGCAGATTGGAGATATTACAAAATGTGCACAACTACCTGTCAGAACTCAAAAGTGCTTCTGCATTCTCTGAGCCAAACACGACCTGAGAGCCTTGTCCTCCAAGAAAAATCAGGAAATATACTGAAGCCTGAGCTCAGGAATAAAAGGAAATTAGACCTGTCTGGGTTTCTTGCATGAGAATGCAATGCAATTCCAGTGCATTAGCTCTAGTCCCATCTACAAGACAATTCTACACAGTAAGGAGAGCCAAGAAAATGCTCTCAGCAGAAGCAATGTGAGTCTGAAGTTTAGTATTTACATTCTTCTGACAACTCAGATTACTCAATATTTCAATTAATGTCCCTGTGGTCTAATGATTACTTTCTTAACAGTGTTAGCATGTATATGAGAACAAAGTACATTTTTGTTGCATGTTCATAATGTGAAGTAGTTCGCATGTTGGGCCTAAGAGTTAGATAGAAAGAATAAAACCATGTTTTGAAGACAGCTTGGTAGAATATGAAAGGCATATAGGCATATCAAAGGAAACACAACATTCAGGACTTCTGGCCCCCATCAGGGAGGAGTTATTCTCTCATACTTTTTTAGCAGTAGTATTTTTAAATAATTAGACATGTGCTATATAGCTAGTTATCTCCACATCAGACAGGGACAATACAGCCACTACTTCAGCAAGCATAACATTTTATCATGTAAATATGAGCCAAAGAAAGGTGTTTGAATAAGTTTAACTTCTGATTAGGTCTCAGATTCCAAAATAAAAATACATCTTGAGTCTTTTCAGCTAGGAGAAAAAAAAAAATTAATACAGTCTGGACATGGTTAAAGTTCAGTGTAACCTTTCCTAAAGAAAGTTGAAAGCCACTAGAACACCATTGTAGACAACCTCGTACCCTTGCAAACATTTTTCCAAAGAGCCTGGTTTACTGTGCCCAAAGCAGCACTAAAGTCCAGAAAAAATAAAGTAACAACCCACATGAGACACCATCAGTCGCTGACTCCAGATGATTCATGAAGCCCATAGAGATTACACTAAAAACTGCTGCAACTGAGAAAACAAGGTTTTGTTTCAAGAGTGTTTGACTGGAATAAATGATCAGACACTGGCTTTGGCCTTTGCCCCTGGAACTGCAGCAGATTTTTTTGGTTTTCTGCTTATGTAAAGCAATAGGCTGAAATAGGACCTATTTTCAAAAGGAGTAACATAACTCGTTGTCAGAAGATGAACAAACATCTCTGATCGCTGAGGAGCTGCTGCAGCAATGCAATGTGGATCATTTAGGTAATGAGGAATCAGGTATGTTCAATGCAGCACTCCTGTGAGCTGACCTTGCTGATTTATATTAAGGGATAATATTATGAGCATCAGCAGAATATCAAGCAATTGAAGATTCATTTTTAGCAATGGGAAAATCTCTGATCCCGACAATTTTTACTTTGGAACAAATTCAGAAAACTAATTGTCTTTCTTCGCAGAGCAGTAAGTAGGATAAATCTTTCCACTGGGATACACACTCCAGACATAAAAAGCTGCAAAAATTTTTCCTGATTCCTGTTGGCAATGATGAACCAGATTTAAGTAGCCCATGTCTAGGACTCAAAAAAACCAGGCAAAACAAATCATATCTGAGTCAGTGACTTCACCAAATGTAATAGCAAATGAGGGTTGTGATTTTCAAACCTGACTGTGAACTGGATGTTGGTTTCCCAGTAAGTGCCGGAAGGATTTGGGTGAAAAGGATCGTGTGATAAGAGAGATGAAGATTAGCATTTTAGCCTCTGTGAATTATCTCCTTAACTTAAGGACCATCTTTGAAAACAGGTAGATGGTATTATTTGGCTCATATCACACCAAAGTAATCCTTCTGAAAAAGTTCTTTTCTTTCTCATCCCCACTTGAACCCACACACAAGGTGTGCTGGGGGTTACTTACCTACTCTGCAGAAGAGGCAGTAAAAGAAAGCACTCTGTTCTTTTTCTGTGGTTTTTTTTTTATATTTCACAGAAATAAATACATGACAAAAGATTGTGAGATATCCAAATGCACATTTTTGTGAGGACAACAGAGCTTTAGTCAGATATAAACAGTCCTGAGACTTTACTTTCCAGGTTACTCTGTTCCTTCTAATGAATTTTAGTCCCTTAACTATTCAAAATATGCTAGGATAAAACACATTTTCCCCCTCATTCATATTCTTTAAACAGGTTGAATGTCAGGATGTACTTTTAAAAGCCAGATAGAGCTGAACTATGCCTACACCATTACCAAAAGGAGTGAGCTCATTCTTTACCTGATGCCCAGGTCCAAGCTCCTGCTCTTTCCTCACAGCCTCTACAGCCATACAGACAGGATGATATGCACTGAAATACCTGAATACTAATCCATTCCACCCCCAAAACCTAAAAAAGAATCACCTGAAGCTGATCTTAACGCATTGTCCTTTACTTGTCTCTGGGTCACGCCTGAAGCCTGGGAGCCCACTGTTGATCCTGCGGGACCAGCACTCCCAGAGACAAGGGCAGAGAACACACAGGGGGTGAAGATGAATGAGAATATTTATCACACCAGACTCATAGAGCTAAGAAAAGGAAAGAATAAAAGATCGAGATGCAAATTGGAAGCTGTGCAGGGGACAGCAAGAACAGGTGAGGATGGGAACACAAAATAAAGGGAAATAATCCTCCCAGAGGAAGGAGTCGGGGAGCTATGCATTGCATGCACATAAATCCAGTTTGCTAGATGCATGAGAGGCAGAAATGAAGAAAAGCAGTCAGCAAAGCTCAACAACAGAAGAGGTGAGGAAAAGCCAGAAAAATGCATTTGCAACAGATACAATTTACTAGGTAATAAAAGAAGTGAGAATGTGCTAAACATTGAGTAATGCATTCCATACCTATTAAATTTATTTATAGACAGAGAATTATATTCTCTGTGCTTCCTCAAAAGAATACACTGAAACATACTAAGCATGTCTTAGTGCTCAAACTTCTAGTTTTGTCCAGAAGACAAAATGCTCCTTGCTATTTTGCTAATTAAGATTATGGCCTGACTGAGCCATAAGACTGAAGTCAACAGTATTTTTGCTGTTGAATATTCCTCATTGTTTGCTTTTGCTTTTGGAGACTGATGGCCAACAAAACCTTTTTAAGAAATTTAGGAACATAAATAAAGTGGTGCTGAAAGAAGAGGTTCTACCTCCAGGTTGATTGATTTTAGGGAAGGAGAGAAAATAATTTGTATTATTAAGAGATAATAAAGATACTGCCACTTAGACTGAATTCTTTCTCCTTTTCCCTTAATTCAAGTTCACCAACTGGGGAAGTAATTTCATAGCTAAGAAAGAAGTTCTCTTACTCAGCACACTCAAGAGTGAAAGATCATACCTCCTGTGGAAAACAGAGATAGCAGAACAGTTGTAGAAGGGCTGAAAAATATTTTTAAAAAAAGGTCTCTGCTAGGCCTTGGAAGAAAGATTTTTCTGTGAGTTTATTTCCCCATGAACAGACTTGTTTGTACCATGTGTGTGATACTGTGATGAAAGGGCACATAGTGTGTGTTCAGTAACATTCAAATCTGGAAGAGAATTGTCTGTGTCATTGTCACATTAAGTCTGTGTTTCCTGAAAAAAACATTTATCATTTTATAAGATGTCACAAGACCTCCTTACCTAGCGTTTTATTAACGCAATCACTTATTCCCAAATCAGAATATATTATTTCATTCCTTTTGGGGCTTTTTTTCGCCTCTGGATATGTCAAGAATTATTAACAGCAATGTAAGTGTAGTCTGTAGGGTTGCAAGCTGGAACATAGAAAATCATAATGGATTAGAAACTCATACCTAAAGGGCTGCTTTTCACTGTGACACTCAAGGACCCAGGTTATTTAATGAGGTATTTTGCATAACTGAAGAGAGGAAGTAATTGCTCTAAAAATGGATACAAAAGATCCAAATGGATCAGGTGGATAGAACAAGTAATAACTTATTGAGAAAACATCTAAGGAAAATCACAAATTAGGAATGATCAAATTCCACAGGTTCTGTGGATCAGGTCTGTACAGGAAGCAGACTAAAAAGAAATCAGGCAGAATTAGACAAATGAAAAAGAAATTTAACCTGAAACCAACTTTCAGGAAAGCCACAGAAAGGCACATGTACATCTAAACATTATTCCATCTCCATGTTTAAGATAGATTTTGATACTTGTTCGATAATATTTTTTAAGAATGAACTAAGAAATTGCTCTCTAGCTACAGCCACTTTTTATCAGTCATACGTTGCTTAATTTGTAGATCTTCCAAAAATAAGAAAAATATTATTAAAAGCTGAAATAAAATATTTTAGAATTATATTTCAATAAGCTAAGAAGTGATACCCAGGGCCAAATTAATCTCTGTTGCCATCACACTGACCACAACAGAATCGCATTTGGAAACTTCTGCATCAGCCTTGCCAGCCGAGTATCCACATCTTGCAAAACTAGGAGCTAATCCAACAAGCCACATTTCTGCTGTTATTCACTATCCTGAAAGTTCAGCTGATGCCACAGCTACTCAGAAGGAAACTTTGCATTTCAGTTCTGTCACTGCATAAGTCTGAATTGCCAGTTATCAGAAGAGCAACAGGGCTGGGGAAGGGTCTGGAGCACAAGTCCTGTGAGAAGCAGCTGAGGGAGCTGGGGGTGTTTATCCTGGAGAAAAGGGGGCTCAGGGGGCACCTTGTCACTCTCTACAACTGCCTGACAGGAGGGTGTAGCCAGGTGGGGATTGGTCTCTTCTCTCAGGGAACAGGACAAGGGGAAATTGCCTTGAGTTGCACCAGGGCAGGTTTAGATTGGACATCAGGAAAAGTTTCTCCACAGAAGGAGTTGCCAAGCACTGGAACAGGCTGCCCACAGAAATGGTTGAGTCACCATCCCTGGAGGTATTTAAAAGACGTGCAGATATGGCACTTAGGGACACAGTGGTGGGTTTAGCATTGCTGGAGTTGGTCTTAGAGGTTTTTTTCCAGCCTTAGCAACTCTGTGATTCTTACACATGAGGACCTTGTTTCTCTGCTTCATTAATGAGTGAAAATGTGAGACAGGATCTGTAAGAGCCCTGACTCTGTTATAAAACTGCCCTTGAGTCAGAGCAATGGTCCATTTAGTCCACTATTACATATCTGGCAGCAGTAAATGAGATACATGGCCTCGTGAGAATGGTACTTTCTGCTGTCCATCCCCCCTATCCTTTCCCAGTACCCAGGACCAGGGATCTTAGTGAGTACACTTCTCCTTTGTTTCTTTCAGATTCCCATTACACACTTGCCTTTGCCACATCCTTTCAAGCCTGCTTCCACCATCCCCTGTTACAATAAGTTCCCAAAGTGCTTTCCTTTTCCTAAAACTGTCTCAAACTAGCTTCATCCAGTGCCACCTACTTCTGTGTCACGGGAGTTGTAAGAACAGCAAGCCTCTATTTAATTTACCCACTGCCTTCTGTGTTTCCTAAACTTACTTGTAAATCTCCTCAGCCACCTCCCCCTGGACTGGGGAGTCACAGTGTTTGCTGGGGCCTCACACAGATATGGATCTATCTAGTTGTCCAAGAGTGTCTGCCTCTGAATTTAGCTAGTGAACTTCTTAGTTTAACTAAGAAGTTTATGGCAAAAAGAAATAGGCAAGAATTGCCATTTATTCAATAAATATGTATTCAGGATGAAACCCAGATAGCAAGTAAAGTTTAAAAGGCAAATATTCAAGATTCCATTTAGTCTTTGCAATACTTTTTATACTAGCAGACAAAGGAATCCATAACTCATAATTAGGGACTCATACTAAAGGTACCAGTCTTGCTCTTAGGCACAGACAACGGATTTAGCTAAAATAGGAAGTTAAAGCACCTCCCATAGAAACTCTGTGAAACCTGTGACCACAAAACAGCCAGTAGCAGTAGATTAGAATGCCTACCTGGAGCTGAATTATGCCATCAAAGAAGATGAAGCCCAAATAATAGCCTTGCCCTGGGAACAATTAAATTGTACTAAAGATCTCTGTCATCACCTTGTCACATTAGGCCTTTGCAGCTGGGTCTAACAAGGCACTCAGAGCAGTACTTTACCTCTGCCAGGTAAAGCAATCACAGTAAAATGAAATGTAAAAAGGTCCTCTAACTGCAATTGGTATTTAGAAATTGTCAGTGAGATTCATATATACATTATAGGGACTGCCAAGGAATGAAGTCCACAGTATTTCTAAAACACATCACAAATGTTCTGACAGGCTCTGTGGTAAGCAAAAATCTAGTTTATCTTATTGACAAGCCTAAACAATGTTCTGCACATCATGTAGTTTTTCTAGCATGACATATTATTTTGTAAAACACATGGGAAACTAGCTGATATTTTTTCCCCTTCCAGCTGCCCTGCAAAGCCAAGCATCTAAACCAATTGCACTCACATTTCAGAAGTCACCAGCCTTGCAGGCTGAGCTCTCATCTGCCAGATTTTAGCCTGAAAGATATTGGGGAGTGGGGAAAAAGATACCAAATGTAAATTCCACTGGGGGTTATAACAGAAGCACTGAGAGCACAATAACATAAATGTAACTCTGTCATCTTGGAAGCCCCACAGGACCAGCTCACTCTCTCAATTCCTGATGCAAAATCAGGGATTGCTGAGATGTGTCATTTCCAACTATTCCTTGTGTTACTTGCACTCAGTGTAAACTCCTCCTGAGGACTCGGGGCCCCATTCCTGCAAGTTGATTCTTGTGAGCCTGCACAATCCTATTATTTTCAACAGGGCTTTGCGTGGGTGTAAGGGTTTGCCTGAACAGATCAGTTTGCAGAATTGAAGCCTAAGAGACTGCACTTAAGTGCATTTTCATCTCTCTCTCCTGCCTGCAGCTGGACCTTAGTTATCTCTCCTCCTAAGACATCCCTCCTCCCCAAGTCAGTCAGTCAAAGCTCATATCCCAAGTTTCTCTGCACTTAAGTCCAGACATTCTTGCACCCCATCTTTTTACACCGAGGGCAATATACTTCACTCACCATTTTTAAAGTTTTGCTCATTACAAGCCACCTCTTTACTCTCCATTAAAACACACCAGCCTAGAGTCAGCCTCAGCTCATGATAGCCTTCACTCACAAAGACAGGTCTGAATAATAGCTGACATTTTCTTGAACAGAGGACATTCATGATAAGAGATTTGACTCTTTGGAGACATATATTTATGGTGAAATTCTATTCCAGAATACACTTCTTTCAGAGTTCGTTTTGAACTTCAAAAATATTTGTTTGTACTAAATCCTATAAAATACATTTCTAAAGAAAAGCTATTTGGTTTTCTGTCCTCTGAAGCTTCGTATACTAGACTTCATTTTGAATATCTTGTTCCAAGACCAAACTTGAAAAACTACTGGCAGTACCAACACTGAGGATTGATGACTCTCCATGGTTTCAGAGCCTAGTTTTCACTCCATTTGTTGTTGATTGTGATGCTTACATTCAGGCTGGTTTGTTCTGATTCAAAAGACCTGTTGCTGGAAATTATTTATTATGCAGAAATTTGTATTTGTATAGTCTTCCATAAGGACCAATATTTTCTGAAACCTTACACTGCATGTGAGGTCTCCCTCTGTCTCACCAAATTCTGTACAGGGGGAAAAGTCTAAAGCATTCCACAGTCATTGGGTATTTAGTGTGAGGAGAGTCTGTTTTATTTCTTCACATTTCACTGTAAAAAAATGGACATCTTTTTTGAGCTAAAAGTCTCTGTTGGTCAGTAAAAGCATTAGCACAGTTATTCTCAGCAATTACCACATCTGAAACTCCTAACTACACAGAACACTCACTGGCTGAAATGTATCTTTGACATAATCCCACGTATAATAGGCAGTTAAAGTCGGCTACTAGAATTCCCCTTCACAGTAAAAAATAACTTCAGCAGCAGATTTATTAATGAAACATGCCTTCCCCCTTTTACTATAAGAATCATATCACCCAGCCTCCCCATTTTTCTATAAAAAGCCTTTCCCTGAAGTTTTCTGTAAGTGGACATGGTATGAGGTACATGGATTAAGGTAGACTCTTACAGGAACTTTTCAACAAATCCAAACACCAGAACAATCCTTTTTGCTCATTTTTCCTGTCTTCAATCCTACAAAACCCAAGAACCACTGTAACTCCAGTAAACCAGTGTGCTGGTTTTGGCTGGGGCAGTTAGTTTTCTTCACATTGACTGATATGGGGCTGTGTTTTAGCTTTGTGCTGAACACAGTGATGATAACACAAATGTTTTAGTGTCTGCTGAGCAGAGCTTACACAGAGCCAAGGCATTTTCTGTTTCTCAGACTGCCACACTGGCAGGGAAGCTGGGGGTACTTGGCAGACTAGGAGGAGACACAGCCAGGAGAGGTGACCCCAACTGACCAAAGGCCACTGTCCACACCATGTGACATCATGTTCAGGTTATAAAGGGGAGGAAAGAACTGTCTTTATCTCAACCCTCAAGTTTTCCAGCTTTTACCCTTCCAATTCTCTCCCAGTGCCACTGGTGTGAGCAAGTGGCTGCCTGGGGCTTGGCTGATGGCTGGGGTTAAACCAAGACAACCATTGATAAATCACTCACCAAACAGAGGTACTTTGAGACCCTACAAACAAACAGGACCTGGCCACAATTCACCCAAAGAGATGCCCCACTTGGGGCATCCCAACTCCCTTCTGTCCATTTGCTGTGCCCAGGAACATGGTCCACATGCACCTACCACAAAAAATGGAGTAGCTCACTTTTACTGTTCTTTGGTTCTATGTAATCCCGCACCCTAGAGAAAGGTGTTATGCATCATTGCTTCTGAGACACATAAGAGATATAACAAAGTCAGGGGCAGTGGCACTTTCAGATTGATGGGATTTAAAGTTCAGAGTAGAATGGGCACTCTCAGCTTTTAATAAATGCTGAAGGGATACACACCCTACTTGCTGGGATAGGCATTAGATTCATCCCTTTGTGCATATTCAGACCTATTTCTCTCCCTCTTTCCACCCAACTGATAAAACGAAAAAGATATTGAAGTGTATTACAGCTTAACAAGACTGAAAAATTCTGATTTTTCCCATCATTTAATTGGTCAAAGTTGAACAAATTGTAATGCACACTTTGCCATTTTTCAGTGTTAATTTTTTTATTCACTCTTCTCCTCCCAAAATAACACAAATTATACTGATAGAAAATGTTGGTATTTTTTAAAATTACTTCTGGGCTAAGACCAAGTTTCTAAGTGGAAGCAAATTTTCATGTCCAAGTTATAACCTCTAAAAACAACTTTTAATGAGAATGCTGACACAATTATAAGTGGAGTGACTTGAGTGGCGCCAATATAATGTAGTCAAAACATGTGGGAAATAAAGTATTTTGTTCCAGAAGGATGTGAAATTCCCAACTCAGAATAAAGTATACGTCTGGTATTTACTGGATTCTAGCAAACATAACAATTCCTCAAACATGCAAGTGCTTTGGGGAGTATAGGATTGGATTCAATCACAATTCAAAACCTCTTCATATTGGGTACATTTGAGACAAAGGGATTCATAAGCCATGGGGGCTAACTTCTTTCCTTCCTCCAGAAAGTCAAGTGGGATTTACCCCGGGTGAGTAATGGTAACAGATAAAATAGGAGTTCAGCAAAAGATCTACCTGGAAGAGGTGTTCAAAAGCCTACAGAAAATCAAAAATGTTATAGAGCACCTAAAAGGATGCACTGTGTAGTAACCATGCAGCATGGGAACTACAGGAATACACCAAAAAGGATGAGAATGGGAATTTATATGTCCTTTGTGAGTCAGCAGACATAGTTTCAATGTTGACATCAAGCAGAGCCTGAAATGAGCTATTATCATGTTATTCTTTATTAGTTGTTAAGCACTGATATTTTATTCAGCTCTTCACCAGAGAGCTGTTGTCCTATTGGATTTACAATTGCAGGCCCTCTGCCATTTGTTCCAGCCAATTCTTAACTCCTCTCAAACTCCTAATGTCAAGATGGATAAAGAGATCTGCCAAGACAAACCCAATGGCTGCACAAAAAACTACATTGAAGCAATGATACAAGGCTTGAAATAGAGAAAGAGTTAACTTAAGTTCTACAAATTACTTACTGTGGGAAATAGAGAAAAAGGAAATGTTTAAGAGTGATGTGAATGGGAAGAGATGGATTAGCAAAACAATGGATTAGTCCTCTCTTGAGGACAGGAAAATTGGCACAGAGAACTGCAGAGAACACTCGAGCTCTACCCAGGAAATAGGAAGGAATAGCTGTCAAAGCAAAAGGAGTAAGGAGGATGGAAATCGAGTCTACAGGACAGGTAGATATTGTGCCTCCCACTAAAAGAATAAAAACACAAAATAGGAAAAACCTAATGACTCACAGGGTTGTCCCTCTGCCTTGCTTTAATCTTGCAATGTCATCCTTGGGCTGACACAGGCACTCATCTGATGAGAGAGGGATCATCTTCACAACAGAAAACTACTTGCTTGTTCCTGTTGGCTTATTTTTTATCAAATTAGCCACTTGAGGAGCAACTGAGAGAATATAAGAAAAACTGTATCTTGTCTACACCATTGAATCACTAAATCAGTTTAGCCAGCTTCCCCCTGAAAGGTAGCCCTAATGTGCACACAAAAGTTCTTCAGCCTTCCTCAGGGGCTCCATGATGTAAAAGCTTTATTTTTTCTGACAGGGAGCTGCCTCACTCGCTCCATTGATAGATTCACGCTTGAATGCAAACACAATTGAACTTCAGAAGTCTTTTTATGAAATCCTACTTTGTTCTCAGCCATTTTAGCAGGTACTAGTGTCTTTTTCACAATGTCTAAAAACGTGGGAAATTGTTAGTATGATAATTCACCCTGGTATACTGCTAGCCACACAGGTGTCACTGAGCATCTCATAAAGATGAAAGCGTGCAGCCTCTAGACACTAGTTAACAAGTGTCCGACTTCACGTCAGCACATTTTAAGCAGGAATGGCCAATAGGTAGCGCAGCTGTTTATTTTTAAAATAATGCTGACATCTAGTGGCTGGCTGCACTCATAGAGGTCTGTGAAGGTCTGAAAGCTTCATCTGAGTCGTCAGCCACCCTTTACCCTTTGGAGGCAAGAGGCTCCAGCTGGAAATGTCACATCTATCCCAATTATTCAAACTGTGCACTATTCAGACAAAGAAAATGCATAGTTCTGCAGTGAACACAAGCTAAATGAAAAAATATATACAGGCAGGAAAAAAAAGGAAAAGAAAATATTCCCCCTCTTTTGTAGTTGGAAATCACTATTCGATAAAAGAAATTAGAGGCTAGATGATTGAAAGATGATGGGGTCAAAACTGTCGCCAGCTGGAGCTGAAGAAAAATGCAGAAGAGTCCAGACTTTCCCAGAAAAATCAGATGCCTGAAAATACTGAGATCTGATGATCTGAAGCAAGGCACGTTGAATACTAACCCTAGCCCAACTCCTCCTCACTGTCAGCTAAGAGCACTGCTGCTCCTGGGCTGACCAGGGAGGACACCTCCTGGGTTAAAGTGTCTGAAGCGACTCATATATAAACACACGTCAGAAGAAGCCAGACCTTGAGAAACCCCACAGACAGCCAAAGAGGAACCTGAAACACGGCCAGGGCAAAGATCAACAGTGCCTTGTCCTGTCTTATCTGAACAGTGGGCTTTCTGTTGAGAGACCTATAGGCTACAAATGAAATAAAATTACACAAGGTTGGTCCTCTTTCTTATAAAGTTCTGCAAAGAAAAACTGTACATATCTCATTTTGGCCCCGTACTGCAGCTCTGATCACTTGAACTACCAGAAAAATGGAAAAATCTTACAGATACATCTCCTACAAATGATGATCACTGCTCATACAGCTCTCCCTCACTGCATTTGCCTTCTCATGTATCAGAAAGCAAGAACATACCTCTTGTTTATGCAGCTGTGTTAGTTTTATTTGAGGAAGGACAGACTCATAGGTTTTTCTCTATGAGAAAAGCCTTTTCTGAGTCTGATGGGATTAATTAGAGGCTGGTTTGGTTATTAACGGCGTGCAGAACTAATTGGAGGAGGTTGGTTCGTTTTGTGAACACACATTTTGAAGGAGGTAATCCGTAACTGAGCTCCCTTTTCTTTTCCAGCGGCAGCGCAGGTAACAGGGCCCGGCCTGGTCCCACTGCAGGCCTGGGGAGCTGGCATGGCCCGGCACAGAGAGAGAGGGTGGCCACGAACAGTGGCCAGAGAGACTCAGGCTGATTTAAGATCCCAGCTGCTTTTCCCCCCTCCTCTCCTTTTCCAGCGAAGCCAGGTTTCTGAGATCTTGGCAAAACTCCAGTATTGCCGCCTTAGTTTTTTTTTTCTTCTCCCTGTGCAAAATTTTAACTCTTTCAATGCTCAGGTAAGACTTGCAGACTTTTCAATTCTCCCCGGAGTAAAAGGAAATAAAGAGATATTCTAAAGTCAGTGAAGCAAGAGCTAAGTCTAAGTTTCTTTATATGGAAGGAANCTGAGTCTGATGGGATTAATTAGAGGCTGGTTTGGTTATTAACGGCGTGCAGAACTAATTGGAGGAGGTTGGTTCGTTTTGTGAACACACATTTTGAAGGAGGTAATCCGTAACTGAGCTCCCTTTTCTTTTCCAGCGGCAGCNATGGGGTTGGAGATGTTCCATTTAAGAGATCATTTTGACCAAAAAGCACCTGTGTTGAAAATTGTTTGTCCCGAAAAAAGAAAGGGATCTTGGTTTTTCTGAGGATAAAGCATAAACCTATAAGTCTGTCCTTCCTGAGGTGAAACTAGCACATTCCACCCCTTGCACCGTGAAGACCAATAGAGAGAGCTGAGGTAGCTCAAGCTGAAGAAAAGAAAGCACCAGGGAGACATTACAGCACTTTACAGTACCTAAAGGGCTACAAGAGAGACTGAGAGGGACTTTTCACAAGGGCATAGAGTGATAGAACTAGGATTAATGGCTTTAAACTGAAAGACGGCAGATTCAGATCGGGTATTAGGAAGAAGCTGTTTACCCTGAGGGTGGTAAGACACTGGAACTGGCTTGTCCAGAGAAGCTGTGGATTCCCCATCCCTGGAAGTGTGCAAGGCCAGGCTAGGTAGGGCTCTGAGCAACCTGGTCGAGTGGAAGCTGTCCATAGCAGAGGAGTTGGAATTAGGTGATCTTTAACGTTCCTTCCAACCCAAATCATTCTAGGATTCCATGAAATACACTTCATACACCTATTGCATTACTTTTTTCCCATCAAGAAAGGTCCAAAGAGCCTGTTGCTGTACTTTGCAACAATACCTGCTTTCCTTTCAGAAGAGACTTTATGGAGGAAGGCTAGTGTCTACTTCTTCCAGGTGCCAGGGAGTGCTGGAGAGAACAGATAGCAAAGCAGAAAGCAGGATCTCACAGGTGCCCTTGCTCCTGCTATCCCAGGAAGTATGCAGACTGCCACTGAAAAGCTGAGGGATGAAAGATAGTTTAGGGAGAATCACAAAGAGTAGGACCATACCAAGGTTACTGATCATTCAGGAAAACCAGCATGTAGTAGAGACATGAATCCACACTTCATGGCACAAAAATACTGTATTTCAGTACCAGAATAACAAATATGAGTTGAACCCATCTCATTAGATTACAAGCCAAGAAGTCCAGATGTAGCAATCCATCTTCATCAAAATTGTAAATTTCATATATAGCAAAGTCCTGAGGCAATAGAAGCACCATGTGACTCATGTGATCTGTGCTGGTTTTCATCTCACTGCTCTGGCAGCTTTCCTACAGGCTGAAACAGAATTCTCAGCCACACTAGACACATTATTCTAAATATCTCGAACAATGAACATTGTCTTAACATATTACATAACAAGACAAAAATATATCTGCAAAACATTGGGCAATTAACTCAACACAAGGAATTGATACAGGAACTTTTTTCCTAAGTGCTAGCAAGGACTGTTCTCTAAATCCCCAGTTCCAGCATTAACACGGTAAGAGGGTGTTACTTAAGACAATGTTTTTAATTTCAACTCTCATTACTTTGAAAACAATGACTCAAATCCCTGTCCAACCAAATTCAAAGTATTTACTGAAGATTCATGTGTCAAGAAATGGAAAAAAGCCCTCCCACAGATGTTTGATTTCTGAGTGCTGCAAATGCCTCAGCACTATTGGCAGTCAGCAATACAGAGAACTCAACCAGCTTTATCCACAACCATCTGCTATCCTTACCCAATACTCCCTGTGAGGTGACTATAATGTCTTCCCAACAGAGTCCTCCACAGAACAAGGAGGAGGCTGACCCTAAAAGATAAGAAAGTATCTAGAATGTTTAGAAACACTTCCAGAGTGAAGGACTCCTACACAGTAACGCAGTGTTATTATAGGCCATACACAAATAGCTGTCCAGTTCTACAACAAATAGTTGCAATGACCTTTTCTGCAGCCAAAAAATACAAGTGCATGGAGTGACACCTAAGTATCACTGGGAATTTATCAAGTCATTGCTGAGTTGTTAACTAAAAGAATTTGATTAATGATTTAATTATGATCAAATGATAAGTAATTGATGATCGACTAGAAATTAAATGGTAATCAAATGGTGATTAAGTGATCATTGAAGGGTAATTAATGAGTGATTTGACAGACCTAAACGATGACTCAGTAATTCAGACAGCTGTAAAAGACTGCACTATTTATCACAGTTGTAATAAATAAGAGGATATTGTAATAAACAAATAGATGGATATATATGAACGTCACTAGCACACAATATACCTTTAGGCTGCAAGTAAAACGCTCCTTACCTCACTGTAGAGATCAGACACTGGTAAAGCGTCTCTCAGCCCTGAGGAGTGACCTGGAGAGCTGTCCCTGCTGCCAGGGAGGGCAGGCCCGGCAGCACGGGAGCAGCAGAGCTCAGCAGCTCGAGGCGGCCACAGGTACTTAGAGGGCAAAGAGACAGACCCACAGCCAAACACCGCCCTGGCACTTTGCACCTGCGCGGCCGTGGCAGCTTCAGCTTTGTCCGGTGCCAGCTCGGGCTGCTGCTGTTATGTCCTGACAAGACATGGCCCAGGAGCCTCGGTCCCTGAGGAGCTGCAGCCTCGCATGGCTCTCAGCGGGATCAGCCCGGCCGGCTGGTGGGCGATGCCTGAGCCAAGGCACCGCTCAGGTCCATCACCAACCAGCACACGCTTGCTGCACTAACTTATTACTTCAGTATTGCTGCCGCCACAAAACCTGCATTTCAGTAGCCCCGTATACAGATGTTTGTCTGAATATTTGTCAGGAAAAACATTAAATTATTCAAAAGCCATTGAGGTTTATCCAGGAAAAAAAAAAAATCTCACTTCTCTGAACTATTACATACACTGCTGAAGATTTGCCAACAGGTTGTCGTGCTCTTTTATGGGAAGATTTTCAATTAAGATCTTGCATACACTGAAGAGAAAAGCAGTGATATGAGTTATTTCATTCCACTTCTCTATGCTTTCCGTACATCCTGCATTCAAAAGATCCATAATGAAAAAAGAGATCTGTTTGGAAACAGAAAAGTACTCCCCTATCTTGCACAAGGACTCCCATCCTAAATGCTGCACTGATCAATGACGCCCATGAAAGTATATTAGCCATGACTCAAGCAGAAATCAAATGCAAAACAAATCTGAACATTATCTAAACTATATTATCAATAGCAGAATTAGAAATTTCTTGACTAAGTGCAAATCTCAATCCTCTTGAAGACAAAACCACACAAAAAAGAATGTTTAATTAATAATGCTAAATATCCATGCAAATTTAACTTCACTGGAATACACAAACTTTTAAAACTAGTCCATTGTACCCTCCATTTGATACATCAGACCGACAGCACCAAGGCTTTGAGGTGATACTGACCTAAAGCAGATCAAACTCGTTGCCCAGAGCACTCAGCAGCCTCTTTGTCCAAAAACTTCCATATAAAATATTAACACGTCTCTTCCTTAAACCAAGGACATGACCTCCACTTGTGGAAAGCTTCAAAGTTCTCACAAAACTTCCCTGAAATTTACCTATTTAGTTAATTGTTTCAAAGTGTCAAAACCACAAAGTCAGTTAAAAGTATATCTTGGTGTAAATTCACTTAACTTAAAGAATTTTGTATTGGTAAACGTTTATCTATAAAGATTCATCATAAAATCCCAAACATTGCTATTAAGTTTTTCAAAAATATCTCATAAAAAGGACATTTGATGAATTTGTGTTTGAACAGCAGTTTCAAATTTAAGTGGAATGCTTCTTAGTGGTTTTGTGGTTAGTTTTTGCCTTCAAAATGTGAACATACTGTTTCTGGATCATGTTCTGAAAAGGTTCTGAAAAATAACTTATTTCTTTATCTGTGCATTTCCCTCTCCTCACCTTCTCACATGGCATTACTACACGGCTGCAGTTTAGCAGACCTTTTCAACAGTTGCTCAGACTACAAAGCAAACAGTCTCAGCAGATAACAATCTAGTAATCTCATAGAAAATGCACCCAAGCATGACCTCTGCAAGTTGATTTTCAAAATCTGAAATTGCAGCATGCTAAAAATAAGGATTTTCATAGCATCTTAAGGATCACAAGGAAAAAAGTTGAGTTTCCTGAAAAAAAGTACAATAAAATTAAAACACCAAGGCATGAACACCTTTATAGGAATGATGGAAATAGATAACTTTACAAAATTTTCCCCAAACCCTAAAATGTTTGTTCCCAAACAATTTAACAGATAAGCCATAAATATTCTGCTACAACAAACTGTTTGGATAGATGAAAGGCACATTACTATTAAATATTAAGATAATAATTGCTGTGTGAAGATAAGGCAATACACCTTCCCTCTCCAGTTGCACAGGAACGACTCCATCAGGGTTACTAGTTCTCCTTCTACTGAAAGAGGACTACACCCCATACACTGACACATCTCTTAAGAAAAAAAAAAATCAAGTTACATAGAAAAAGGCCTATGGCAAATTAATATTGTTCAAAGGTTTCCTTGGACAGGAGGGCAGTCTTTACATCATCACAAAAGATACTCATGTACTACAGGTCACTTTCAGGCAACCCACACAAACAAGTTTCCTTTCCATTAACCAAACCACTGGAGTTACAATCACCCTCACTTATAGCAAGGATATCCATCCATGTGACAGCTCTCATCACTTGTCCCCCAGGAACTATCTCATGGTATTCTCAAAGATGTTCATGATCACGTCAGGGGGAAAAGCCTTTGTCCAGTACTTTCACTGTAGACAATAATCCAAGTACGAAGAAAACTGCTTCCTTTGGGAAGTATGCATGTTGGCAAGAGTAATTCAACTACTTTAAGTACATTTTATCACTGTGCTAAAACATATACACACACACCTATTATTTGACCTTTATTAGCAATAGCAGCGCTATCTGCCAAGTACCACTAGGATACAATCTTTGAGACATTCCTTGTCTTTTGATAGCATGAGTTTAGCCAGATGCATCTGTGGCCCAAGAGGCAGATGGATACTTCCAGTCAGAATACAAATAGAGGAAATACAAAAGGAGCTGCAGATCTCTGTACGGGATGGCAAATGTAAAGCAGAGGAAACAGCAAAGCCATTTCACATTGAAACAGCTAGCAAAAACCTTTAAGGTTACAGAAAACCAACATCACAAACACACTGCAAAGTGGTACTGCTAACTTTAATTTCAAGCAGCTAATAATTTTAGGGACATGCCAATCTCAAATTTATTCTTAATATACCCTCATTCACCTCTCTCTTAGACCTGGGGTGTGAGGATATTTTAGTGAATAGGTAAACTAAGGTTTAAGATGAACTAAGATGAAATGAGCTTTGTTTTCAGCAGTGTAAAAATCATTCTGACACATTAGCCTATTAGTGAAAGCAAAAAGGATTTAATTTCCTAAGGTGTGAAACCACTCTTCTTTAGATAACACGAGTAACAGGGTTATGTACAGTCTTACCATTTCTTTACTTCAACAGTTCTCAGCTCATTAATTCCTGCCCAAGTGAGCTGGTAACTAACAGCAGCCTATTAGGCATGCTGACCAAGCAGGCATGTTTTTCTCATTTAGCCTTATCAAGTACAGCTAGAGATTTCCTACAACAGTCTGTTAATTGTACCAGCTTTCAGTTCTACAGCAAACCCCTTTAACTTTTAGGATTGAGGGTCCACCTGCTTCTGATAGGTAACCTAAAAACCTGAGTCCTCAGCATATCCTTAATCCATACCTCATTTGACATCTGATCAATGACAAGCACATGAAATCACTGAAGCCAAAATGGAAGTACAATAAAAACCAAATTAGGCAGATCTTATAAAAATTATTACATTTTTGTTAAATCAAGTGCAACACCAAGGGCACAGGTACCAGGCTCTGAAAGTACCCCCATGACTGCTAGCCAAGTCCTTCTGTTCACATGATAGCAAAATTAAGCTTCCCTGATAAACCATCATTAAGCCAAGGATCATTTCCTTCAGTTCCTCAGCAGATGTTTTTCACACTTCTAGCCGCAGGGGACACACACTGCAAGCAGGGGACATGCAACCTTGATTCACCACAGGACAAAGAGTGCCTATTGGAAAGTCCTTCCATGCAGTCACTGGAGCTACAAAGATGAACTCCCATCAGTACAGGGAGGGCACTGAATGAAGACGAGGGAGGACGTGATGACCCTCCATCAACCCCTCACGCCACTTCTTCCCTTTGAGCCAGAGTAACTTCTGTTTCTGTGACTAAACTATGCAAAATTACTTGAAGAAAAATCTGTTAGGTTCAAGGCAATCCACTAATTAATCCGCTCCCTACAGATCAGTCACACGAAGTATGTGAAAAATAACCTTCCTGAAGAAGCCTATGCAGACATAACTGACGAATGATAATAAATGTATACCTCACCTGTGACAATATTTACAGTCAAAGAGAAACGCCACTGAAAAAAGATCATCAGCCAATCTCATAACAGTAACAACTTACCAGGCACTTTCTTCCTAGCTGATGTTTGAAAATGTATTTCTATCTGCTGCTTCCGTATTTACAGGTCAGTTCTTCTTTTTATCCTAGCAAAAAATTTCTATCCTTCTGGGCTACTCAGTTTCCCACCCGCAAACACAGACCAAATATAAGATAGTGACGTTCTCAGATTTTCAAATTAGAACACCTGCAAGAAACAAGCAGCAGGTACCATAATATTATCGTGCAGCTAAATTTCTATTAAAAATAACACTATGTTAACAGAAGTCTTTTTTTTATTTCCAAGTGTTCAAATTGTTATAACACAAATGCCAATTAACCATTTTTTATTTTAACATTAAGGTAATTACAGTTGGAGGGCCTGTATTTCCAGTGGCCACTCTGCATTGGACACCACCAGAGCAAAAACATGAAACATTCCACATGGCTAACAATAAGACATTTGAGTTACCAGAATTACAATCATCAACTTTTTTTTTTCTGCTAACAGATCACATACATACATAACCAGGGCCATTTCCTTTACAAGAAATACCAAAATTAGTACTACATTTGTTTATTTTCAATATGAACATCTCTACATATGAGCAACATGGTACATGACAGTTTGATTATCACACATACAGTACTTTGGCAGCTCTTTGATGTGTTTTTCCCCTAAGCTCCATAGTAGGCTTAATTTATAAAATATATTGCTAACATGCCCTGCAAAAAAACGAAGAATCAAATGTATCTTTCATCACCTAAATGGGAGATGAAGCAGTGCTTTTATCTTGCATAAGACAGCCTTGTCATACATGCACAATTTTCTTCCATGGAAACTTCTACACATATCCTAGCTTACACTGTCTGCAAAAAATATTTATTAAAAAAAGATTTGAATTTTCTTCTCAAATTAGAGAAGCTACAGATGATTACATTACAAATCACTACCATTTCTTTCAAAATAATACTGAATGTGTCACACTTTTATCAAGGTTGCTTGCATATTACCATCTTACAAGCACATCAGTCACCTGACCAAGTCATCCCATTTTGAGTTCATTTGTGAAACTGACTTGTCTCTTTTGATACCTACTGATAACTCATAGTTCGTGGTTAACAAATACTAATTTCTTTGAACACCTCTACCATCAATTTCCACATGAAAACTAATTGCCATATTAAACCTTTTCACTTACTCTCCCCAAAGGATTTCCCACCTCCCTGAACACAACTGACCAATCAGCACAGTAATCTAAGTGAGGACAATCTTCCTTCTAATATAACCATGCACTTTTAAGTAGCGTCCTCAAAGTTCTGAGGTAAAATGCATGAAATCTGGTTGCAAAATTTCAGACTTAAAGGAACAAAATCACATTTTATATATATTGCAATAAAAAACACCCAGAACCTGTCTATTGTTATCTGAAGCAATTTATTTCACTATCTGTGAAATTTTAACAACTATTTAATATTTGTTCTATTTGGTCCAAATAGCCCTATATGTTTTAAGAGTCACTCAAAAAAGAATGCTGTGCCCAAAACCACATCTGCTACCACAAACATCTCTTCATCCTTTTGTTCACCCCCAAGCAGCTCTTAAAAACTTAAGAGATTTTTTGAGCTATACAAAAACAGATCTTAATTTTATTTGCAAAATGTCAACATTGGGTAAGTTAAAAAGGTGAAGTGACATATTTAAACTAAGTAACATGCACTTCGTTTGATGAAGTCTCTCTTCCTCAGCCTTTAATGGTTATTTGCATGGAATGATGAACTCTGCAGCACATAAATAGCATATGGCACTTACAATGTCTGCAATATAAACAACTATATCAAAATGTTCTGTAACTAAACAAACAGTAAATCTTGTTTATCTATACAAAGTTTAGATACTATGTTATCACTAAATGGGAAAATTACATGAACTAATTAAGTTGGACATTCACTAGTCTTGAAATGTCCTTTTTCATGAAGTTGTTTTCTCTTCTTGCTTGCTTATGTCAGAAAAGGAACTTCTCCCATTCTGCTTCCTTTTCTTCACTGTAGATATTTTGTGCCAGCAAACTTTGATCTTGCACCATTAACATCCACTCTGGTGTGCTCCTTATATCTCCAAGTCCTCCATCACATTCTCCCTTCTCCCTTCCATCGTTTGTGACTCTGTCACCACAAAGCCTTTCCTCTAGGGCAGCATCTTGTGTAACAGAGCTTCCACGGGGCAGAGGCTTTTCTGTTCAGGAGGTAGCAGGGCTGACCAGCCAAGCTCGCTGGGTCATGGTCTGCCACGTACAGGGGAAGCTCCCTGCGCGTGCTAAGCGCCTTCTGCACAAAGATAAGCCAGCTGTGCACATGTGAGCCACAGGAAGCAACCCGAGTTCAGTGGTCTGGGCAGGCAAGCATGGATGGGGCAGAAACACGATGGAGACATTTTGGCTGCAGCAGTTTTAACCCTGTTTGATTGTTTCACCTGTGTTACAGTCCAATTTGAGCATCATTGTTTATGCAATAATTTCAAATCAACAAAAACCCTACAGACAGGTAAACTGCTCCTTTTCTATAGAATAACTGGTTATTATGTGTTCTAGAATTAATTTAATGAAAACCTTGAAGAGTGTACTAACTAATAAGCACATCTGGAGCCTTTAAATACTGTCTTACTCTGAGGTATATGTCTATTACTGTAGAAGTTTACACTTCACATCTAAAGTTAAAAAAAAGGTTACTTTCATTTTCTAGGTCAAGCAAGCTTTAGAAAAATGGGAAGAGACAGCATGTGTTTTGTGTTCAAGTGTTATTGTTTAGCATAATCCTTCATGCAAGTGATGCAAAAAAAGCTATATATTCAAGACTGTTTACATCTAAATAAATAGGGTAAATTAGCAAATACAGTATTGAAAATTATCTACAAAAATGTGTTTTTCCAAGTATTCACTGTTTGTATCAAGTCTTAAAGCAGACAACTGCAGGGCAATACCAAAGAAAATGGAATAAAAGAAAAAGTGAAACAAACATTTTAAGAAATCCCCTCAGAAAATAAATTCATATTTACTGTAAACTAAACTGAAATTAAAATAATGACTAAAGCTATTAGGTGGCCTTATCAGCAAACACCCTCAATCAAAAGGCCATAAACAAGTATGCTTTACATATTACTTGGTTTGTTTATTTTACACCATGGGGTGAAAGCAACACATTTCCTTTTAGTAAAGTATACACAAATAGCCTCACTCAGAATACACTTTTAATGCACATAAAAAAAGTATTCATCTTACAAATTGTTTTGCAATCCAAATATACAATAGCTTGGAAAACAATATTTTAGAAAACTAAAGCCAATGTAAAAAGACTGCTTAATACAACTAAATGATATAAGTTTTTGTATGGCTCTGTCTTTAGAGTTTTCTTACTGCATCATCAATATCAGAAATCTGTTCCTTCAGCTGGTTCCACTGTTCTGGATTTAAAGAAATACCTGAAAAGCATTAAAAATAAACACTTAAGACAAAAAGAGAATTGTGGTGCAGGATCTTGTGCAATTATTATAAAGGCTGCTTTCATACACTAAGCCCATATTACAATATTAACACTTGAGTTACTTCAACAATCATCTTAGTTACAAAGTGAAACTACCCATTTCCAATGCTTCAACTTAACTTCAGCTTATCTCTAGACAAGTTTACAAAGAAAATGTCGTGTGTAACAAATAATTGTACAAGTACTAGGCTTAACAGAAGGAGTGAAATACAACTCTGGCCTTGACAGAAGGCAGTACAAAAGCCCTGGGTGATAAGTAAGAAATCATTTGTTCTCCTGTTAGTTCCTAATAGCTGTACCTATGCAGACAGATCTGCTGTGCACTTTTCAAGTACCGTAATTCTGAGGGGGCTTTTCCCCCTTTTGTTTTTTAAAGCACTGTAAATAACAGGTGCTGTAAGTAACCTTTGGAGAGACTCTGTATTACTCCCTAGTAATCGCAAACTAACACCAAAGTTACCTTTTACTTCAAGTTCCCTATAGTTTCTAGTGACATTCAACCAGTAATCATTCAGTACCCCACAAGCCATCACTTCAGTTCTAAATTTGATCACATCTTCCCCTCAAGCCTGAGTAGAGGCATAAGTTTCATTTGTGCTTTGGTCTACTCCTTCTTACCCTAAAATTTCTACACCACTCTGTGGAAAGTGCAAGCTCACAGGGCTCACAGTCCTCATACTTTCTCCTGTAAAGCTCTTCCACTAATTACTCCCACTCTCCCCCTCCTAGTGATAGTTTTCCTTCATTGCTTTCTCTCTGAACACGGAGCAGGACCTGAAAACAGCTGAAATTTTGAATTCCATTTTTGGAGCCCATAGCTTTGCTTTTCTTTACCATCACTGTCTTATCAGAGCACCACCACAATTTTAAGCAGCAAGTAGTGTACATGGAGCTTCTCTTACGCAGTCTTTGACCAGCCGTTGGAGGGCAGGTTTCATCTGAAAACCAGTCAGGTGTGCTGATCATCATTAAGGGATTAAATGTCATGAAGACTGATGAACCACGACCAATGACTAGATGAACCAAATAAAATTCAGACCTGTTGCTTCAGACACTGACAGTAATTTAAACTTCTAGGTTTATTTTTATTACAAAATGTATTGCTTATACTGGTTCCAGAAGAGCTAGATGAGCAGCTTATGAGTGTATCAAGGAAATATTAGACTCACATGCTGTATCAGATTATTTTTATCATAACAAAATTCAGACTCTTCTGCTGCATTGATAAATCCTTCTATCTACATCACGTCATTTTTGTCACTTTGCCCACCCATCCAATCCTGTTGTACTTTGCCATTCAAAGTGCATATACTACTGAATTCTACCTTGAAACGCAGAACATTAAGTCCTTAGAAGTCAGAGTAACCCTTTTTGCTAACTAGCGACAAATCCAAAACCAGCAATTTTCCTGCAGAGCACGAGTATACCTGTTCATGCAAAGCTATTCTCAGTGATTATTTAAGAAATGTTGAAAGTGCTTCTCAAACTTCCTAAATTACTGTTTACTGAGATGCTCCTAAACACACCAAAAGAATGTAACAAACCTTACGGTAATTGTACATTGAATTTCTTCAAACTCAGCAGCCTGCCAGTACATGAGGCTGGGGAAGGACTTTTTGTAAGAGCATGCAGTGGCAGGACAGGGAAGCATGGCTTCAAACTGCAAGTGGGTTGATTTAGATTAGGTATTAGGAAGAAATTCTCTACTGTGATTGTGATGAGGCACTGGCAAAGGTTGCCCAGAGAAGCTGTGGATGTCTCATCCCTGGAAGTGTGCAAGGCCAGGCTGGATGAAGCTCTGAGCAACCTGGGATAGTAGAAGGTGTCCCTGCCCATGGCAGCGAGTGGGGTTGAATGAGGTGATCTTCATGGCCCCTTCCAACCCAAACTATCCTGTGGTTCTACGAATCCGCAGGGCAGGATGTTTCATACTTACCTTTCACTGACGCTACACGAAAATGGATAAAAAGTAGATTTTTCAAAGAGAAGCAACATAACATCAAGCACAGCACCACTACCGCAATTATCCTGCAATCCCCATCTTGAGATGTGGAAGTTCTGAAAATGGTTCAGTGAAGCCTTGCCATGAAAAGCAACTGTGCAAGTGGCAACTAGAAGTACAATGGCTTGTGCTGTGCTACAGATTACAAACTTGGGACACTTGACATATTTTCCCTTCTACTAAAATATTTTTCAACAATTTTTTTTTCATAATTAGTCACATTTTTCATAATTAGTTTTCATAAATAAATGTTTAGGTTGTTTTAATCTACAATTTAGAAACTGAAGGACGTGGCTGGTTTACCAAAATTAAAATCTTATAAAAACAATTAAATATTTTCAGTTAATTCTGAAATAAGAAATCCAACTATAAGAGGAAATTCGGTTTGTCATGTTAATCAATTGAGGCGGGGGAAAATATGGCTATGGTATAAACATGTTTATAACTCCCCTACCCTATTTACTTTATTTGACAACTTGCTCTCCATAAACCATGGAGAATCTCTTTAGGAAAACAGACTCAGGTCAACAAACCCACTTAAGATTTTGTTCATAACCTACAGAGAAAACTAATCCTTTGTAAAAATACACATCATAAGAAAGTAAAAATACTACTCAAAAAGTATCATGTAGCAACAAAGGAAAAAAATATGATATAGGAAGTTCTACTGGGAAGTGCAGACCATGTTTTAATACAAAGTAACATGAAGCAGAACAATACCTTTTCTGCCAGGCTTCATTTCACCTTCTTGATCCATCCAATATTCTCTAATATCAATTAAGACTTTCCCTTTAAAGTCCCGAACACTGACATACCTCATTTTGCCAATCTGTCAAAAGACATATAAGGGTCTATTAGGCATTTTACATATTACAGCATTCACTTTCCCCAGCAGCATTAGACTCTGACATGTGACACTGCACACTGCAGTTTATTTTAGACACCACAGAAAAAAACTAGATTAAAAGCTTAATTCAGAGTAGTCAGTAGGCTAATAAGTAACGACTTAAAACTGGTTGAGCAGGCAATGCTCAATGTAGAAGTAGCTCTCCTAGAACAGAAATACCTGTATTCTTTACATGCATGCTTCTAGCAAGTCCCGAATTTACTGTTTTCTGAAAAAAAATTTCCTTTCTTTGCAACAGTTCTAAACAAAGAAGGAAAAAGGGAGTGCTACTCCCAAATCTAAATTTTAGTCCATTCCCCAAGTACATAAAGCAAATTAGATGTTCACACGTGATACCTTCCTTTTTTTTTTAAACACAGTAAATACAGATGGAAATGCCCACTCCCGAGTCCTCATGGGTACCTCACTCTACCAACAGGTCTTCAAAAGAAAAAAAAGTCACATCTTGTAAGTTTACCAGCATGTAGCACAGTATGAAATTTTGAAATTCCGTATTTTTCAAACCAGTGTCATAACTGAATTACATGGGCACCTTTTTTTTGTGGCTGGAGTGGGGAGAAGTTAGGGAAGAATCATACCATCAGCTATGCAATACACTACGTATTCGGGCTTATTCAGTATCTTTCCCAATATGATAAACTATATATGCACATAAATTCCATGAACAAGGTGAATTTGAGAACCAGGAACTAGATAATTAAAACATAATCAAATAAACTTCTAAGAAATCCTTTGAATTCTGCATATACCTTCTGGACACGTTTCCTATAATAAAAGAACAGATTCTAAAGGAAACTATTTTCAAATAAAATATTCCTTCCTGGTAAAACACTACCTTTCAATTTCAACTTCCTTCATCACTGCATGTTGCATTCGATACAATTTAAGACTGGGCCCTGCACTTCTGGCCCAAAAACACTAGCGTGAAGTTTGACCACAAAGACTGAAGAAGTCTCCAATCAACTACAACAATTCACAGATGTTTAAGTTATATGCTCTTACTTCACAAAATATATAAACACAAATACTTTATCTTTGCATAAATGAATTTTTCTTCTGCAGATGCTGTAAGACATCTAAAATTGATCTTAGAACAATTAGGACATTTTAGATAACTTAAGTCTGTAGCACTTGTCCTACTTCAAAGCAATCTTAAAAATTAATAAGACATTACTGTTCATAATACAGTATTTTTAATTGATAAAACTACAATACAAATTTAGAACACAAAAATGAAAGTACAATGTTATGGCAGCTTAGCTCTTTGAAACCAAACCGGGTATCATGCCCAAGTCCATCTGCACTCCTGGCAAAGTATATCCTAAACAGCCTACATGGACAACATTTCTTGGTTTTACCCTTTAATGCTCCAGTAACTTTTAAGGTCACCTCCAGGAACAGCTTCAACCAGTAGCACTCTGCAGCACCGTTTTTTACCATGGCTATTGAAGAATATTAGTGCCTTGCCAAATAATTCCAGATTTGTCGTAAGAAATAAAATCTAATTCAATATAGCAGATTGCAGCTGCAAATATAGTAAGAGGGTTTAGAATGTGATTTTCAAGGATAAGAAAGACTCTTTGTCTTAATTCAACCACATTAAGGTGAGAGGCAATAATGCAAAGTTGACATTTACTCGATCATTTAGTCTACCTTAGATAAAAGCATTTCTCTATGTAAATACTGAAATTAGGTTAGATTTCACATCACATCTAGATTTCAGATGAATGTTCCAAAAAAATTTCAGATCTTTAGCTGAACTCCATGCAAAAGTTGCCACTTATGGAATTTTTAAATAGGCTTCTAAACTACAGTTCAATCTACACTGAAAAACACAAACAAAATCTATACTTAACTAGTTAAGTAAATTGCTGGTTAGCTACCTGTAACTCTGGTACAAGTTCATTTCTGAACAATTCTTTTTCCATGCACCTGCTGATAATGTTAAGAGTAATTTCAGAGATTGGAGGTATTTTTGTCTCTCTATAACCAGAGCAGCATTCCAAGGGTTGCTGTACTGCGAAGAATTAATTCTCTTCACACTGACTAATATGGGGCTGTGTTTTAGCTTTGTGCTGAACACAGTGATGATAACACAAATGTTTTAGTGTCTGCTGAGCAGAGCTTACACAGAGCCAAGGCCTTTTCTGTTTCTCAGACTGCCACACTGGCAGGGAAGCTGGGGGTGCTTGGCAGACTAGGAGAAGACACAGCCAGGAGAGGTGACCCCAACTGACCAAAGGCCACTGTCCACACCATGTGACATCATGTTCAGGATATAAAGGGGAGGGGAGAAGAGGGAAGGGGGCATGTTTGGCATGATGACATTTGTCTTCCCAAGTGACACTTAGGTGTGATGGGCACTGCTCTCCTGAAGATGGCTGAACTCCTGCCTGCCCATGGGAAGTGATGAATTAACTCCTTGTTTTCTTCTGCTTGCATGTGTGGCTCTGCTTTCCCTATGAAACTTTATGTCTTTATCTCAACCGTTGAGTTTTCCAGCTTTTACCCTTCCAATCCTCTCCCAGTGCCACTCGTGGGGGTGTGAGCGAGTGGCTGCCTGGGGTTAAACCAAGACAGTCACCATGATTTATAGCCGAGTACTTACTGTAGTTCAACCTTCAAAGAGAAATTCATATACTTTTTATTAAATAGTACAGATCCTTAGATTACACTACTCTATTGACTTACATGAATCAGTAAACATTAAAACTATTATTTCCAGGTTTCTATTTCTTAGAATAAAAAGCACTGAACTGTATATCTGTTCCTCTGCATATCCAGAGATATAAAACTGACTTCCTGTGTGAGTTTCAGCAAGCACCTTCTTCATCCTTTTTCCTATTTCCAGTTTTTCTGGATTAAACTGTACACCCACAGTGCAATCATAAGCAAAAAACCCTCCCTCTTCCCTAGCCAATAACCATATGTAAGGAACACAAGACTCCTGTAAACAGTAACATCTGCAAAAAAGTAAATTGTGAAATGCATCGTTGACCACCTAAGTTTCATAATTAGTATGCGAAACCAATCAGAGTTTCAGGGCATCATAAACTTCTATGTTTACCCTCTTTGAGGAGCCTATGATAAGGACACTGGGAAATTACCTGGAAAAATCAAAAAACTTGTTTCTTACAAATCAAAGCCCAAATATAGTGAAAACTCGAAAACCAACAAAAAAAGGATTTGGGAGGTGGACAGGACAACACAGAGACAACTTCTGAAGCAACAATTTGAGTTAAACACATGATCATGCAATGTGGTTCCCTGATCTAGGTAGTTATTAATGAATACTGACAAACGTTATCCAAATCAGGTATAGGATAGAATAGGATAGGATGATAGGATTAGTCAAACTAACCAAAGCACATGGAGCAGAGCTTGAAGCCACAGACAGGAATCCAGTACATCAAGGCTAAACCCTTCCATGTTAACACAAATAATGCCTATCCTTAGGGCCTCAAGTAATACATCACACATGCGAGTAACATAAATTTCTGCAATCTAACAGCACACAAATCCTTCATCAAGTTGCAGAGTATACTAGGTTCCCTATAAAACCTAATAAGGCCAAGACATGCAAATACAGAGAATATACTTTGTCTCTTATTTTGAGCAAATTGTTTTCTACTTACACTAACACTATTCTTCATCAGTAGTTGCAAAAAAACCATTACACAAACCAACTCAAACAAAAATATTACATATGTATTTATGAAAATACTGAATCTTCTGAATACAGCAGTCACAATGAGCTCTATATTAAGGGAATCTGTATGCTTCAATAACATAGTCTGAGGGTGTAGAACAAGAAGACTCTTGGTTTAACATCATTTGCAGCCACTCCTACACACAATATGGACACCATAGAACTTGTGACTATCCTATGAATGCTTTACAGCTGGATTTCCATTACCTGAAGCCACTCTTGTAAAGCTATACTGCAAAGTCACTTCCACAGAGATCATTTTACTGCCATGAGAGAGAAACTCTCCAGAAAGGTTTCTAGTATCACTAAGAAGCCTAGAACAAACAAAACTATATCTAAAAAATTAACGAGCATGCCCTCCTGTGCAAGGGGGGAAGAAGGGGGAGTATCCTCAGACCTACTGTAGTTTTATTCCTATACTTTAACATTTGCATGTTAGTTACTGCACAGAGGTTGATGTAGACTACAAACACTGACAATGCTTCACCGTAACACAATGAGTAATCTAAAAAATATTTTATTGTTGATTACTTCAAAGGCAGGCACAGACTGGTAATACTAATATTTTAGGTCAAGGTGATATTCAAAGATCTGTATTCTACTCAACACCAGAAGAACCCTGTTCTTGTCAGAGTAATATGAGTCCTCTACTGTCTGTTTTTAGTAACTTTTTATTATCTTGGGCTGAAGAGATTTTAAGAAACCAGAGCATGCATACTTTTGCTTTATTTGAAAGGGTCTGGGTATGTTTTTGCATCAGGGAAACACTCAAATTTTTAAAGTTTTCTCCAAGGCTGGAATTTCTGAACTTACTACAAACACAGCATTAAGTTTATACATAGTTCTTTAGAGTTCTACCTGTAGTTCACCTCTAAAGTTGTAGAATTCACTATTTCATTTTTCCTACAGGGTTCAAAGCATGCCCAAGCAGAACTAAAAATATTATACACTTCCTTCAATACAGAAGTCCAGACACAGCCTTCAAGCGAAGCTCTCCCTCCTAAACATAACTGGAAAAGTAAGAATTCAGACATTAAAAATAACTGCCCTGTATGACAGTATCAGTTAATCAGGTCTTCTCTCTAGAACATAATTTTCTTCCCCTGTATTACTTCACACAACTACAGCCCAGAACCATTTCATTTACATTACTCTGCGCTTGGGTCATCTCATTAGGCACCTTTCCCATATCCTTTCACAAACTCAAGAATCAAAGCCTCAAGAATTTAACTGCCTTTCCAGCCAGCTAGTCAGAGATCTTTAATAGATCTTGATCCACACCCCCAAAATAGCTAATTCTGAGCTGTGTATCAGCTTTTTCAGCACACACTGCTACTGCCTTGGCTAACCCCAGGAACTGCAATACCCTGAATTCACAAATGCATCTTTCTACTGAAAAACAGACGTTCATTCTATCTTAAAAACAAGACAATACTACAAGTTCCTATCCTTACCGATGTTCAGTGATAAGACTCTGAACCATAGGAGAAAGGAACAAACAAAACTTAATCCAAGATGCTGTCATAACACAGGAGGCCAAGCTGCCCTTGCCCTAGTTAAACAGGAACGAAGAGTCCACACTTTGGTTTCCAAAAACATTTTTTTCAAGAGACCTAATTAAAAAAACACTTCCATGTAGAGACAAACCTGATCTAGCACTTAAAGTATACTGATGGTAAGTGCTGTATTTACTGACAAAATGTCTACCCAGAGATACCAGGAGCAAAGTCATGAGAATCAGATCAACTGATACAACTCAGATTCTTTTACTCTGCTGAAACCTGACCAAGCTTTTCTGAGCATCTCATCTGAATGCCAGCATCGTAATCCCCTTCAGCCAAGGATTCAGGAGGCCAAGCACTACACTGTCAAGAAATTCATACCATCTCATAAAATTTATACAGCATATAATATAACATGTTAACTTAACCAGGCTCTATGAGTAATCAATTTTACCTGAAACATATTCTCATCTCTGTTACTGCCTTGCTTAGAAGAAGCTGCACCTTTTGAACTTTCACCAGTCTTTTGTTTCTTTACGGGTTTTTCTGCAGTCACTTGCTTTTTCCGCTTTGCCTTGGACCAAAAAAAAAAGGAAAAGCATGAGCTACAATCGCTCTGCATGCAACAGGTAAGTTTACATTGTATGTCACAGCCTACTACCAAGCAATGCACTTTATCACCCTTCTTGCTGTGTGTGAAGGCAGGAACCCAATACTGTCCATTTAGAACCTAAAAACTTCAAAATGAGCCTGATTCTGTTCTCAGTGAAGTAATACTTTGGCTTTAAAGAGAATTTAATCAGATCAAAATATATTTCAAAAATCCTTCTCTTTCTGCACAGTAACATCATCAGTTCAGTAGTTTAAATAAAAAATTTAAGTCTGATGGAAATGGCACCCTCTTCTCCACTAAATGGAAAAAAAGTACAGGAGAGTTTGCAACACCTCCAAAAAACAAAACAAAAAACCAGATAAGATAACAAATAATATGGAAAGATTATTTATTAAGATAATTAATAACGTAAGAAATTATCTGGAAACCACCTCTATCAGACCATTGTTTTTTTAATAAGCATCTAATCACTGTCCACAGCATGATAAATTATGTGACTTTTTAAAGCATTCAGACAATATCACCTGTATATCAGATTACCCAGAGAAGCCACAAAGTTACTATTCCTACTCATGTAAAAAGAGGAGACCAGACCTCTTCATGTACTGTACTACACTAAAAGACCTGGTGCCTATGTTACCACCTACCATTTTTTTAAAAAGATAAATAAACTATTTTTTTCTGATTATGTTGAAAATGATTGGTACATCTAAACTTCTAACTTAAATAACTACTTAAATTAAACAGGAACATTTGATTTATACATTTAAAACAGTCATCTTAAAATTTATCACCTCAAAGACACTCAGATTGGCTCAGCTTTTAAGTGAGAAACTAGCAGATGGTGTAACAGCAAATAAAAGAAAATGAAGCGGAGAAAAAAAAAACCATGCAAACAAGATAAGGAAGTGACACAAGGAGCACAGGGCAAGTGGATGGAGAAGTAATCTAGATATTAAAATGGTAGCAGCGTTGAGGCATGCTCTCAAGTCCAAATTCTTGCCACTAGGGCAGTTGATACAGAAGCATTCAGAAGCTTGCCACAAAGCAAGAATCACGGGGAATTTGCAATTATCATATGGAATGGCATGAAGAAAACGAAGTGCAACTAAAGAAAAAAACTTTTCTTCAGGGCAACAATTATGCAATCCACCCATACTTGGAAGGTGGGTTGTTTGGTTTTTGTTGTTGTTGAGATGGGTGGGTGGAAGAGAAAGTTTCTTAAAGTGTGATAAATCATATGGAATGACATGCATTTTATGACATAATGCTCACCTAATTCCTTAACCCCAGCCTGAAACAAAAGAGTTAATACAGTAATGAACTGCATATATTGTTCACCTTTTTGTCAACTTCACTATCTGAATCACTGGCAGATGAGCTTGAAGATACAAGTTCCTTTGATTTAGGCATTCTGGGAAAAGAAAAATAACATGAGAACACTATATAAGGAATGACATTCCATTTTGGCTGGAAAGCAATCTTCAAACCTGTCTGTACTGGCTCATCTTCTTCAAGCCCTCCTAAAGATTTTCCCGCCTTTTCATTTAAGCTTTAATACGCACTGCAAATGCAATATCAAGCACTCTTCCCTCTCATATCTCTTCCTCTTTTTCTGTAACTGCATTAAAACACACTCAGAGCACAGTGGTTTGGCTTCTGAACTGTCTACAGCAGAATGATTTTTCACAATTTTAACACATCCCTAGACATGACAAAATCCACAATGTAAAATACAAGGTATAACACTGCCCTCCAGCTGAATCCTTTTTATTACATCCACAAACATGAATCATCAACACTCTAGCAATATCTACACTCTGACATGGGCATTTCACCCAGCTGGATTTGCAAGCAACATGCTGCACAATGGCAACACACATGACACTTGACCTCCCACCTATAATCTAACAGTCCTTAATATACCTCAGTTACAGAGAGCCACAGCACTGCAATCAATATTTTCACTGCTACTTCAACACATCAGTCACTGGAGACAATTAATTCACCAGACAAGCAGACATTCAGCATTCCTTGAATACGTGCTGCCAGGTGTCTTTGCTTGTCACCCTGGTATGCAAACATGTGGTTAGATATAGTGGTTACGCATCTTCCCTGCTGCTAGAAACTCTTTGTAACAAATGCACAGATCACTTGTTCTTTTAGAATAAAATTAAGTATCCCTGAAACTGTACAACACAAACCTCAGCTGGGAGAGGCCAAGATAATATTACTGAGTATCTCAGGAAAGAAAGGAGCAACAGCGTTCTTAAAACGGGCAGTGAAAGAAAAACCCACATATGCAAATAAAAAAAAGAAAAAAAACCAAACCAAACCACAACAAAACAACCAAACCATAGTCCAAATCATGCTAGTGGATCAACGTGGTTCTAAAGTAGGGCAAAACCTGTGGTATAGCTTGTAGCACAAGGACGGAAGCTGCAGCACGGTACAGGATACAGGGTGTGAGGAAGCACACATAAACCACACTCCAGGATGTAGGTAAAGGAGCGCTGGAATGGGTCAATGTGAAAAATAAGCAAACGGATGAGACTGAGTCGGCGAGCTAAACGATGTTTCGGGGGATGACCCCGGGGTCCGCATGGGAAGGAGAAAGGAACAATATGGAGGAAGGTGTGGGCGGAAACTGGAGGAAAAAGGGATGTGGGGTGGTTGGTGCCCCCCGGGAGAGGCTGAGCGTGAGGAGACACCGCAGCGCCGGCGAGGGGACGGCATGAGCCGGGCCAAGAGAGAGCGGGGAAAGGTAAGCAAAGGAAGACGAGCCGGGAACTCCAGGTAGGCGGATCCCAGCCGCCATTTTCCTCCCCTATTCCTCTTTTCCACGACTCGTGTCGCCCCTCGAGGAGAAGAGTCGAGGACCGAACAAGGATGGGAGCGAGCGGGTGGGCGGGCGAGAATGCCCGAGTCTTCCCAGGGCAGGGCGGCAGCAAAGAGACTGTGGGTTACCCGTAGCGGGGCGGAGGAAAAGGACAGCATGGAAACCAGCGGGCCAGGGGTCGCCGGAGGGCTGGGGCTGCTCCCGGCGCGGGGGGAACGTGGCCGGGCGCCATCTTCTCCCTCTATCAGATTCTGTGCCCCCCAACATGGCAGCTCCCCCTCGGCAGCGGCGGCTCGCTCTTCCCGCTCCACAGCGGGGTATCCCTCCCGCTGGGCACGGCGGGCACTCGAGGAACAAGGGGAAGCCTCGCCTCGGCGCCACCCGGCCGCGGCTGCCCCGAATCGGACCGGGAGGTGCCGCGGCGGTGGCGGCGGCGCCGTAGGAGGGGGCACACGGGAGAAGATGGCGGCGTGACAGGGGCGCAGGAGGGGACCCAGCACTCACGTCCTGCTCCGCGCGTGGCTCCTCCGCAGCGCGACACAGGCGGAACTGACGCGGCTCGGAACGCCCGCCCCAGGCCGCTCACGTGGGGCGGCGGGGGGCGGCTTTAAAGGGGACGCGGCCCTTTGTCCCGGTCGTCGCTCGTTCCCGCCTCCCCTGAGGGGCGGGGGAGGGGCCATAGTGCTGGAAACGAGATCTTACAAGATCGCAGGAAATCCCGAGGAGAGCTGCCTGCAGATTGTCCACAGAGGACATCGATTTCGAGTCCTGGCCCTGCACAGGGCACCCCAAGAGTTACACCGTGTGCCTGAGAGCGTTGTCCGAACACATTCTTCTTGGTGCTGTGACCACCTCACTGGGGAGCCTGTTTTAGTGCTCAGTCACCTTCTGACTGAAAAACCTTTTCCTGGTACCCAACCTAACCCTCCCCTGACTCGCCATCGAGAGTGAAGAGATCGGTACCTGCCCGTCCGCTTCCCCTCGTGAGAAGCGCTAGATTGCGACAGACATTGGGAAGAATTTCTTCACATAAACGATTAGACATTGGAATGGGCTGCCCAGGGGTTGGTGGAGTCACTGTCCCTGGACATGTTTAAGGAAAGACTGGACATGGCACTTGGTGCCATGGTCTGGTTGGCGTGGTGGTGTTGGGTCATAAGTTGGACTCGGTGGTCACAAAGGTCTTTTCCAAATTGATTCTCTGGTTCTCTGAAGTATCCCCTCAGTCTTCTCCAGGCTAAAAAACCCCCCCACAATAATTCGCAAATAGCAGGTTTTTTTCACGCGCTGCAGCGGTTCCTCGATGCCGCTGGGAGCTGCCCGGGGCAGTGGCGTGAGGCGGGTGCGGCTGCGGTGGCTTTGCATAGCGGAACCACGGCCTCGCCACACCTGGGGCGCCGCTCGGGAACCCCTCCGGATGGTTTTCCTCCTGTTGGTTTCCCTCCTGATGGTTCCCCTTCTGCCCCCGCTGCCGTGGGTTTCCTTCTCTTACCGCAGGGCTCTGCAGCTGGGAGCATCAGGGCGCCCATGCGGGCAGGCACCGCGGGGCTGAAGCACCATGGATGGAAGGTTGAAGTTTCCTCAGCGCCTCTTTTAGGCACCTGCATTTTAAAAGCTGTCCGAGTAAATAAAGAACCTTGAAAACATACTGATAATGTTGCTTTCTTTCTGTAGCGTGTTCGCGCGCTGGTGCATCCCCAGCACGCTCCTGAGAAGGGCTTGACGGGATTTAGTTCACCTAAAGGAGTTCTGCTTCTGAGAGACACCCAAATATAAGGGAGGTGAGGAAAGGCCCTCTGCCCTCAGATTTGTGAGAGGCGATTTTTAGCAGACTGCGACAGGCCAGGCATGCTGACAGAGCACAAAGTGGCTTCATGTTGTGTCTGCTGTGTTACCTGTTTAAGCCTTTCAGTTTATGATTAATGTAATGTTATGAATATATGATTAATATAATTAATTTAATATTATTACTAGCATTAAAATACCGTCGTGATTCACATGACACTGACGCAGCTTGCTCCAATTTGCTGATCACTGTTTGCAGCAATGGGTCATGTAGTGCTGTTGTGAACAATGACAATTCTTCAGACACCCAGCACCAGTTGAGTCCTTTTCTCATTCTTACTAACTCCCATGCTTTTGCTACCATGTGAATGCAAGCTTTTTGTAAAAAGTGAAAGCAAACTATAAAAAATAGGAAATAGACTGTAGTGCTAATCCTAGCTTCAGATAAAGTTGATACAGGCTGAGCGGACTGATTGGTTTTCATATTTTCAATAGCAAACACCTATTAATAAAGTGTTGAAAAGCAAAAGGCTTCAGCTTTTTTTTTTTTTTTTTAATTGCAAAGATCTCTGTTTATTAGTATGGGCCAGAAAGGCAAACGTCATGTTTCCAGAGGGAATAATCCCCCAAAATCAGCATGAGCAGCTGCAAGTTTTATGCAGTGTTTCTGAGAAAGTACTTAAAGGAGCTGGGCAAGGAGGTTTTAGAGGGGATCCATGAGGTCCTTAGAGCCCTTATCACGAAGGAAACTGGCTTTTGCTATGAGAAGTGGCTTTCACTTCTTCACTTTAATAGCAGGAAAACAGGAAGAAAATATCAGAAATAGGAAGTGTACTCAATTAAATAATCCTTGATAACTTGCAGTTTCACCATGTCATGTAGGTCACTAAATGAAAAGAAAAATAAAAAAATGTACAAGTCTTACTACATCTCTGACCTTTGGAAGATAAATATTATAGTTGTTTATACAAACAGAGTCAAAGCACAGTAAATGATATGCAGGCAATATAGTAATTATCACCACTGCACCAATACCTGGCTTATCAAGCCACTTAATTGTGGAGGATGAACAGATTACTTAATGGTTAACTCCAACAACAAGATCATCTCCAAATATGAACTGTTAATTTGTAAAAAAACATAGTTACTCTTTTCAACTAACTTTCACTAACTTTTCATGTTAGAAAAATGAGAGTTCAGGCGTGCTATATATGCCCTATATGCCTTGATTTTTATAGGTCAACGCTTTGTACACAAAGAATGTTCAGGTTTTAATCAAATCATCAAGGAATTGTTTATTCAAATTAACAATTCTTTATGATTATTAATCAGTACTTTCAGTCTTGACATAAATTAAACTAAAATAAACGTTTTGTGCTGGCTCTTAATGAGTTAATTTCTCCCACCTGCAGTATTTCCTCCAAAGCAAGCACCAAGTTTATTTTTACAGCTGAATTCCTAAATAGCAGGTCAATGAGGGGAGAGGAAGATTTGCTGCAACTGGGATTTTATGTTCTGCTTTTCAGGAATGATACATTTCTTTGAGAAATATTCTGGTCATTCAGTATAGCAGTGGTTTGAGCTTTTGGTGAATTACCTTCACTATTTTTGGTTATATTTAGAAAAGAAGAAACAAGCTACTAAGAAAAAATGCTGACTTTAGAACAAGGAGCCATAATTTTTCCAAGGTAAATCTCTGCTGTTACCTTCTGAGTGAGTCATCTATCCCCCCAAGGCATATAGTTCACTTTCTGAGCTCTTAAAATAGACTTTTGTAATGGGTTTGTTCCTTCATCAGACACTTGCCTTCTGTAGCTGCCTTAAAAGGGCTTAAATTCTTCTAGTTACTGCCTGATTGCCTCATTTCATATCCCACATGTCTTCGGCAGAGAAGAAGGTTGAAGCATTCGTTTTTTCTTCAGTAACAGATTTTAGCATGCAGATTTGAATGGGAATGCTGAAAAATACACACTCGTGCTTCTGTTAGCAATTACTAACTGCAAAGGAGTTGTAGTTAGTAATAACTTCCTCTGGTTAGAAGTAGTAGAGCTAGCAAGAAAAGCATTTTGGGGCAAACCTAAAGTGGGAGAGCTTTTAAAGTTTGGTGTTCGTGCTTACTAGTTTAAAAGGTGGAAGAAAAAATCTGCTGTGAAAGGGGAGGTTAGCTTATAGTATTGACAGTAGTTTTATTAAAGTGTCATGAAAAAAAGAGTGAGGGATGCTACCACACAGTGGTTTTGCTTGTGTAACTGGAAGTGGTTCGTTTCTCATGTGCATCGTGTAATTTGAGTTTGCATTAATACTTGCATAACTTTCTATTATGCTTGGGAAGTGTTTTTTTTTTAATGTTGCAGTTTAGTAACCTAAACAGTAATAACTTCCATCTGTGGTTTAATAAATTGCTTTTATATGTTTTAATATGTCCATTGTTGGGGTGTTAAAAGTAACACTTTTTTGCTTTAGTAATTCGAAAATGTGGGGTCTTTGTCTTTACTGCATAAAAAATGTAATTTCACTCTACAATATGAAGGTTAATAAGCTGGTGAATGTCTTGTCTCTCTAGCTATCTGAAATAATTTCCAGGTGGGAAGACAGCACTGATCTCCATATGCTGATTGTAAATCTCTTTCTATCTAGAGCATTTACAGAGAGAGCACTAAGTATTAAATTACCTTTTCAGGAAATAAAAGCAGCTTTTGTTAGCATGGTCTGTGCTCTGCTGGAAAGCTTTCACCTCCTCCTGCGTGGCCCTGCCCTCTGGTGGGCACGCAAAAGCTGGCTGAGAGCCTGCTTTTATGTAAACTGGAAGGTTGCCTCCAAGAAATTTTACCTAATCTTACTTAGCAAATCTTGAGATTTAAAAACATTTCGTTTTCTCCACTGTGTTTCAGTTTTGTAGCCCTGTGGCAGCAGCAGAGGCATTATCAAGTGTGTCTTCGGACATTAAAGTAAAATAGTAGGATTGATAACACTTGTATGTTAGTATGGTGCTTTCTTCTTCTCGCCTTATTTTGGAGATCTCTTCTTGTATGGCTGAAATAAAGGTCAAAAAAGTGTTTTCCTGAATGCTAGCTTGCTTGTTGTTTTTGTCTGTGGTATTTTTAGACACTTTGAACATTGCACGGATAGAGTATCTGTTGTATTTAATTCCAATTTAAAGATTTGTGTTCCAGCATATGTTTTCATTCTGTAACTTCTTGGCTGTTCTTCTGTAATCTTATTAGGACCAGGGAGAGAGACGTTTCTTTTTCTTATTTTAAAAATATCTTTACCATATTTCACTAAAGCTTTTCTGTCTTTCTCCCTGTGCCACGACTTGCACTTTTTCACTCCATGTATTCTCCTTCCAGTTAAAGATACAGGAATCAGTAAAGGTCAAAATGCCTTCAAGGATCTAATCTGAATTTATTACTGTTTCATTTTGAAGCAATCTGATACATGTCTTAAGGAGATAGAATCTTGTTTTATAACCCACAGAGGTTTTTTAAGTATAGACCATGAATCTGATCCTGCAAGCTAGTAGTAGCATAAATAGATGTTATGTAATGGTTCACAAAGTCACCAGGAAGCATCAGGTTCTTATTAGGAAACTGCTGAGGGAAAGACTTGTATAATACTAGTGGGTTGTGGTTTGTTTTTTTTTTTTCCAAAGAGAAAGGAAACCTTGGTTTTTTAGTTTTTTTTGGTCACATTTAGAAAGTATGACTTCTCATAAAGTGTGTTGTAGTCTTTTTAAAGTGATATATGAATTGAAAACTCAAAATGCAAAATTCACACAGGAAAGTAATCTGAAATTTCTGAAATTGCAGCTGAATTGGGCTGCCAGATGGGAGCTTATGCTCAGAAATATGCAGGGCTGAAATCACAACATGAAAAGTGTAGTATTTGAATTATAATTACTAGAAATTACTTGGATGAAGAGAAGTTATGAAACCTAAGCCAAAAATCTCGGTTGTGAATAAGAAAGCCTTGGTGGTTTTTGGGGGATTGTTTCTGGGGTTTTTTGGTTTTGTTGTTGTTGTTAGTTTGGGGGGGAATTGGTTTGGTTGTTCTTGTTTGTGTTTTATTTTGTTTTTTTTTTTTTTTCCATGGAGAACAAGTTGAAAGAGGGTTCGAAGTTTATTTGGAACATTATAATATAATACATATCAGTAGTAGTATATATTAATAATGTGGGTATACATCCATAGAGAGTCCACGGGAGGATGACTGAATTGATCAGAGGGATGGAACACCACTCCTATGAGGAAAGAATGAGAAAACTGGGTTTGTTCAGCATGGGGAAGAGAAGGCTTTGGGGAGACTAACTGGGGCCTCCCAGCACCCAAAGGGAGGCTACAGGAGCAATGGAGAGAGACTGTTTACAAGAGCCTGGAGTGACAGGACAAGGGGGAATGGCTTCAAACTGAAAGACAGTAGGTTTAGCTTAGACATTAGGAAGAAATTCTTTACTGTGAGGGTGGTGAGGCACTGGCAAATGTTGCCCAGAGAACCTGCGGGTACCCCATCCCTGACAAAGTTCAGGGCAGGGTGGATGGAGCAACCAGGACTAGTGAAAAGTGTCCCTGTCCATGGCAGGAGAGTTGGAATGATTTTTAAAGTCCCTTTCAACCCCAGCCAATCTGATTCTGTCATTCTATGAAGTCCACCTCATAAACTAATAGCAATGGCAAGCCTAACTACTTTGCAAAAAATAGCTGTAGTGATGCAGTGATAAAAGATATGTGAATGTCTGTGTGTGGATGCTTACATTTTTAATAAAACATGAATTGAATATTGTCTATTTATCAGGATATTGGAAGGCTTATAACTAAAAAAACTTGAAAGACAATGGAACAAAAAAACTTGTGTTGTCTTCTTGTCTGAGCAGCATAATCCAGTGGTCTAATTATGAACAATTTTTAATAAAATTAAGGATAGATATAAACATCTATATAAATCATAAATCTATTTATAATTTGTATGTCGAGTCAATTGAGACTTCCATGGCAGAGGCCATATCCTCTAAGTTCTTCTATAGAGGGTTTCTGTAGTGTCTTCTCCTTGAGCAGTGTCCCATAGAACTGTGGATTAAGGCTTTTCTTTCCTAATCTATAGCAATCAAATATTGACCCAGTAGCCAGTTTCTTCCCAGAATAGCACTTTGGATAGAACAAAGCAGATTCCTTTTACTGTTGTGCTTGATTAGGATAAGAATGAACAGAGGTACAATAATATTTAGTTCCTATGCAAAATTAATAATAATGACCAACCAATTATGTTCAGTAAATTGGGAAGGATGTTTGGCATTGGAAGTAGTTGTACTCCATATGCAGCTGCAATAATGTCAGCTAGGAGATGAGAAAGTACTTTCCTCTTCTCATTTCATGAACAATAATATCCTTGCAGTTTATATCCTTGCAAAAAATATCCTACTGTCTATGACCACAGCTATTGTGGGATGATGGGAATCCCTCCTTTTTGTGAGTATTTCGGGACGACATCCCAAACAGGTGTGTTTTGAATAGGCTTAGCTTACAGTAAACAAATGCTTCCAAAATGATACTTTTTACTTAATCCAGTGTTTATTAATCGTTTTATACGCCTCGATTAGTTTATGAATAATACACACTGTAGCACAGGCAAAATACATAAATGGGATGAAAATATTTAATGTAGCACAGGCAAAATACATAAATGGGATGAAAATATTTAAGCACTCAAGTTTTGCTTTGTTCAGAGTTTTGGAGAACATCTGATGCTCAGAGGGAGGATTTGCGGAAGGAGGGGCAGAGCCATGGGGACGCTCGTTCAGAGCCTTTCATCGGGAGGTCACTGCAGTGGCCGCAATGTGCTGCTCAGCGCGTTTCAGGAGTGATCTGATGGACAGCTGGCTTCTGGAAAAGTCACACGAATGGGCCCTGTGAGAGTGAGGCTGTACCAGCGTTGCACGTGCAATAAGCACCCAGGAGCTATGGCAGGATTCCACACATCATATGTATATATGTATGTCTGCGTGCGTGTATGTACTCTATAGGTGCCCCGAGAGCGGCTCCCATGGCCGGCAAGTGGGACTACAGCTCCCAGCGGCTCCCGCGCACATCCCGCGCCTGCGCACGCGGTCTTCGGGGCGGAGGCAGCTCCCTGTTCCTCAAGCAGGAGCCCGGCCGCGGCCGGACCACAACTCCCAGCGGCCCCCGCGCACATCCCGCGCCTGCGCAGGCGGAGCCGGCCCGGCCGCACTTCGCCGTTGTCGCCGTTGGTG
>VWZS01007443.1:226991-283074 GCA_013397075.1 Rhabdornis inornatus | reverse complement strand
TCCAGCAAAAACAATCCCATCCAAAAAGTTGTATTCGCTCAAAGACCAGGTTGCACCTGGTAAGTAATGCAAAAGGATAGAAAAACCCGATACATACCCCCAAAAAACCTTGTTTTAAGGTAAAATACCTATAGTACTGTGCCTATATTTGTAACTACATGTATGTATATAATGTAATGGTTTTAATTTGATATAGCATATTAGTATGGAAAAAATTCAGGAGTAGATAATGTTGAGGATTAAATTGTTCCCTTTTCTTTCTGTGGAATTTTTTCCATTGTTATGCTAAGTATTTATAGCTACACCTTAGTAGCAATAGTTTTTCCCTCGTAGGAGGTGAAAGATAAAGAGAGACCAAAAAAAGAAAGGTAAGACAAAAGCCTGGGCTCTGGCTCTCGCTCGCTCACTGGCTCCTAGAGTGAAAGGAAAACAGCCGGGGCTCCCACCTAGCATCTTCCCTGCCATCCCAACGCCGGGAGCCACGTTCCCTGCTGTCGGACATCGCACTGCTGCCTTCCCGCTTCATCCTACTACCTCAAGGGCGCTCTGCCGAGCACCACGACTGACACCGTGAGGAGGGAGTCTCCCCTCCATCCCCCTCTCACACCTGGGCCGCCGCCGCCGCCATCACCCAGCCCCCTTCAGCTGCACGGGACCTGCCCTGCCCACACAGCACCGGGAACTGAGCGCAGAGAGAGAGGGCCTGTGGCCAGAGGGACTCGAACTGAGCTCTACTGTTCTGTTTTGTTGTCAGTCTTTATAGCTGTTGTTGTTTCTGCTGTTTGCCTTGCTAGATATATTAGTAAAGAACTGTTATTCCTATCCCTGTATCTTCTGCCTGAAAGCCTCTGATTTGCAACTATAATGATTAAACAAAAGGAAAGTTACATTCTCCATCTCAAAAAAAAAGTTATTGCTTTTCTTTAGCAAATACCTGTCTTTCAAACCAAAACAATGTGTTTGGGGATTTTTTTACCACATTTGAAATTCCAGTACAAAGCAAAAAGTGTGTTTCTACCCCTATGAGTTGTTCCTAATTTAAACTGTACTAAATCTGGAGCACTGAACAGCCAGGGTGTTCAAGGTCTTCAGGACAAAGTAATGTATCTGCCACTATCAGTCAAGAAAGCTCAGAAAGATGAAACAGTCGAATGCAATCCTTAAAATAAACATCATCGGTGAAGAGGGAACAGAATTTTTCCTCTGCATATGGTGTTAATGAATTCCTGTATCTTTCACAAAATTCAGAGGACACTTGGAATAAAGCCGAGTATTCCTTATAGACACTAGCCTTAATTTCAGCAATAAGTCATCACAAGGTAAGATTGACGAAGAGTGTCCACAGAGACCATGTACTTTGGGATGTAATCTCAATCACTTGTGGGCTGAGGCAAGAGCTTAGATTTAGCCATATAGACTTCATAATGGTAAGAATAGGTGGGATTCCTCTGACAAAACCTTTTTTGGGGATATGGTCAACTTACAGCCTTCTCAATCTTGAAAATTATGTCTGGAAGGAATAAGTAAGATTCTAACAGAGTTGGTAGGGTTTTATACTGGTTATGCAAGCATAGTGGTACATGGAAAGATAATACCACTTCTGAGCTCCATTTACCAATAAGTAATCAGATACATATTCTTAGTGGAAAAAATACCTTCTCTCATGTAGAACAAACATGTAACTGAACAAATCACATAAATCCTACGAAAAAAAATGTGCTGGACCCTGGATTTCTGCTTAAACAACAGGAACCAAAAAAGCCATTCTGTTGTAACAGAAATGTTCCTTCTTTCAAACGTTTATACTGACTGTTGTTTGGATTGCAAGGAAGCTTTCAAATTCTCTTGCAAAGGCCCCTCAGTTTGTGCTGGTCAACCATACATAGAAATACTGAGCTGTCAGAGCTGGAAAAATGATGGCTGCCCAGCCAGGCTGCAAGTGCAGCTACCAAACCTTGGATTTTAATGCATCTGAGACAAAATGTTCCTGGTGGAAGAAGGAGCTTGACAAAATGTATGACCTGCAGGGGGAAGGGTCTTAGAGAAGGAAGTTAGAGATGACTTTACCTGTAGGCATTGGTACTGACTACCTTTGACCAGGGCAAACATCACAGTTGTTTGTCCCAATAGGTTCATCTGTACAAGAAAATTTACTGTTGTTATTGTTGTGTGTAATGATGTGACTCTTGTGTACAATTTTATTACTGAAGAGCTGTGCCTAAATGGAAAACTACTGATAAAACTGTCTCTTGTAAATCCGTGTAACTGGAACATTCAGTGGAGTATGGAGCATTAGTAAAGTGTGAAATCATATCCTATCCTTGCTTTCATCAGAGGCTGATATTCTTTCCTGGTGTAACTCTGTCTTACTAAGCTATTATTGACTTCTACCTTTTTGTCTTTGCAACTTAGCTGACAAAACAGTGTGCAAGTCCTTCCTAATCTATTCAGTACAAAACCACCTCTGTTAGCACAAAGTGCTTCTACCAGATGCTGTCTGGTTGTGCTGAGGCAGATTAGGAGTGTGTGCCATTCAGCTGGACTTTCTGTAGGGGCAATATTGTCCAGTAAGGAAGCAGGGAGCTTTCTAATCACTCCCTCCATATGAAACACTTTCATCAAAGTGCTAGCTGCCAATTGATGTAGTGCTATGGTGATGAGGGACTTACAGAGAGATGGGACATCCAAAACTGAGGGTGCACACATTTATTTAGGTTTCTCTAAGTATGTGCCATGATGAGCTACTAGAAGCTTCACCAAATTTAGCTAAAAACCCCACCTCAGGATGCCTTGATGCCTACATCATCTGTCTAATGAAACTGTTTGGGGCTAGGACTGTGCTCCGTGAGCTGCATCACGATCGCTGTCTCTGAAGAAGCACTGAAAACCTACATAAGATTTCAGCCTTGGTGGATTAGAATCGTTGCTGTATCCTGCTGTTGCTGCTGTCGCCCACCGAGAAGGTGAACACTGGCCACTAGATGACACTGTGACAAGCACCCCAAGCCCATCAGCGCCGCGGATGTGCAGGAAAAGCAGCGCCGTCACACTGTAAGACATCACTACTTTCACACCTGCTAATTAAACACGGAAGGGCAGCTGCTTGCTAATTCAATACATAGCGCCACACAAGCATCAAGCACAAATGTTCTGGGAGGGGCCAAATGGTCGTCTTCATGTTGGTGTTAATTGGAGAGCAATTTCTCTTTAACAGAAATGATGTCTCCTCTGGACTGGACACCTTTTTCAGATTTGGACTCTGTTTAGACCTGGTGTTCTAAAAATAATGCCGTGACTAAACCCGTCTGTTCAGAATTTGGGGTGTGTGGCCAGTTTACATCTTTTGGAGATATGCCTCTAATCAGAAAAGGTATGTATGCTATATTTGTACACCTTCACAAGCTGGAAAGTTTTGGTCCCCTAGAGCCAGCCTTGTTATGATAAATTTCTCTGGTCCCTCTGTAATGAAATGCAGGCCACTGCTTGTTGTTTCTGGGAATATAGATTGAAGGACGAGATGACCTGCTCCTGCTTTTTGGAACTCAGGGGAGGCCTTGGGCCAAACGGAGGAAGTCAAGCATGCTGTTGCAGATCTGAAAGCAGTTTCCTTGCTTTCTGGTAAGCAGGAAAACTTTGCTAAAGAAGGTCAAAGAAAGACTTCTCTTTCTCATGCACTGGTTTGCCAAAACTGAGTCTTGTGGGTTGTCACCACAGTGCAGGGATTTTAAGTGAATGAAGAGATACCCTGTGTCACTTCAGCCAAGCCAGCTTGGGCACTCAGAGTGACTCAGGTGCAACTGCTTGCTGTGTGTGTACACACTGAGCTCCCAGGACATGCTACCATTACCACCTCTCACGGGCATGCTCTGGTACCTCTGTCCACACCTGAAATAGTTGGGTGACAGGTGTAATGCTGCTGTCACAGTACTGCTCATGAGCAGTGATCTTGCGACTGCAGAAGATGTCTTGCTGTATTGGGACTTCTCATTCTTTTGGGTTTGGGTTGCCTTGGGAAGGTCTATTTGGTTATTTACTTCATTGTTTTTTCTGACGTGCCCTGACAGTTGTCCAAGTAATTTCTCCAACAGATGCAAAACCTGAGTAAGCTGAGTAAGTGCTTGTGCTGCTACAAAGAAGTTTCAGAAGGAGGAAAAGGAAAAAATCAACTGTGTTTGTATCCTGGATGTACATTCCCTCTGCTCCATCTTCTGCCAAAGCCTGCTTACCAGGATAAGAAAGTGGCAGGTAGATAACCTTCTTTTCTTTCCAGGTGCTTGCACACATCTGCCCCTGCTCTAGCTTGCAGACACACAATGAATATGACTTTTATTCCTCATTTTACCGAAGGGCAGTGAGAGCACACTATCCCTTTATACAATAGCATATGGTGCTCACTGGCTTTGCTGGCTGCCTCTTGCACTAACAGTTTCTCTGCTGCAAAATGAATCCAAATTACTATTGGCAGGTACCTACAGAGCAGGTGTGGAGGGTTCCTGAGCACTGTTCCAGCACTCTGATACCAGTTGAGTGGTACTGACAATCATCTTGCTAACTTGTTTGAGATCTAACCTGCAAATGTCCTGCATTGAGCTGAAGGCTACAATAAAAGGGAGAGAGTGTTAAGTATTTACATGGACAAGTGAAAACCAGAAACACCTGGTTTTAGAAACACATTTTCAAATTATCAATTTTCAAATGATTCCTTAACTGAAAAATTTAAAACTTGTAAAGTGAGAATAGAAAACTGCTTGGCTTCTAACATTTAGAGGGCAAATATGTGAGGAGATATGCCTTAGGCAAGACCTAGTTTACTGCTAGAAGGCACGTCTGGATAAAACCCCAAAAGCTGGATGAGATCTGTTTGTCATTTAGCAGTGCCCCAAACATAGCTAAGTTGCATTTGGAGCTCAAATTTTCTCTAGTTTCATTGCATGAGGAAGGGGAAAATGAGGGATGACTGGGAAAGGGCAGGCCAAAATCACTTGTCATGCATCATTAACAACAGCTAAGAATATTACAGCAAATTATTTCAGTATAGGTGCCTGCTGCAAAACCAGACAGAGCCACTGGGCACACATAGCAATTTCGTGCATTTCAAGTAAGAGCAGTCTTTTCTCTCCATGTTAACTGTATTGACTTTCTCATTTCTTTTTCAAGTGCTTAATACACTGTCAGCTACATGCTTGTCTGAGCCATGCAGGCTAAAATTTCTAGGGAGAGAAGAAGAGAACTATGAAATATAACCCATTTTACTGTGGGATTGCTATTCAGCAGCCATGCCCATAACAAGGCCCAAATAAACCTGGGTTTTGTATCCCACAATGCCAGCTTTCAGCTGTCACTTTATCGTACAGATTTTTTACAGTAGAAATGGCATGTCCTTATGTGTTTGAAAACTCCTGGTGTACACAAAGATGCCCCTTATTCCAACAAGTGCTAGTTGTCTCTTTGACACTGTGGGAGCTTCAATCTGCTTTCTGTTCCTCAGCACTGTGCCTGCAAAGCAGACACAGGCAGTGCAGACAAACGCTTCCCTAGGCATTGCCCTGCTGCACTTAACCTGGGCAGTCCCAGAGCTGATGAGATTTTGCAGTGAGTTCCAGAGCACCCCTTGCTCACAAGGATCCTCATGGAAAAGGAGCCAGCCGTGAAGGCCCCTTGCAACCTCCTCAAGTCTGAGGCCAATTTTGGAGACTGGCATTGCATCACCTCATCACAGCATCTCACACACTTTATGATTCCAGCAGGTGAGTTGAGAAGTCTAGGCATAAGGTACCAATCTTGAATTATACTGAAAGAGAGGCGTACAGATCCAAAGATTAACCAAGTTTTGCAAAGAGTAGCTTGTCTCCTGCATGTCAGTATCCAGTGCTTATAAAAACAGGCACAGAGCTGCACTAAAAAAGGTCAAATAGAATCACTCAATTATTTTAATTCCCTTTGAATAAGGGAATTCCTTATAAATAAGTGCAAGCGTTGATTTGAAAGAGAGGAGGGATAGAAAGAGAAGAAAAGGGCCAAAAAATCCCAGAGGGTAATGAAAACTAAGCTCATAGCTTGAACTCATAGTATTACAGCTCATAGCATTGCAGCATGACTCTGAGAAACACATGCAAAAAAAACACATCTGGGCAGCAGAGGAGTTTTTATGGTGATATGAGCAGATAATGTTTTAAGTGCTTCCTCCTGTTCACAGGAAAAAGGCTTTGTAAGCACAGGGGATACATCCCTGATATCTCCTCCTTGTGGGAACAGTGCTTGGGACACTGTGTTTCTGATTCATTCACATGGACTGAATTCAAAATAGCAACATTTGTGGTTATCAAGTAGAGGATTATTGTTTTGTTCAGCGCTAACCTCCAAAGGAACGGGAAAAAAATATTTCAAGAAAGGATAAATTATTTTCTTCTTTGTCCTCTTCTAACAGAGAGCAGAGCTGGAATCCGGAGAATTTTTGAAAGCCATTTCTATTTCCTAGTGTGCTGTGACTTTAGGTCCTGTAAGAACAGTGTGGCTGCTGTAACCATGCCATTACAAGGGTATGTGGTCAGTTTGGAGTATTTTTGTAAGAGGACAGAATGATTTGATGAATTTTCAGTTTGTTTTGGCTCAATTCTTCATAAAGGTTTGGTCAGAAAAGTCAAAGAGAAAGAGTTAGCTGGGGCACTTTAAACTTTATATCAACATCTGGTATCTTAACCAGCATAAAAAACTGACTGCAGAGAAGATGAAAGCTCTCAGTAGTGAAGGACCGATCTGGGGTAACCCCTGAATGCAGACTTCAAAATGGAGGAGATAAACAAGGCAATTCCTCATTTTGCTGAAGTCCAGACACACTTACTGATAGAAGGAAAATAGCAGCAGTATATCAGAATTCTGTGCAGTGCCTGCTCACACGTGTCTGGCTGTGTACAAGTACCCATCACTTAACCTCTTAACACCACCTGTCTAACTCGCAAAAAGATTCTGGGATCATGCAAAATCTGTTACAGAGGGGTTGGGAGTGACAGCAATTTCAGGGTATGTACAGGGTGAATATGGGGATGCCACTCATGCCATTTTATATGCCTTTAATATACCTTTCATGTATCCTCAGTGCTCTTAACACGCATACTTGTAATTCCTTAAATCTGGTAATTTACTGTGGTCCTGGTATTCTGTTAGGCCAGAAAACTGAACATCCCAGAGGCCTTGCAACTGGAGGCCAGAAAGCCCTACATTATCTTGAGAAACCAAGGTCCTCTTTAAAATACATCTTGTAAGCTAGGATTAAGCCCATCCAGGGAGGGATTCTTCAGGATGGATGGTATCCCGCTATTCATTCAAGCCTCTCATTAGGGCATCTTTATTAGATATGCTAATATGAAAAGTCTATAAAATTGTGTATGCAATCTATCGGGAGTGTACATTTTGGTATGCTCCATCTTGGCAAAGTGTTGCACCATAAAAATCCTTATTAAATACCAAGATAAAAACCCTTTATCCCTTAACCGCGTATGGCTCTCAATTTTAAGACCAGAAAAAAGGCATCACCACAGCTCAGGAAAGAAGACAGATGTGACATTTACTCCTGTACTGTATGTCTGAAAAAATGAAACAGCTTTTGCAACTGCTGGTTGCCAGTAAAGTATGGACATAGCAGCATAGCATTTCCATTACACATCCTAATGGTGTCCAGCATTCAAAATGAGTATTTCTAATAAAAGTTTAAACGGACTATGAGCATTTTATAGTATATTTAGTTGTGCTTAGCACAATACAGCTCTAAGGCCAAATACAGTTTTCATGCGAGGAAAAAAATCTGCTAAAAATTCAAGTCCACTCTCATCCAATGAGATGCTTGTATTCCATTGCAAAAGTTCCAAATGGGACTCACTAAGCAAAGCCATCTGATGCTCCTGATTCCTACAGTTTCACTTCTGCAGTTCCTCAGTGCTTCGGACACTTCAAGATGGATTGTAGCATAAGCAGGCCTGGGAACATGAAAGAATTCAGTTCAGAAGAAGTATTTATGTAGAAATACCATTTCCTAGAATCCAGCCATAGGAATCCCAAGACCCTTGTGTTTTCTGGTCCGTTATCGTGGCAAACCAGGCATCCCTGGCATAGAAAGTAAAACAGAAGGTAAGAAGAAGTTTAAGTTATTTTGGGTCCTTCCTCGTAAATTAGAAAGCAGCAAGACTGTCTTTCTCTGATTTTAAAAGCTTTATTTACATATCATGCTGAACACAGCCAGTAAGCAACTCTGCATCATGTTGAACCACTACTGAGCAAAAGGAGGCAGAAAAACAGCAGAAAAGGAAGTCTAATGGAAGGCCCTGATATGTACAAATTCAATATTTGACTGTGCACTGTATGCATCATTAGTTCCATATGTGTCTACTGATATGCAAGCAATTGATATACCTGAGTTTTGTACCACTGTAGTGTTTTAGTTCCAAGTGTGAGCCTGAACCACCAAACCTGTGGCATGTAGTGGGTTATCCAGCCTTGGTAATAACATGTTCAAGCAAAGTAAAGCATTCCTCAAATGGATGAAGCCTATTAGGAATAGCACTGAAACAAGTTAAAAACACAGTCTCAGTGGGCTTTCAGTAGTTTACAAAAATTTTGAGGACATTAATGGCAATTAAGTGTCTCCTAATGTAACAGATCTAATACTCAGGAGTTCTGCTTTAGGATGTCACTGTTAAATTCAAAGTTCAGTGACTAGTGTTCAGTGGTCAAACTTCTCCTGGTCTGTTCCAGAGAACTTTTTTACGATGGCAGAGAAAGGAACTGCACGAGGCCACACAACCATGTCTTCCCTATCTCAGAGGATTTTATGACTTTCAGACACAAATTTTATCATATTATTATTATATATTGGGGAAAATTCATCAATTTTTCTGTTTATCACTGTGGCTTATCCAGTGGCCTAATTAGCAGTGAGAACTGGGTCTCTAATCCCTTGTCTGGTCCTGACCTTGAATGACTTTGAGTAAGAAAATTTTTATTTCTCAGCTTGCTTTTATCCATCAGGAAGATACTAATGTTGAATTTTTTCCTTGTGGCTTTAAAGGAAGTATCACCTATGAATTCTTCTTTCAGGAGAGAAAGACTAAGACAGCCAATTATAGTAGGCTCCTTCCTTGCAGACAGAAAGATTCATCCACACCAAAACTTCATAAACCTAACTAAAATCTTTCTTTCTCATTCTGCCTGTGGAATAACAGCATATGGGTTTGAGAAACAGTATTGTTCAAAACCAGGACAGTATAGGTTATCAATTATCAAGATAATGCTAAGAAAATAATATTTTCTACTGGTGGCCATGACCTTGTAAAGGACATTCCAATTCTGTTATGTACCTCTTTGCACATACGGACAGAGTTGCCACATCCTAATCATTGAGAGCCTGGTCATCTTATATTTGCAGTATTTGCTATATTTGCAGAGATGATAATCAGCAGAATTCCCACTGAAGGATATAATGCAGGTGTTTTTTACATACTGTTGCACATGCATGCAAATTCTAATGTAATTCCAAAAGTACCAAGGCTTTTGTCTATACTATGTCCTTGGGTATAGATACAGGCCTTAAGGCAAGAAAACGGGAAATAATAACAGGATTCCAGTTTTAATTTTGGACTTCAAGCCTACAAAGATGGAGAAAATGCCACAGAAGAGGTACCGTGTGCATTCAAGGGATATCTGTCTGAGTAACGCTTAATAAAGGAAAGTTTATTGAACCGTTTTTTAACTGAAGTGTGGAGAAACAAGATGATTAGGTCAAGGACTTTCATGATTAAGCACAGAATCTTCCAGGTCCCACTGAAATACGTGGCATGCAGTCTGTATTTTATCAGATGCATGGGGGGAAGCTCCTGTGGGAGGTCACTTTTTTGTAACAGGATAAAACCTAGCACAGCCAAAACAGCATTGTAGTGCTCAGAGTGAGGAAAGTTATTTTCAGCAGGAGTCTCTCACAGAAATGAAATATCTCTAGCCAGCTGAGTTAGTAAGCTAGCTTGCTCTTCTAGGGACTGAAAGGGAGCAGCTCGTGGTCTGTATTTTGCATCTGGGTGAAACAATTGCCATTTGTATTTAAAATTGTTGGTGACAAAATAAAGTAGTAAAACACATCTTACTCACTGCTCCAGTCTGTTGCTGTGAAATGCTGGCAGGATAGGTACAGCTTTGACACCAGAATTAGACTGGTGACAAACACTCCAAGATATGCTTCCATACTTTGGTAGTATTATGACAGCTGCAAGGTGCTCTTCAGATTCATCTTTGGTGTACTTCTTACAAACTTTTTGCATGGTCATTGACTGTCACCTGCTTTCACAAACAATGAAGCAATTGGCCCCAATCAAAATGTTCCTCAAAATGATCTCTATTTTCCCCAATATCCAATTCACGGGTATTGCTTGCTGCCACTGAAAATGCTGACAACCTACTGGAATTTTAGACTTTTAGATCCAGGTTATGTTCTCAGTGGGCACTGTTTATGAAACTGAATGTAGCTGAAGGAAAGCTGGAAGTGAACCAGGTGGTCAGAAACCAGGAACACCTTTGCACCAGGAACAAAGAGTGCACATGCATGGAAGGTGTCAAGCAGAGGCTGTATAATGCAATTGGCATGGGAGTGAGGTGGTGCCAGGAATGAGGCTGGCACTTACTCTTTTGAACACCTGTTTCACTCCTGGTGGCTTTCCCAGCACCTTAATACTTAAGTTGCTCTGGTGTAGACCCCTATGGCCTTTGAAACAGACTGAGAAGGTATTTCACCAACAAACATGTTTAATTGTAGGGCTGAGGCAGACACACAGGAGCTGTGGGGAAAGACAGCGGAGAAGATAGAGGTGTTGGATTGGCAAAGGGAAAAGATGAAGGAATGCCATGAGCACAGTAGATGGAAAACATAGAGAAAATGAAAGCAGGTGGGTGAAGGTGAGAAAGATAGTGCTATTATTATGGATGAAATCTAGGGCAAGGCCAGGAAATCATGGTAAGAAAGGCAGAAACAAAATGCATTATATATGTGCCCTATGCATGTGAAGCAGGGAAGGAACACGGCCATGCTGCAGGTCTTTCAAGACTGTTTCAAGACTGGCCTGCTTCCATGAAGTGGCAGGAAGCCAACAATGACAGGATGAAAAGTTCTCGTGGTGTGGGCACACCAAGACACTTGTCTGGAGTAGAGTGCCTTGAGGGGAAGCCATATGAGAAGTGGCTGAGGTCCCTGGGTCTGTTCAGCCTGGAGGAGACTGAGGGAAGACCTCATTGGAGTCTACAACTTTCTCGTGGGAGGAAGAATAGGGGCAGGCACTGATCTCTGTATCTGTGATGACCAGAGCCGAAGACATAGAATGAAGTTGTGTCAGGGCAGGTTTATGCTGGACATTAAAGAGTGGTTCTTAACCCAGAGGGTGGCTCGGCACTGGAATAGGCTCCCCAGCAAGTGGTCACAGCACCAAGCCCGAGAGAGCTCAAGAAGCATTGGTAAACGCTCTCAGCCACATGATATCATTTATGGGGCTGTCCTACGCAGGGCCAGGAGTTTGGCTTGACGATCCTTGTGAGTCCCTTCCAATTCAAGCTATTCTGTGATTCTGTGAGTGGGACAAGACACGGCACTCCGTGGGCATACTCTTTACAGAACTAGAGTTTAACTGAAGGATACTTCTGGCAGTGCTCTGCAGGACTGACAAAGGTGGAACCACGTCAGATAAAAAAAAAAACCACGAAGGAAACACTCCAGCCTTGTGCCTGGAGTCGCAGCTCCCCAAATCTGGCAGAATGGACAACACCATCAGTGACGGAACGTCGACTCAGGGCATGCGACCAGCTGTTCTCTGCCGCTCTTTCTCCCCTCCTTTTACATAAAAAAAGCTGATTAATGCGTGTCCTTCGGGTCAAGCTGGTGCTGGGTTCCCCTACCTCGACCGCTTCCCTGCCCCAGGGAAAACCCGCCCTGGCCCGGCAGCCCGCGCGGGAGGGCCACCGCCCTGCCGGGGAGTTTCCTCTTCCTCTGGCAGCGCGGCCGGGGCGGGAGGAGGAAGGGGCAGGGGCCGGGGCCGGGCAGGCTCCAGCGCGGCCGCCGCCGTCGCTGGTGCTGTAGGGGCGGAGCGGCGCGGGAGGCGGTGCCAGCGGCCGGCGGGGCCTGGAGTCACCGTGTCACGGCGCCCGGGAAGCCGTTGCCACCGGATCCGCCCCCCGCAGGGCGAGCGAGGAGGCAGGAGGAGGAGGAGAAGGAGGAGGAGGGAGGCCGGCTCCTCGCCGCCTCTTGTGTTTTCGCCCCCTTCCCGGCCCGGCCCCGGCCCCTCTCNCGGCGGGTCCGGCCGGGCTCCGCGGCTCAGGGCCCCCCTGGGTTCCGGGGAAGCGGGGCCCGGGGCAGAAGTGTACCGGCAGTCTGCCTGGCTCTGACGAAGGGTGGCTTGTGTTCTGGCGGACTGGGGATCTGCCCGTTTTCCCTCGGTTTTGCCTTGCGGCCGAGGAGGCCGATGCTGGTGTAGTACTGGCATGTTTTGAGGCCGTCGGAGAAACGTGTTCTGTGTGCTGCTTGCCTCTGGTCCCGTTGTGTTTACCGCCGTGGATGAGTTCAGTGTGTAGTTAGTCAGAAGCAGCAGGCTGGAGGAAGAGATGGAAGCTAAGAAAGGAATTTCTGCAGGAAGAAATGGGAGTATGATACCAGGAGAGAAAGTTGCCTGGTTTCTCCGTGCGTGTTTACAAGCGGGTGAAGTGTTTGGACTAGTATTCTGTAAAACCAGGGGTTGTCATCTGAAAGGGTGACTTTCTGCCATTTTAGGAACTTACCTTAGGAACTTCTCTTATCTCTCTTATCTAATTTATCATTTATATGTTTCATCTAATCTTAAAACACTTCGGCGGAAACATTAAAGGAGAATTCAATATTTGCGGCTCATACTGCTGGCTTCTAATTAATAGCTTGATTTTAGGCAGTGTTGTATATGTGATGGGGTTTTGGTATGTGTCGCAGTATTTTGCAGACTTGTGCAAGTACGTGTGTATCTCTATCAAAGAATTGTCTTCTCTGAATCCACTAACTTTTTTTGGTTGTTTACATGTTAAAGTTAAAGCTTAGTAAGACTCCTGATTTTTCTCCCCTTCCTCCCCCCCACTTTCATGTTTTCCCAGGAGGATGGAGATGGATTTCTTTATGCTTAAAGATGCAGTTTTTAACTGAAATGAAATTATCATTGATCACAAAGTTGCTATTGGTGCATGTGTCCGTAATACTCTCTTCAATGTACAATAGTGGAATACAGGCTTTTCTAACTTGAACAGATCAAAATTACGGAAGTTTTATCATAGTAATAAGTGATATCATATGTTGTTCCTTAGTGGTTTTCAGTGACAAGTGCATGGATTATTATAAGAAGTGGTGATGTATATTAAAAAGGCATTTGAACTCCGTCTTTTTGTTAAAATAGAATTTGAAAGTAGGTTTTCACGTGTGTTTCTTATGAAGACTATAGCATGAATTTTCCTTTTTAGTTGTTAGGTGTTTGTACTAGGGAAAATTACACTTCCTGTCTTTGATATTTGTTGGTATTTTTAGAAGGAGTGACTGTTAATGAAACTGGGCTTAATATTCTCTTTCCAAAGCAGATTCATTTAGACATGCCTAGTTAGGAAAAAAGAGATAATTGCCTAATTACCTAATTGGTAAGCGAGTGTGAGTTTTGGCAGTTTTAGATCCTGGATGTAGACTTCTCAGGTATGTGTGTGAACAAACGGTGCATTCCTGAAATCATGAGAGCACTGTGAGATTAAGAATGACATCTACCATTGCATCGTTGTGATTTTTTTCTTTTTTTTGAAGCTAGTCTGTCTCTTAATTTCTCAATGATTCTCCTATTGCTTCACACCTCAGGTGTGGTCTTTTAGGCAACTTTAGTTACAGGGATAGAATAACACATATTAGTATGGGAGGGATTTGGAGTATGGGAGGGAGTATGGGTTTTCCAACTTTATGGAGAAGAGGTTTGGGGTCTTGATTTTAGTAGAACTCTGGAAATCCATAGAAACTATATACTCAAAAAAACCCGGTAATTCTTGCTTCAGAACTGTGCAAAGTTATTCACAGTTGACAATTTTTGATCCAGTATGACTGGTTTGGGGATGGCTGTCTTGGAAGAATATGGTATAGGGAAAAAAACTTTAGGCTTTAATCATGTTTATGTGAATTTTTTTTCTGTGTATTTTCTTTAAAATGGTCTGTACACGAAGTTGCAAACAAGATTTATTGATATTTCTTGACAGAATTGGAATGCTGTACCAATTTTATGATGGAAAAGTGTGCATCTGGATATGTAAATGCTGGAGAAGTTAGAATTCTAAAGGCTTGAGACTTTAAGTAGGCTGTAAAGCATCTGATGGAGATTTACACTTACTTTCCATTGGGTTTTCTTGACTTCTTTGGTGTAATAATCTGTACAAAACAATTATTTGGGGTATTTTGGTTAGTTGGTTTTGTTGTTTTGGTTTTTTTTTTTAGGTGAGATTTTGTTACCCTTCACAAAAAGTTTCACCATAGCCTGCCTGCCTTTTCACTTTGCTCTCATTTCACACATGAGGTCTAGACTCCTGTTCCTCCCAAATTCAGGAAAAGGGACACTAACTAGAATGTGAATTACTGTTGCTTTTTTTGATGTGTTTATTCAACGTTCAAGAGACTTCCTTGGTAATGCTGTCAAGAGTTAAGTATTTATCTCTCAGTATTGCTAGGCTCTTCTAATTTTTCAAAACCATTTTTGTTCTGTGATTTGGTGTTATGAGGCTAGCTGTTCTTTGCCTTTGGTTTTGTAGAATGCAACATGAGGTCATTCCCTGGTCTTGGATTTCATGTTGTTCCCTTCATAGGAGCAATATATTGTGTTTCTCTGGGTTAGCCCCTCTGTGGAGGAATATGTGGTGGTGTAATATTTGGCACCCTACAAGGAACAGGTAGGTAATTTTTTGTTCTACTCTGTAAAGTTTACCAGAAGATACTTTGCTTATTACAGGTTATGTCTTTTTGTGAACATGTGTCTGGCAATGATTCTCTTATTTGGCAGTAGACACCACCCAGGACAGCAGAAAAATCCAGAACTACAGCTTCCAGGAATATCATTACAAGACCATTTTTGCAACTTGTTTTGTGGAACTAGGTCGCAACAGCACTAACTGGCCTGGGTTCAGATTCCCTACAGCTGGCATCTCCAGAGGGCTCTCAGTTCCATATAACCTGCATCACTTAGTTTTCCATCTCTCATGCTCTGCGCCTCACTCCCAGACCCGGTTCCATCCTTTTCTGCTTGTTCTTACTAAAGGAGGTAGTCTTTAAGTTTCAAAGACCTGTCAGCAATGCGAGTGCTGGTCCCCATTTGTCAGCATTTCTCCTGAATCAGCAAAGGTCTGCAGTTAGTCTTAGTCCCACGTGAAGTAAATTATGAATGGATGGTGGTGACACAGCTAGGAAGGGAGAGCAGTGACTGTCAGGACCACATGACCTTTCCGAATATTCTCCTCTGGCTTTGAGCTCCTTTTAGCAGAGGAAGCCAGTGTTTCAGTGTTCGTTTTCTTTGTGTGTATACACAAATTGTTGCATAGAGATACTGAAATCAAGTGTTTGTTTATTTGTAGTAGAAGGGTAAATAATCGAAGCTTGAAAAATAAATTAATCTTTGTCTTTGAAATTCAAGAAATCGTAGCTACAGTTGAATATATACCAACCACTTCAAAACCAGTAGGATAAGGATAATATTAGCTCTAGTCCTCTGGCTGTACAGTGAAAAGATTGGGAGTCTGGGTTGATGATGTTTTCTGTAAGGTCACAATACAAAACATACAACTTAGTCTGAAACAAACGTTTTGAAAACATTAATAGCAAGGATGATTTCTGCCCGTTGTAACGATGCAATAACTGTGTTGTACTTGAGCTGCAGAGGGTACTACAAACTCCCATCACAATAATGCTCAGCCAGTTGATGCATAACTTAATACTTCATATGGTGTCAATTATAAAGGTGCCACACAAAATGCAGAATTAATATATTTTTGCCTGTAAAACCTCTCTAATTCACTTAACAAGACTACATCTTTTTCATACAAAGTACTCAAGATACAGTGTTAGTGAAGTGGCATGTAGTAATGAAATGTGTGTCTGTGAGACCAGTTACAACTTGCTGCCTTCCAGTACTTACTTTGCTTGCATCTTCTCCAAACAAGAAGTTTGCTATTTCACAATACAGAATAATAGCAAATTCTTTCTTATGTAGCTGCAACTGAGATGTATTTTGTAGGAAGTAGTCCAGATTAAGTTGTACGTGTAATACAAAACAGTGAGGATTTTTGCATTGGTATTTGAGTCTGCCAAAGCATTTTTTAACTGTGTTTCATACGAAGTGTTGCAAAGTGTTTCATACTCTTGTTAGTTTTACTCTATGGTAGCTTATTAATCCAACTAATTACTAATGTGGTGCAGTAGCTGAAAATGACTTGTTAGTGTGACAACTTGACTAGTGAGAGCAGTGTTTAGGCACAAAAATTGTTAACATTAAATGTGAACAGTGCAAATGTGATTGGAAATATTTGAACACAGTAATTTTCTTTTTTATTAAACTTGTTTGATTTCAGTAGGAAACTGAATCATCATTTAATGATAAAAAGAGCTGGAAACAGAATTCATATTTTAACTGGCAAAATACTTACTGGCTTTATGGAAGCTAGGTTTTAAAAGAAGGGTTCTAGCTCTGGTTTAGGAAACTGTGAACCAAGCTGCTGGTGTTCCTGTGGAGTCTGAACAAGGTCTTCCAAAAACGTTTGTAAAGGGAGATCGTTTTTCTCGCAGGTCTTTATAAAATGTGATGACACCATCATAGGAAAAGAGAGAAGAATAGATTTAAATTATCAGTGTTGAAAGGCTGATAGCCTATATCTCGAGTAGGAAAACTGAAAAAAAACTGTGATACTTCCAACATTATTGGGTGGGGGTGAAGAGAAAAGACAAACGGTGAAAAAGCTGTCTTCCAAATACTAATTTGAACAAGAAGGGATTCAGGACACATTTATAGAGCCATGAAAATTGCTTGAGTGGCACTAGACAAATAAAATTCATACATGTTAAATAAAAGGAAGAAAGTTTTTCAAATACTTTTGCATGTTTACATTACTGATAGCATTTGAGGAAGAGTTGTTGGTGTCACTGTTCATTGTTGTATTTTCCTTGTTATGTTACTTCTGTTATTCTTAAATACAAGACCAAAGCAGTGACCAATACAAAAAGTGTTAATACATTCAAGAAACTGCTGGGCAGCAGCATATTTGAAGAATGTTGCTCAGGAAATGGGATGTACCAGAGACAGGTTGCAGAGACAGCAATAATTCAACTTCATTTGAGTATCTTTATTTTGTAAACAGCTGCGTATTATCTACTCCCACAACTCCCTGCATTCTTTAGGGTGTGCAGGAGGGTTCTGTATGTTAGACCACCTCGGTGTTTGGGAGTGTACAGCAAATGAGCAGATAGAGACATTACAGAATGAAAGGATGGCCAAGGTGTTGACAGTCAAGTTTTGCTGTGGAAAGCTGGATCAACTGTCCTGTCCTCTTATGCAGTCCATGTGAACTGCTCGGTAAGTTACTTTGCCAAGAATTCACAGGTAGTAGTTCCTTATGAAGACCTGGTTTGGGATTTTGGGATCTGAGCATTCACACCTGCAACTGCATTAACTGAGCAATGAACTTTGAAAAAAGACTTAGTTGTAGAAAATCAAGAATTCTTAAAAATCCGTCCTTTGGCATCTCAGGTTGGGTGACTGAGTTCAGTGGACTTAGAGTTTTATTCTTTGCAAGTTGTGGTTTCGCTCTTATTTCAAGAGAAATGAGATCTTGCTTAGAAGTGTTATTAAAATTAATTCATTGATATTTGGGCTGCACTGAAATGCTGTTGATAAAATGCTTGCAGAGAGAAGGCAGTGAGAAAATTCATAGCCAGTGCAAATTTCTTTGAACTGTGAGATAACTAAGGGCTCAGGCTGACCAAGAAGTTCAAAACAAATAGGGGCTTTCCTGTTTGTTCACTGAACATCACACACGCTGGTGCACTGAGTAAGGTAGTATTTTTTAAGAAAGGAATATAGTTATGTTAGATGACATCAGGTACATTCTCACCATGAATTGATACTAGGGATACATACATTTTACTGTGAATAAGGTAGTGAGCTTTCATGGGTTTTGTTCCTGGAATCATTTGGGCAGAATCCTCCACATGTAATGTGTTCTTCTCCTCTACAGGATTTACAACAGATGAGCAGATTTGGTAGCTGTAGGTTCTGAAAATGGAGACATAATGAAGAAGGGGTGTACAAAACTTTACCTGTAGGCAGAAGTGTTGCTCACTCGTACAGAAACAGCATTATAAAGATGCTGTGTGCAGTTCAGAGAACTCAAGCGGGGTGCTGTTAGTGGCTCAGGATGTAAGGATGTGTGAGGGGGTATTACTGCATGGACAAAAATTGGAAGGGTATTTGCCTCAGGCTGATAGAGAATCTGAAAGAAAGGCATGACTGCATAAAAGGTAATCTGTGATCTCACTTTTCAAATACAAGAAGAAATCTCATTAGTTCAAGGTGAGGAATAAAATTGAACTGCTTTTTTGTGCATTGTGTGATGAGATTATGGAGAATTTTTTTCCTGATTGTTCTTGGAGCTACCTCACATCCAGATTTAACAGTTAAAGCTTTGAATTTTATCTTAAACTTTCTGCTCCAGGTATTTTAACTACTTCCAATTCAAATGTGTCTGTCAAGGATCTTAAATCTTAGTTCCCTTTCCCTTGAGCATCACTTGAGTTTCTGGTTTGAACTTACTCCAGCAGTTTTCTGTATATCTAGTCCTAATGGTTTTCCACATTTTTTTCTCAGTGTAGCATTTTGACATGATAAAGTAAGAGCATTTGGAATTCAGTGTGAGGCATAGAGGCAAGCTCATTAGTTTCACTGTTTCAGAAAACATGTATGAACCCCAACGTTTCAGTTCATATCTACTTGTAAAGTTTTGTGTGGTTTGTTGTCATTTACTAAGTTCAGAAGTGAGATCTGTGCCAAGTAGAAATTTTGAGGCAGCATCACAGAAGCCTTGGAATTGGGTATCAGAGGTGTGTGCAGGTAATGACTTTATTTCTACCGCTTGAAGTTACTTGTTCTAGTTTAGAATTAATTTTTAAGTATGACTAGAAGTCATCACTGGAGCCTCTGACATGTTAGGAAAAACTTATTCCACCCCTCCTGCCAGGTTTGTTCTGAGAATGTAGTTTGAATAAATTGATAAGGGGAGGATGGATGGATTTACTTGATGGAATTTTAATTTTCTTTCGTTTTAATGTTTAAGTATTTGTAAAAAATTTTAGGTGTTGTCTATGATTTGCTTTTTATGAGTGCTCTTTTTATTGCTCATTTGTCATCCTGCAGTGAATTTCATGTTTTTGTTACTTCTTTCTGTTGTGATTGCTTTATTTGGAGCTTCTAGGAGACCGTCTCTAGAAGTTACCCCATTTTCACTTGGAGGCCTGAGTACAACTTTTTTGTTGCAATAAACCTGGAACCTGGACACAAGAGACTGTGGTGTTTCTCCCATGTGCACATGGGATATCAGGTGTAGATTCTGTCTTGCCAGTAGGCAGTCAGCAAAGTCTCCTACAGGTAGAGATTAGTGGTCTTGTACTCATTGCAGTGAGTTTTGTAGATGTAAGTCCATTCTCCCAAATTTTTTACTCATCAGGACATTTCACTAGCGTATATTTTTTGCAGCTATCACTTTACATTACATCCCCGTATTACTTAAAAAAAATTGTCTTTAAATTCCCATTTTTTCAAAATAATATTGAATTACTTAAAATTTGTCTTTAATGTCCCATTTTTATGAAAGTACTATTGATCCTGTTCTGCATTTGATTTGTATCATCCCACTGTCACCACTGATGAAATCCAAATGAAGAAAAATATTAATAAAAGGTTTTTTAGAAATATACTGCAAAAGGAAGATGAAACAACTGACAAAATTCTAAAAAATATTATAACTGCATTTTTTTTTTTCTTACCTCAGGTCAAATTTGGTCTTTCCCCTTCTGCCACTTCCTGGTGCCAGATTCTTTTTGGGAGGCAATGTTTCTTGTCTTGACTGACAAGAGGTGCTGTCTCTGGTAGGATAAATTATCTTTGCTTTCTTTCTTTTTGTCTTTGATCTCTTATCCTTTACCTTCTTACTTTGTTGTCACAATTCTCTCTTCCTCTTGCTGTGCTCTCCCTCTCCTTCTTTTCTCCTTTGAGTGCTCTGGGGTGGGATTTTCAACAACCCCTTGGGAAGCTGTAGATACATGTTGGGTGTAAGTGTAATAGAAATGTGATGCCTGCCTCTGTAAGCCTCTTTGAAAAACAGAGCTCTGGTGTTTCTTGGTGCACAACTTGCCCTTGTTTATTTCAGAAAAAAGCTGTTCCTGGGCAGGTTTTAGACAGCCAGATACAGAGATGGATTTGTGGTTTGTTGGCAGATGAGATGAGGTGCCTTTAGTAGTGAAAATTTTACTAGGTTATGGCTGATGTGTTCTTTAATTGTTTCTTGAGAAGAATCATTGTTTACAAAACTCTTCAGTAACAGCTGTTTCCTTCTGTAAATGCTATTTATTATTAGCTTATTGATACTAAAGCAGCCAGTATTCTTGACTGAAGGTGATTTCTAGTGGCTCCTTCTATGAGACTGTATTTACTCAAAAAATTTGAAAGGATGAGGTGAAATCTATATATAAACAGTGTAGAAATCAGCATAAATTAATGTGCCAGATAAAAATAATAATATTGATATTAGGGTTGTAATTTTAAACTAATTTCCAGCACAGTTTTTAGACCAGCAGTATTGCTTTCCAGATACTTGAAGGTATGGGAGGAACTTCATGGCAGCTTCTGGATATAAACACCTGGGTATGTGCCTAGAACAACATTAGAATTACTTAGCAGATGAATAGCAGCATCCTGTAGGTGCCTGGTTGGAGAGGAGTGCTGTGAGCTGTTAAACAGGTGATGTTCTGGGTACTTGATAGGTATATCAAGTATCCTAGCACCAGCAGCAATAGATCATGCGTGATTTTCAAGGTCACAAATGCTTAGTATATAGTTCTGTAAGGACCTGTTGTGTGATTGTCAGTAACTTCTTTCTTTATCTCCAAATAAATGATTCTTGTAAGAATCGACATTCAGTTGTATTGGAAATATGTTTTTGCATGTTTACCTCTGTATGTGTATTAGCTGTATATGCTCAGAAGTTGTTGTTCACCTGGAATGAATTTCAAACCGCTGTGAATCTTGATTATAAACCCTTGTCAGTTGGACTTTATTTCATAATAGAATGAAATTAACTCTGAAGAAATCTGTGGTTTGGGCACAAAGGCTTCTCTGCTCAGGATACTAGCGCATCACTTCTACTCAACAAAGCAAATGTTTGAATTATTGCATATTTGCATATGCTTTTAATGTAGGCAAGAATGCTGAGATGTGCCTAACACAAATGGTGTTTAGGGTATAGCTGTTACATGTATTTCAGCATGCAAGCTGATGTGTGGGTTATCTTTGCAAGTGGAAAATCTCTGTAGTGAGAAGTAGCTTATGATCCACCGATGAAGTGGGTCTGTGAGAGGAACTTTACCAAGACTAATGGTGCTGGAACAAAGGTCACATCTGGACTGACATAATTGTGCCACTGCAGCTTCCAAAGTTTCCTCTGTCTTTACTTCCTGAGAGTAGATAAGGCCACTAATTTCAGCCCCTGAATTATTTCTAGTGTTACTTTTTACATGACCAAAGAACTCTTTGAACTAGTTGTGGGAAGGGAGGTAAGCTTGGGAAAGAGGTTTCAAGGATGCCCTTGAAGAAAGACATCTAACTTAACAAAAGTAAGCTGTAGAGAATTCAGAGCTTTCTATGTAATGACTAAGCCTTTTTCAGTCTAGGTGTGCATACGATGGTTCAGGTGATTTTAATTCCATACCAGTTTCCTGCTATTATTTGTACTGTTCTGATAAGATGAAAATGTCAGTAAGTGTTGTTTGATCTCTGACTGTGCAGATGGAAGTCAGTTACTTCTGCTGTTAACTATGACCTGTTAATTGCATTAATTAGATGCCTTGCAGGTTTGAGAAGATGGAGTAGAAACTGCAGAGTGTCTTGACTCAGGAGAAGGTCAGACGCATTTTCCAGCTCTCTTCTCCCTTGGTTATCTTCAAGTTTAGAAAATTCCAAAGACAGATAAAAGCCTGTTTGCCTTCCTGAATTCATAAAGAATGGATACTGTGATCTGCAGGTATCTTTTCCAAGGTTGTTTGCCATAACGCCTGTGAAATGCCAGACAGGATCTGACAACATACAATGTTCCTTATTCTGAAAGACATATGTGGTGAGCAGAGAAAACAGCTTGAGGTTTTGCTGTAGAAAAATGGCTTTGTAAATGAAGATATATAAGTAAAGATTCATTAGAATATAAACTTCTCTTTAGAGTATAGATAATTGAATAATTGACTATTATTAGTCAAATTTGTACTAGTAGATGTTGCTATTGGTTGCTATGTTCCTGTGCTGTTGCAGATTGCTGTCTGAAGTTTATTTAGAAGCAGAGAATCTGCAAGATACAAACTCTCAAGTTTCACTCATGTCACATTAAAAAAATAAGTATAAATGGAGGATATTAATAAGTTTTGGGTTATTTCATAATTTGTTAGAATATTATCCAGCTCTTAAGTATTGGAGCCAAATACAGAGAGGTATCATTCTTACTGTGCCTCAAAGCTCAGTTAATATTTTGTTCCTGGAAGCATTAGGAATTAAAGGAAACTGACCAGAAAGTGAAGGAATGGACTGTTTGGAGTTGCATGCCAGATTACATTTATGTAGCCAAGACTGAAGTACTTCAAGGTGATAATTGAATGAAGAAGTGGAAGGGATATCAGGCTTATGCTCAACCTTAGTTTGCAGTTATGTGTAGACTAGGAGACTTGATATATTTGTGGTTGCATTTTTGACATGCACATCACATCAAACTACAGAATCCAACACAGGGTGCAGTGAGGCAGTTGTAAAAAACAATGTATATGTTTAAAGAAGGTATTAATTGCAGAAGATACAAGTTCGAGGATGAGTGATTTTGCTCTTAAACATTTGAGAACTTGAAAAAGTTCAGCTGTGTCCAGTTGGCAGTGGAGAACAGATCTTATAAGTTAGTCTGAAAATGTAAAGGAAAACCTTATGCTTCCAAGAGGCAGAAATTGAGGTAAAACAGCTAAAATACCTCCCATATGTCCACCTTCATTATCTAGGTTTTCCTCACTAGTATCTTTGTATTATAGATTTTTTTTTCTAATAGATTGTTTTAAAACTTTTCAATGAAGATCTGTCAGATTTGATTGTTACACTTAATTTTTTTTATCCTTAAAATACTGTTTCATGCATTTTGTAACTGTAGCATGGCAGCTGAGCCTATAGTATGTAGTGAGACCTAAAGGGTGTTTGACCATCCCTCTCCTTTTTTCTTAAATCATGAAGTGAGGTAAGTTTTATCTGTTTTGATAAAATGCTGTATTATTGATACCTGGTTTATGTTGTGGTTCAGCAAATAAAGTAAAACATCTGAGTCTTGTTTGAGAAAATGAGCTAATTACATTAAAAATACTTAAGTACTGAAGACTTTTGAGCTGTGATCTACAAATTGGTGATGTGTTTTAGTGTTTAGTGGTAGATCAGAAGCTGTTTAGAAAAATTATGTGACATAATTGTTATTTTCAAATAGAGTGGTTAGTAAGTTATTCTTAAAAGTAAGTTGGATACATATGTGAGATGATGAGGACTGTTGGGGAAATGTCCCAGAATATCATACTGTGGTTCTTTATGCATGTACTGTTTAGGGAGACAAGAAAAACAAAATTATAGGTAAAAAAACTCAGTGAAACTCTTCCTCTTCAGGGAAAAGGTAAGGCTGGCAAATGGTTGTGCTGCCAATACAGGGAACATATGAGCAACATATACAAGGAGCCCTTGTATATGTGAGAAAAGCTTGAGGATGCTGTTGGATGAGAGGCTGGACGTGATCTGAGAGCCTAGAAAGCCAGTTGTATCCTGAGCTGCATCCAAAGCAGTGTGGGCAGCAGGGGAGGGAGGGGATTCTGCCCCTCTGCTCTGCTCTGGTGAGACCCCAGCTGGAACCCTGCATCCAACTCTGGGGTCCCAGCACAGGAAGGACATGGAACTGTTGGAGGGAGTCCAGAGGAGGCCACCAGGTTGATCAGGGGGATGGAGCACCTCTCCTGTGAGGAAACACTGACAGGACTGGAATTGTTCAGCCTGGAAAAGAGAAGGCTTTAGGGGTACCCTAAATGTGGCCTTCCAGTACCTGAACGGAGCCTACAAGAAAGTTGTGGAGGGACTTTTTACAAGGTAGAATGACTTCAGACTGAAAGAGGATGGATTTAGATTAGGTGTTTAAAAAAATTCTTTTGAATATTATGAGGCGCTAGAACAGGTTGCCAGAGAAGCTGTGGATGCCTCATCCCTGGAAGTGTTTAAGGCCAGTTTAGATGGCGCTTGGAGCAACCTGTTTTAGTGAAAGGTGTCCCTGCCCACAGCAGGGATGTTGGATCTAGGTGATCTTTAAGGCACTTTCCAACCTATTCTGTGATTGTTCCAATTAGGAAAGAAGTCTGTGCCATGAAGAATTGGAAAGAAGAGGAGGGAGGAATGGAACAAACTCAAAGCCTGATGGAAGTAGACATGAAACATTTTTTGCTTCAGATTACTATATCTTCCACAGTGTTCTTCTGGTATAGCCTTCCTATCATAAGCAGTTCTAGTTTCTGGAGACATGTTATCAACCTGAGATGCAGTTCTGTGTAACAGAGAGTGGGAGAAAAGGTCCCCAAGGCAGTCTGTTTATGTTCAGAGTAAGAAAAATGCTTTGAGAAGGCCCAGGATAGAATATTGCAACTACTTAAATGAATAAATTGAAGGATTCCAATCGCCTGTTTCCCCTCTGTGTTGTGTTCAGAGAGACTTAATTATTTTTACAGGTTACTAGACCTCTTGTGGTATTAAGGAAAGATAAATTCCTTTTGTGATAATGTGATACCATTCAAAGTGGTGATTTTGAAGGTATTCTTTAAGTTTGTAGGTGTTTTTGTGCTCGTCTCTATGACCTGAGTTGGTTGGGAGGGATTTAGGTGTGACTGCCTTGTATTAGGCATTGATGCTTTCTTTAATGACAAGAAGAACCACTTGCTTTTATTTCCTTTCCTCTTCCAGCTGCTTTCTAGATGTGTTTTCATGACCTGAAAAGTGTATATTTCCAGACCACTTGGTGCAAGTCTTTTACGTCTGAGCTATTATGAGACATATAATCACAGAATGTTATTACTGAAGCTGGAGCACTTGCTGCATGCAGACTTCTTCTGTCTTTCACTTCCAGCTCTTTGGTTTCCCAGCCAGTATTGCCTACTTTCTGCATTGTTACCTGTGGTAAATCATGCCTTTTCCCCATCCCACAGCGTGGGAAAAGCTTGCCGTGTTTGCCTATTTGGGTAATGTTTAAAAGGATCAGGAGTGAATTTAGTAGTGCAAAAGGAAGTAAAGCTGAGTGTGTATTCCTTACACCAGAGCTATGTCTGAGGTGTACCTAAATGTTAATTTCGGCTAAGCTTCTCTTAATCTCTACCAGGTGTTGTGGGGTTTTTTTTCTTATCTGCCTGGAACGGTGGTTCATAGAAAAATCATTCTTCAAGCGTGTTTACTCCTGTTCAACTGGTCTGTATTACTCAGTTGTCTTCCAAGCCTGATGGGGCATGTGTCTTATTCTTCTTGTGTCTCTTTTTATGCCACTCTTTAATAACAGCAGTCCAAAATGCACAAAGGTTTATTTTCTGAGCATACTGTTTCTTAAAGTTTTTAGGGGTCAACAGAGAAGTACCGGTTATTTTCTTTAATTTCTTTTTAGTATTTTAGTCTTCTTCATGTCTCTTACACCTGTAAAACTGATTTGTGTGTGATATACTTTCCCCTGGCCCAATTCTCTTTTAGCTGGTGATTGCCTGAGCAGTGTATTTCTGTTGTCTCATCCCGAAGCAAACTCAGGAATATGGTCCTGTCCTATTGAGTGAGAAACTTTGCCACTGATTTTACTAGATAGAGGATGTAGCTTAGTGCTGTTCCTGTTATTTTTTTGTCCTGGAGTTGTTGGTAGCTTTCTCAGTTTAAGTATTTTTCTGTTAATAGAGTTCACATGCTGTTTGCCATTTTCCAGATTAACAGAGTTGTTAAATAAAATCGTGTCTGGTGCCAGTTCCTTTGCTGCCACACTACAAACTTCCTGTGCTCCATTGCTATCTTTTTATTTTTAGTGTATTTACAGTACTTCAGCAGGTTTTTGTTGTGGTGATTTTGATGGTCAAATTAAATTATATTAATTGAATGATAAGAGACATGTGAGATAGTAGTATTAAATATTAAATTGGAAATCCAGATTGGCTCGATCAGAAATGCTGCATGATTCCTGCACAGAGTTGGGCGTGTTTTGCAAGTGCTTACTAATCGTTTGTTCCTGATGCCCAAGATGGCTGAAACTGTTGTGTGTATAACTTACACAACCTGGGATGTGAAAGCAAAAATGGAGAAAATTCTTTTTGCAGCAGGCTGGCTGATGCTCATGGTTCAAGGCTGAAACTTGCTGGGCCAGCTGTTGGATTCTTTGTTTTTACAACAGGAAAATGATTGTCCCGCAGTCCTCAGCACTACTGAGGCAGTGGCTTGAGTACTGTGTTCAGTTGTCTCTTCACTTCAAAAAGGACGTTGAGGTGCTGGCATGTGTCCAGAGGAGGGCGACAAGGCTTCAAAAGGTCCAGAAAATACGGAATGGCTGAAGGAGCTGGATTTGTTTAGTCTTGAGGAGGCTCAAGGGAGACCTGATCACTCTCTACAGCTACCTGAAGGGGCTGTGTCTCTTCCAACGTGTGTGCAGTGGGAGGACAAGAGGAAACGGCCTGCTGCTAAGACAGGGAAGATTCAGATGAGATATCAGAAAAAAAAATTTTTAGGGTAGTCAAGAATTGGAATGGTTTGCCCAGGGGTGTAGGGGAACCAGGTATCCAAGATACATCTGGATCTGGCGCTGGGTGATGCCGTTTAGTTGTTAAGGGATTACAGTGGTATTGCTAGGTGGTATTGCTAGTGTTGGATTTGATGACTGTAAAGGTCTTTTCCAACCTTGATGATTCTGTGATTCTAAGTATCAGGCACTGTGCAAGTGGGTTTAATGAAGATTGTTGACAACAGAGAGGTGAGCAGATACCAGGTGTCTGTTTCTAGTCCAGAGAGGAAGGAGGAGTGCAGTGAAGAGAACAAAATCCTTTTGTAGGCCTAATTCCCTCTCTTTCATCCTCCCTTTTTTTTTTTTTTCCGTTTCCAAGTCCCCAACATCTCTGCCTGCAACTTTAGTCCTACTAGTTCTTTTTAGTCTGGTCACTTCTTCCGCTTTGCTGTAAGAAGATCCTGCATGTTCAGCCATGTTGCACACAGGCTGTGTGAGGGAACAGAGTGGTTTTGGTTATTTCAAGGGTATAGTGTGTGAATTTTCTGTTCAGTACTTGTAGCTGCAAGGGTGATGAAGTGGATTCTATGTTGCAGGCATCTTTAATGTTTATTTTCTCAGTTAGCTTTAGTAAACATGAGGAAAAGTAAACAAAAATGACCATCCTATGATTTGGTTGATTTTTCTGGTGAAATGCTCACAGAAGCAGCAGAAATTCTCAAACTGCCTCTCAAACTAGGCAGTAGTCTGCATTAAGAAATTAATCTACTTAAGTTAGAAATAGTTGGTGTTTCTTCTTCATTAAGTTATCAAATGGCACGTGTTTTCCTCTCTTCAGTCTTAGGAACAACTGAGCTGCTTGAATATAATGTCTTAAGGTTTGGATTTGCTGTGTGGCATATAGACTACCGATGAGATAGTTAATGTCAAGCAAATTTATTTAAAACAGAACAAACCCAGAACAATCCTTTAAAAAGACATTTTACACTAAAACATATCAGATGCATTTTAAAAGTAGTGTTATGTATGATCTTCTGAGTATATAAATACGATGCAGTATACAGGTTGCAACCTTTTGTAGCACACAAGAGGCAGCACAACTTTTTCATTTTCACTTGCATGCTTAAGTTGGGGTTTTTAAAAGGTAGAAACCTTAAAGTTTGCCCAGTCCCTTGAAACTGAGTGGTACTCTTGCATGTAGTACATTTAGTCTTTAGGAGGGTGAACCCTTTCAGTACTTCGTGTAAGTTTGAAAGAAATACTTAAGTAGCTGGCATTTTCTTTCTGGAGAAGAAACCATTGATAGGCTAATTTAGTATTTGTGTTGTGCATTAAAGAAATACAGTGATTCTCACTCTGAGCACTGATGAACGAAAAACAGTACCGGAATTGGCTGGAAGGTTGGGTTATGGATATTCAGCTGCTGATAGGAATGCTAAATGCTGATAACCACCCATGAAACTAGTGTCTTCCAGTGTATTGCTAAGAGAAAGGAATTTAATTCTCACGAATGGCAGGATGACTAAATATTGCTATCTGGAACTAATGGTTGTTTTCACTGTTTGAGAACTTCAGGTGTTGGCATCATGTGTGTTTAAAATGTTTTCTAATGACTGGTGTTTTCTTCGAAATTTATAAGAATTAAACAATGCATTCAAAGTATTGATAAAGTTCAAGGCTTCATGTTGAGGCTGGAACCTATTTCAGTATCTCTGTATTACTCATCTTTGACCATATGCTCTTTACAAGAAAAAAAATGCTGAGTTTTCTACAGTTCCTCAGGGAATTTTTTGTCTAGGTCCAATTGTTTGGTTTCTAATATTGTTATTACTTTGATTGCCCTTAGTTTTGAGGACACCAACTAGGGGAGAAAACCTTTGCTTTTTTTACACGTGTGTCGATCCAAGGCAGTAATGACTTGGGAGATTACAGACACTTTCATTGATGTTACCTCATAACTTTGCTTGCAATTGTAAATACAAATTGATCCTGATGTATGTAGTATTTGAACCATATGATTTTTTCAGTGTTATTCTTGCCATTATGAATTCAGACTATGTGCTCTCTTTGGTGTATCTATTAAACCCAGAACGAGTTACATTCATTTTAGTTAATTTCTAGCAAAACCACTTCAGTGTCATAAGATCAAATTATGTTTGGCTATCAGGATTAAAATATGAAAGGTGTTGAGAAAGAACATATTTTTGACCTTTTTTTTTCTGTAATCACTCAATGAACCTTCAACATGCTACATGTAAAATGCTGGAGTAATTCACCTGGATGAAAAGATGTGGGCTTGCTATAAATGTAGTAAGACTTCTGTAGTGAAGGGGTAAAACATTCTTTATTAAAGGGACTGGTAGGTATGGCCTGACTCACGTCGCTCAGTGTGAAGCTAGAGAGATTGAGAGTTGATACTGCAAGGGAATACTTCTGAAGAAACTTTCAGAACCTAATGTTTGATAGTTTAAGGTGAACCAAAGTTCTTTAGGCTGTTAGCACTATGCTGTCCTCTCGTGGAACAGTGTTGCATTAAAAGAGCATTTTACACTGATCAGAAGGATTTTAATTAGATGTGATCTATATTATGCAGTGTATGTTGTATAGCAGTATCAAAATAGAACAAAATTTGAGGATGCCTCCAATATCATCAATGATGTAATGTAATCTGTAACTAAAATGGATATTTCTTACTCTTACCATTCCAAGCCAATATTTTCCATAAGGTGAATCAGAAGTTCTCATTGAACAGCAAGTTATGGGGGGGTTAACAGGATTTCATTCTGTGATTCTTTCAGAAGTTAATAGTAACAGTTCTTGCAAGTCAGAAGTGTATCTGAATAGCTGTCACAGATTGTTCATGCTTTTCTTTAGGCTGGTTCTGTGCTCTTGTTCCCTGCTTTAAAGTGAGCTTCTCCAGAATGTGGGGGGGGTGGGGTTTCACAAAACCAGTGATTAATATGGATGCATCCTGTTTAATCTGACAGTCTTGAATCTGTTACATACCTGCCATACTTGGAAATGTAAGGTAAATGCAGGGAAATGTGGATAGACACATACTGAAAGACATGCTGTACTAAATAAAACATTATCTTTGGGGGTTTGAGGTTTGTGCAGAATGAACTTCTGGAATTTAAGTTGATGCAAAGATTAAAATGTAAAAGATAAAAATCAAAAGCTTTTGTTATAGGAGAAAGAATAAGGTAGGAGGAAATTATTTGGTTTTTTCAGTTTCTAGATTGCATGTTGGGTAGGTAGTCAAGATTTTGGCCGCCAAGTTATAGGCTTGAAGAAGAACAGGAACAACTGTCAAGCCTGACTTTGCTCAGACTGTTATAAAAAGTGAAAAATAAGTAATATAATTTCTGGGAAAGAGATCCTACTGGATTCAAGGGGAGGTCTGGGGATTTTGCCGTGTGTTTAACTCCTAAATTTCCGTTCAATTATTTTCCCTTTTGTAGTTTTCATTCTCTGCTACAAATAAGGATTTAAACATAAACTGGTACATCCCTAGCTGCCAGCCTGTTCCTCAGCGCAGAGGATGAGGTGGTTGTTGTAAAATACCAACTCTGAGAGATCTAGAAAGAAGGTTGTCTCTAGAACATTCCTATTCTCTTGGTCTGACTTCACCAGCCATAGGGATGTGTTACGCTAATATTAGTTTTTTCTGTCTGAAGCAGATTTTAGATGTTCTAGTAATTGATCATAAGTGACAAAGTTGTCGGTTTTTTGGAGACCTGGTAGATTCTCACTGCAAATGTTCTAAAGTTTTAAATACAAACATTGTTCTGGTTTATGTTCACGGCCAAATTTCCCCAAAGTTAATGTCACATCATATATGGAGACTGCAGTTTGTAATAATGTGAAGCAGTATTGATATGAAGAAAACATGTTAATGAGAGCTTTTTAAAAATGTCTGTCTTCAAGTAGGAATGATGAAAATGTTTGAGAGAATACATTACAGAAGTTTGTTGCAAAGAGGCTTATATCTACATTAAATCAGTCATTCCAAGCTTAAATGGAAAGAGTGGGAATAATACTACTTTCTGGAGAAGCATGTGTTAGTACTTTAGTTGGGAAGCTGTTTGTGTCTGACATAGGTTAAACTAGTCTGCTTATTTCAGTGTGATGTCTAACTTGCTGATCAGCTGTTTTCTAGAAAGTTTAGTAGGCAACAAAAAGACTTGCAGTGCTGCCAGTAGCTGTTAAAGTGTTGTGTGTACAGCATCCATTGTTGGGGAGATCTGCTTGCTGCATCGGTAGAATTTTGGGGGTCTCTGTGTCAGAGGACAAAAGCAAACAAACCAACTGAAGCAATGAAATTCAGACTACAGAGTTAGCAAGCAAAATGATGCCTGGAAAGGCTGACCTGAACAGAGACTAGAGCAAATGGAATAAAATAGGTATTTATTGAAAGGATACACCTTGGGCAGTGCAAGAGCCTGGACAGAGCTGCACCGAAGTTGAATCCAAGATGCATTCTCCTCACGAGTTTTAACTTCTATAAGTTTAGGTTCATCCACATATTGGGATCAATTGTCCAACCACAGCTTCAGGTTATGAAGTCTCAACCCCTTGTCTTGACCCTTTTCCGTTTGCCGTTGTTTATGTTTTTTGGGTAATGGTGTCCTTGATTCTCTAGCTAGAAAGGGATTGTTTTGTCTAACTACCCTATGAAGAGAACTTACTAGCACCTAACATGAAGTTTCAGAGTTACATACCAAGCAGCAGAGAGTCTGAAAAATATAAAAGCTAAAAGCCAAGGCATCACAAGTGCTCTCAGAAATTAGCCTGCTGTCAGTTTCTAAATCATCAGGTTGTTAAAAATTGTTCAGACTTTATGGATGAAACTTCAGAGAAAAGAAAGTTAAGTGAGAAGGACCTTTTTTTTCCTTTTTTAAGCTAACCAAACCAATTTTGAAGATAGTAACATCCTCAAAACATAGTTCAGCTATTAATACAGATTCTGAAGATACTTTCTTCTGATATGCTGTTCCATGTAGAGAGATGCTTGCAGGATAGATAAGCAGTGAGGTGAATAAAAAATAGGTTCAGTATTCACATAAGCATCATGCTTAGACATTAGAAGCTGTTAGTGCCTCAAGCTGTCCCGGCAGGTGAAGAAACTAAAGGCAAAAGTGATAAAATTATTTTGCTCACTGTTCCTTTAAATGAGATGATGCAATTGTTTGAACAAGTTGGGGAGATTCAAAAGAAATTGTTCATTAATGTGTTTCTGAATTACTTATGGTAAAGCTTATGTTAGATGCTACAGAGTGGAGTAGTAAAAAAAATGCAAAAAATGTGCAAAAATATTTTGTAACTCACACCAGTCCTCTGACAACTAGGCTTAGAAAAAATAGGGATATGGCTAATGTGACTCTTTTGTTCTGGCAGTTTGCTCTAAAATTGTTTGTGCTTTTACCAAACTATGAAGAAGAAATCTTAAGTGATGCCGAAAGAAGGTGTTGATCCAAATCCTGCCTTGGTTGTACACACTGCTTTCTTTCGTGAAAGCCCTTAATTTGCTGCTGCAGTTGAAAGACGTTTGTGTTAGCCTTCCCAGGTTACAAGATTATGTCACTTCTGCACTGACTAGGCAACCCAGAGAGAACTGAAACCATACAGAGAAAAATGAAAAACTTCTTGAAGATGTAAAGCCTTTCTCCAGTGTGGCTACTTTACATTGCAAAGAATGAGCTTATGGGAGAAACAGAATGGAGAAAACTGATGCAGGCTAAATTAAGAAAACCTGGAAAAGGGCCTCATTTCTACACCACGTGAAATGTCTGGCTATAGTGTTACTCTAAATTAAAATACTAGGAAATGTTGAATTAAAGCTGGAAAGCTAGTACATTTTTGGCAGTGGTTGATTTGGTTCTTGTTTTTCTTTCCTCTCAGTCAGCCATTATACAATTTACCTTAAAAGTGGCACAATTCCTGACTGGACAGTCAAAATACCAGTCAATAGTAAGAGGTAAAGGTGTCTGTAGGAAGATGCAGCCAAAGAGCTTTTAAAACTTAACCTGTTATTATTTCAGGTGTTTGAGTCTGCTTTACTTCAAGAAGTCAAGATCCTAATTTTGGGAGACTGGTGTCTTTTAAAGACATAAATGCATTTAAAAATTAAGTCTTGTGTCAGCTGCACATGACATGGTTGGCTCTGTTTAGTTATTGAGATGCAATAGCAACAAATCTTCCTTGTAAAAAATAAGTGCATTTGTTGCTGTCTTAAAGCAATTTTATTTGTTTACAGGTGTCAGCTGTGATGCATGTTTAAAAGGAAATTTTCGAGGTCGCCGGTACAAGTGTTTAATTTGCTACGATTACGATCTGTGTGCAACTTGTTATGAAAGTGGTGCAACGACAACAAGGCATACAACTGACCATCCAATGCAGTGCATACTAACAAGAGTAGATTTTGGTAAGTGATAATTTCAGACTTCAGTAATTTGTTGCTATACTGTGTTCACAAACATAATGCCAATTTTCATGTTTCTAATTATTAATCACTTACCCCACTAGCCCACTAAAAATAAGCTCTTGAGTTCTAATAAGCAGGCATGTTTTCTTTGATAAAAGAGCTGATATTTTTCTTTAACTGCTGCATATGTATTGCTGATTTTGTTGTTCTGGTCTGATTACAGCAGACTATCAGATAATAAATATACTTAATCACAGTGACTATTGTTAAAAGTGCCACAGTCTACAGGCAGAAAAAAAATCTTGGTGACATTTTGTAGGAAGGTTGTTCATTTGGGTTTTGTGAGACTATAAGTGTTGGACAGATAAAGTGATGGGCTGCAATGAGTATGAGAGATTAGGGGGTAAGGACTAACATGTAGTCTTTTTTGGAATTCTTTGTCGATCTCCTAATCCAAGCATTACTTCTAACTGTAAAGCCTTGTCAGTATTTAAAATAAATAATAATTGTTCTTGTGTCCTGTCCAGCTTGTTTCTGTTGCATTGTAGTTGAAACTTGTGGGAAATGATTTTGTGAAATCTACTGCTCTATGATGTTGTTGATGCTGTACATGTATTTTCTTTGGATGTCAAACACACAGGACTAGTATTTCAGTATTTTTTCCTAGTGACTGCAGCTGTAATCTTCATTTTTTTGAATCCTTTATGATGATTTCTCAAAAGCTAATAAAAGAAGTCCTAACTTCTTTACCTTTTTGATTAGAACAAAAGTAAAATCCATACTTCGTTGATCTAAAGTTTAGAGAATAGCTTCATATAGAAACATGCAGTTTCTTAAAACAACCTATATATGAAGTTACCTTCAATTTTCTTTCGATTCTCAGGGCTCCTCTTGCCCTGAGACTGCCTGGTCATGACTTCAGAAATCCAGATCATGGGAGTCCATGGTTTAAAGGAAATAATTTAGTGTATTATAAAAATACATGCCCCTATTTTAACTTAACATGTTTCTTGTCAGGCTTTTCTTTTTTCCTCTGTGTACAGTATTGGGGATGAAGGTCGCTGTTTCAAATGCACAGTTGAAACTTCTTAACCTCTTAGCAACAGTTATTTTTGGATATTAAACATGGGCTAATAAGACAGCATTGCTGTAAGTACTAAATACTAATCACAGGGGTAAGAAAACAGAAACACAATAAAGTTAAATGTCAGAGATTTCTGTGTACTGCAATGAGAACTTGTTCTAAACTATGCTTTTTTAAAAAATGCCTATATTCAGAAACTGAGGATGACTAAGAATTATGTTTTGTTTCTTTCAACTTGGGTACTTCTCTTTTGGAAGTCTTTGATAAATGTACCTTTGGCTTAATGCTTTTTATATGTGTGTGTTGTAGAGATACAGAGGGGTTATTTTTTGCTATTTAAGTATGCATGAAGAGGGATCACAGTGAAGTATTGAGATAGGTAATAGGATTTGAAGGGTAACTTCTATTTTGCTTAGTGTATATGCTGTTTATTCTCTAAATGAGAATAAGAAGACAAGGTCTATAAATTTCATATGGCTTGATATCCAAGCATTGCTCCTGCAGAACTAGTATAAGGGAAGAAAATACTGCAGCTCAGCTCTACAGGAAGACTTCTGGTTTGATTAACTCTGCAGAACAATTAATATCACCAAACTGTGAGCCACAGCAAAGTCTGATGGCACTGAATTACTGCTGACCTTGTAAGCTTATAGAGTGGATAATGAATTGGGAAAATTAATAAATGACTTATTCCTTAGAGTTCAGGAAGATCTGTGGCATCATTCATAAAATGTTTTGATTTTAGAGTTCTCTGTAGAATACACGTAAAGGTGTGTACATTACAATATTGTACAGATGCTTAAAGAAACTGGTGACTTTTCAAAGGGCCTTGTGTGGCTAAGGAGTGACTTTGAGGAAAACGCAAAAAATTAGGTGCTAAGAAATGTTAAATTTGATTAGAAAACCAATAATAAATGGTAGAAGTAGTCTAAAATTACCTGAATCAGGGTTGTTAGAATAGTTGTATTAGTGGATATTAATTTCTGAGATGAAAATAATCTCAAGGGTAAAATTGGCAGCTAAGTGGTATTGTGGTTTATTTCCAGCCAGCTGCCAGGTCCCACACAGCTACTTGCTCACTCCCCACCAGTGGAATCAGAGAGAGAATTGGAAGGGTAAAAGCTGAAAATTCTTGTCTTGAGACAAAGACAGTTTAATAGGGCAAGCAAAAACAGTGCACACAAGCAGAGCAAAACAAGGAATTCATTCAGTGCTTCTCACAGGCAGGCAGGTAGGTAGTCAGATAGCTCTGGAGAACAGGGCCCCATCATGCCTAATGCTGACTTGGGAAGACAAACAGCATCACTTCAAATGTTCCCTCTTCCTTCTTCTTCTCCCCTTCATGTACTTTATATCCTGAGCATGGTATCATATGGTCCAGAATCTCCCTTTTGTCTGTTGGGGTGACCTGTCCTGGCTGTGTCAATCTCCCATGCATCCCAACTTCCTCACTATTGTAGCAGTGCAAAAAGCAGAAAAGGCCTTGGCTGTGTGTAAGCCCTGCTCAGCAGTAACAAAAACATCTTGCTATTATCAGTCCTGTGTTCAACACAAATCCGAAAGATAGCCCTGTACTTCACACTGTGAAGAAAATTAACTCTATCCCAGCTGAAAGCAGCACAAGCACAGAACTAATAAAGTCTTCAGTAGTTTGCTGGTGAGGTGGAAAGTCAAATGAAAGGGCAGTGTTTGTAAATGTATGACAATATGAGTAGGGAATTTTCTTAAGTGAGGAAGATGTTACTAGAAACACAAATTGGAAGGCTGTTAGTGTAACTAGGTGTGTGAATTGTAGTTTACTTGGCTACTGATAAACTTCAGTGCTTTCATCTGTAGACAGGTTTGTTTCAAAGGTATGAAAATATTTTAATCGCAGTAAACTTGCAGGTTTTGCTTGTGATAAAGAGGAAGGCGGACATCTAGTGAAAAAATGAGTATTTTATCAAGGAAAAGGGAGCACAGTGGAGAATCCTTCTGTCGCGAAACTGATCCAAGCACTTCAGAGGAAGTCACTGTCATTTTTCTGATTTTAAAAGTGCACATGGGGATCAGCAAGTCATTTGCCCAAAATCCATCTGCTGCTGATAAGGACCCTGTACCTTTAAATCCCACCACCACTCTGGCTAGCACTATTTAGACATGGGTGTCTGTGGAGTTCAGTTCAGTACTCTGCCTGAAGCTGCAGCCAAGTTGTTTGTGGTGGACAGCTGACAACATGGATGATCTTTCAGCATAGAAAAAGTCACATATTGCTTACCTCCATCAAAGCTATGATCAGTTTTTAGAGTTCCTAGATACTGTAATAATGTTGCAGAATATACTGCAAGAAGATGGACTTTTCCAGGTACTCTGAAAGAGCTTTTATTGTCAGCTTGACACATTTTGATTTTTTTTTTTCCCTTGAGATACAGACTAGTATAGGAGCTAGTATGAAAACACTGAAAACGAGTAAAAAGCTCTAGTGTTTTCTGGTTGTGCATGTTCACTTTTGCACCATCTGGTTGCCATATTCATCTTTCAGGAGTTAGTATAGAACGTATATATATTAATTTTGAAGCAAGATGGGATCCAGAACAATGACAGTGCTGTTGTTCCTCAGCCTCCACAAGAGATACTGGAAAAAATGCTTCAACACACACCAAGAGTGATAGGCTGCTGTAAGAGGGACAGACCTTAAAATAAATGAAGTATGAAGTCTCATATGTAATGAGAAGTGGCCTTTAAAGCACAAATCCAATTAGTTTATTTAGAGGGGTCAGAGTAGAATTGTAATAGGTCTGTGCAAAGAACAGGAATGTGCTTATCAGGCAGACGCTTTTTGTGGTCTTTGGAGATCAATTTGTCAGGACAATGGAGAAGTTCACAGCAAATTTCCTAGTTTTCTTTTGCTTAAAAAAGCATTTTAAACTGTTAAGATGCTTTAGGGTCTAACCATGTGGGTTGCCCATTACCACGTCGTTTTAAAGTGGCTATGCTGACAAATAAAGTAATACAAATTGTTAGTAGGATTCTCTGCCAAAATCCTGTCATGTTACTTTGATCAAAGTACAGAACCTACCTTGGTTCAGAAGTGCCTTCACTTGTCAGCTAAGGTGCTTGTGTGACACAAGATCCTGCCACTTTTTGTGCCTAATTCCTAGGCAGAGGGAACTGATTAAATAATGGGTACCGTAATAATGTGTAGCGTGAGGTTGACTGGATTCACCAGATTGCAGCTTGAGACTTTTGTGGGTTTTTTGGTTTGGTTTTCTTTTTCACACACTAGAACAAGGTATGTATGCGGAAAGTGTACCATGCTAAGTCTGAGCATCACGGTTAGTTTGGAACAGGACTCTGGAGCAGCTTTTTGGGTAATATGGCTGCTTGATAAGTGATACAAGAACATATGTACTTTGTTTTATTAAGTGGTGTGTTGCCACCGTTTGGTTTCTTCAAACATTGAAGGAATTTAAATAAATATACTGCAACTCATTTCATACCAACATTTTTATCTATATGTATAGATCACATTGAAATTACATTACTTATATGAAGAAAAGTGGAATTAAAATTCCATACTGCTGTGTACGCTTGTAAAGAATTATGTCTTAACAAAAAGTGTAAACTGTTAGAAAATGTAGTCCTGAACAGATGTCTATTTGAAAGATTGATTTTATCTTCTGTGATAAAAGGAATTCTGTGATACTTCTGTTTTGTCACTAACCTTCTACCAATTTTAATAATGTGCTAGTTAGATTTTAATATTAAGTATACGTGTAACTTTTGTAGCCATAGATGAATAAAAAAAGCAAAACTACTGATACTTTTGGTTGCATTTTCACATTTGATTCAAGTTGTTTCTTGGAGTTTTTTCCCCACCAAGGAAAAGCTATAATATCTAAACACTATTGTGCTTGAAAACTGACTCCATAAACTGCTGTTGGGTCCTCATCAGACAGTGTTCTGATCCTTCAACTCTTTTGCATTCTTCCCCTAATTCATAAGGAATATGGGTCACAAATCTTATCCTAGAGGGATGCAACTGAATCTGGTTTTACTTTTTTACTAAATACTTTTGCTTGTCTTTCTAAACATCTTGAACAGAGGGCTTTAGAGGTCTAGAGGAGTTTGAAGAATTATGGACTCCTGCTTTTTCTTTGAAATGAACCAAAATTTTAATATCTGACAGATTGCTTTGTGGTCAGAAGAGACAATTCTTCTATCATGGGCACATCACATTCTGATCTGATCGATTTGTAAATGAAAACAGTAACACAATTGTAGTTTGCTTCATTTCTGCAGCCGTGGAGGCGCATGGTATTTTCGTTTTTTCCCATATTGCCTCTAATTCTTAGTTAACTTCATTAGCAAAGGACCCCTTGGTAGTCAAGGACATGACTGTTCATAATTTTAGGATTTTTTATGTGCTTGTAAAAATAAAACAGATGGAGAAATGCCTATTCAATACCTTCAATGCTAAAATCAGAGACAAATATTCATGAGACCATTCGATTATCAACCTTATTTTTTTAAACTTAGATTTTAATTTAAAGGAAATTTTATCTGGTGATCTGTATTTCACATTAGAAAAGAGATTTTGATTGTAAGAGGGATTAAAGTTGAAGAGGAAAAAAGAAGGGAGATATAAACTTAGAAAGGAAAAATACCTAGATTTGCCAGCTTTAACTTCTACACATTTTTAAATATTTCTTTTTCCAGAGGAAGGCATATTTGTTTGGCATTCTCATGTATGCTTGATGTATATTACAAGAAGGATGTGGAAGGAGGTATGAGTGGGAGAGCATGCCGGAGGTATAATCAGGAGATTGCAAAGAGCTCCAGTTTTTATTTTATTAGTGAATAAATGTTTTGTATTATTTGAAAACAACGAACAACACAGGATTTGGCAGTCTTGTCAAACCTCCCCGCTCTGTGATAGAACTGTGTGTACTTCTAAAATTCTTGATATCTGGATTGAGCTAACAGTGTATCTAAGGAAAGGATACTTCTCTGTGCATGCTTATGTATTTACAGCTCTCTCCAGATGGGTTGTGGCTCTGGGGCTCTAGGCCCTTTGCTCAGCTGTAAAGTTGGAGTTGGCACTGTTGCTTTACTTTAAAATACATTCATTCATTCTCAGTGAGTTTTGTAGGTAGAGGTTTTTAAGCAGTCTGATATTTAAGAGGGTTTTTTTGTTCAGTTGGTTTTTTAGTTGTGGGTTGTGTTTTTTAATATTGATGTGAATGAGCAGCTTGTTCATGTTTTCTGTAACATACAAAATACCTGCAGAGAATGAGAGAGAGAAGTGTTCTCTTCTTGTATGATTTGATAAATTTTCATCTTAAGTTCAGGGAACTTCTATGTTAGCAACTTAAAAGTGCCTGCTTTTCATCAGTGGTGCAGAAGTGCTCACATTCAACACACCTAAGAGTTGAAGCCCATGTGTAACAGATACCCAGATTCCTTTTTCACTGTCAAATTTTTATGTTATAATATTTGAGATACTTCTGAAACTACTTACTACTTAGTCACCAAGGACGTCTAAATTTTGATCCAAATTTAAGGTTTTGTCTAGAGTTTAGCTTCTGAAATTTTATCTTATAATTGGAAAATACCATAGTTGACCCTGTATGTGGGATAAGAACAGTGGTGGAAAAGTGAAAGTTTGGCAGTATCAGCAGCATCATGATGGAAGTCCTTTTCCCTAGTAAATATTAGAAAACTAAGTTGTGTGCTAATGAAAATTAAACTTAGTCTGTTTTTTCTTCATCAGTAACTGAACCCCTCCTTTCATTTCAATGAAAAAAATGATTCAGTAGGGAACACAGTGAAGTACATTTATAAACAGAGGTTGATGTGAACAAAATTAATGGTGATACTGCTTTAAAGTAACCTCTATTTAATGTCTTCCTGTTTCAGACTTGTACTATGGTGGAGAAGCTTTCTCTGTAGAGCAGCCACAGTCTTTCACTTGTCCTTATTGTGGGAAAATGGGGTATACGGAAACATCTCTTCAAGAACATGTTACTTCTGAGCATGCAGAAACATCAACAGAAGTGGTAAGAAGCCTCAGAACTTGCATTCATAGTGGAAATGCATTTTAAATAGTCTCATTTCTGAAAATTTGTCTTTCTGTTCTTTCTTGAAGCATGTATTCATTTAAAGCTTTGTCAGAAGAGAAGGTATCTACACTTGGAATGACATCAAAATTCCTCTATGATTTACAGATATCATAATATAATGAGCTTGCTTCCTTCTTTTAGAGTCTTTGTTGTCCTGATATAAAGGCTGCCATGTTTAGGAGATTGTTATACTGTAAGACAAAATTTAGAAAATTCTCACAGTTATACTATCTAGCTGTATCTCCCTTTTCATAATTAATGTGTAGTTGTTCTGCAGGCTTACAGCTATGCCGATCTTTTGTAAGTGTAAGAGAGAGAGACATGCAGATAGTTTACGTTTTCTAATAGCTTTTTTAGTGCACATCTTATTTTATGCAGTAGGATTCTATAATTGTTTTAAAACTATTCTTCTCAAAGCAGGGGGTTTTCACCCATCCCTAACCATTAGGACAGTAAATGTGGTTTAATATGCACTTCTTAAACAAATTTCAACACCAATACTTTAATTGGAGATGTATCTTGATTGATCTTAGAAGTAGGATAAACTGGGTTAGCAGTTTAGCAGAATGACATGGAGGCTGCTGTTCTGTGGTTAATCTTGGACCTCTAGGATAAAAGTGATGCTTGAAGTGGATTGCTCATCACTAATACATTGTGTGAAATTAGTTGTAAATAGGTTATCTATTCTAGTCTTCTAGTTCTCTTAATTTTCAAAGAATTCTGTGGAAGAAAATGAATGACTCTTGGGTGAAGGGGTGATATGGAAGGGTGTTTGTTCACCTTCTTGGGACTCAAAGGTGTTACAGTCTTTCTTAAAAGCACAGGAAGTGTTTGGTTCACAATCAGTTGCACTGTGGTGTATTATTTAACTTGGTGACACATTGCAGTTTTAACAGTCTCTCTGAGTTTTTCTTAAACTTTGCAACTTTCAAACATAGCATCAACCGTTGAAAGTTCTGCATTTAGATGACTTTATTTTGTTTGGTTGCTTGGTATTGCAATTCTGATTTGCACCACTTGATGTCAGTGATATGTTCCTAACACTGAGTGTTCATAGACCCTGGGTTTTTAAACTTGACATGCCCTTGTTTGCAATTGTGGCTTCTAGAACTCCACACATAAAGCCTAAATTTGTGATTCTTGACAGGTGCTACTCTGGTGAATCCTGAAAGAGTTATATGTGTGAAAAAAATTTTAAAATCGCACAAAACTTTTTTTATGCATCAGTCTGCAACACTGTTACATCGTTGTTCCAAACAATTATAAAGGACAATCTTTTAATCCTTGGAATACGCTTGTTACTGTTTGTGCTAAGTTTAGAACCTGGCATTTGGGGTAAATGTTTAGTGTGCACGCACATAAAATTGTTTGGGTACTGTACCCTTACTGGGATAGTGAACAGCTAAAAGACTAGTAAAGAGGAAAATATTACAGATTCTAAATGTTTGTAGTTATAGGCTTTCAGACAATTATTTATGTTCACATACTGAGCTTGTTGTCGTTTGAGTATCTCCTTCCAAAGATGTGCTTTATTTTAGACATGTTTTTAGGGATGTAAGGGAACTTTACAGGGACAGAATAATTTTTATTTTGTAGGCTTTTCACCCCCAGTTTTTCAAAGAATAAACAAAAAAAAATTTCATCTGTTGAATTTTGCCATTTTTATATTCAAAGTGGTGCAGATAAGTTTTCTTTCTGCTGATCTTTCTCACGTATAGGCATTGATAAGTAAAACCGTGTTAGGTATCTGCAGGCAGGAATCACATGCTGAATGTGATTGAGAGGGACCTCTGGGGGTCATCTTGAGCAGGTCCACGTACAGTTGGTTGCTCAGGATCATGTCCAGACAGTTCTTTAATAGTGACTCCACAGTTAACTCTCTGATTAATTTGTGCCAGTGGTCGGTGATCCTCACAGTTAAAAATGTTTCCATGTTTTCTAATGTTTATGAGGAAGCTCCTGTGTTTGAATTTGTGCCTACTCTATCTCATCCTGTCTCATCATGTCACTGCCTGGCTCCGTCATCCTTTCAGGTTCCCTTCATAGACATTCCTCAGATCCATCCCCGTTTACCCTGCCCTTCTCCAGGCTGAACAGTTCCATCTTTCTCAGCCTTTCCTCCATTCCTCTGTGTAACCTTTTACTGAGCTCTTTTTGGTGTGTGCATGTGTGGAGCTGAGAACTAGGCACTGATGCTGGGCAAAGGCAAAGGAACACAACTCTCAACCTGCTGGCAGCTCTCTGTTCAACATAGCCCAGAACACCACTGGGTTTCTTTCCTGCAAGAGCACACTGTTGGCCCATGGTCCACCAGGACCCCAGGTCCTTTGCTGCAGAGCTGTGTTCCATATGACTGGCCTCCAGTATATGCTGGTTCCTGGTGATATTCCTGCCCAGGTACAAGACTTCATACTTGCCCTTCATGAGGTTCCTGTTGTCTGATTTCTTCAGATTTTTAAGGTCACTCTAAATATCAGCGTATCTAAATATGTAATCAGCAGAATTCCTGCTGACCACCACCCTCTGAGCCCATCCACTGAGACAGTTTTCACTCCACCTCACCCTCTGCTTTATCCAGCCTGAGCATCAACAACTTATCTTTGAGCACCCTGTGAGAGGCAGTGTCAGTGGTCTTACTTGAAGCCCAGGTTGGAAATTTCCCCTACTATTTAGTCGTCTGCCAGGCCAAACACTTCTGCATTGAAGTTCAGGAAGCTAGTCAAGCATGATTTCCTCTTTGTGAAGCCAGTGCTGACTACTGTTGATGATTTTCTTCTCTTTAATAGTACCTAAAAGTAGTTAACAGTAGTTTCCTCACTTTCCCAGGGATCAAAGCAAGATGACCAGTCTGTAGTTCCCTATGTCTTCCTCATACTTGTATGTCTTTAAGATAAGAGTGAAATTTGCTTTACTTCTGTCCTCAGGCACATCACCCAGTCACCATGATTGTTCACGGGTTGAAAGGAGGCTCACAATGGCATCTGTCAGCTCCCTCAGCACATCTTGGTGCATCACACACATCACAGCCTGTGGGTTTAAGTATTCTAGTTCACATAGGTATTCTGCAGAGTAATCCTCTTCCAGCAGGGGAATGTCTTCACTACTCCAGACTTTACCCCTGCTCTCTGGGGCCTGGAGTTGCTAAAAACCAGTCTTGCCAGTAAAGACCATAGCAAAGGAGGTATTTAGTACTTCAGCCTCTTCTGTGTCCTGTGTAACTCAGCTTCATATATTTTGAGCAATGGGCCCATATTTTCCTCAGTTACCTTTGTTGCCTATGCACTTCTAGAAGATCTTCTTGTTACCTTGGACATTACTTGCCAATTCAGTTCCATTTGGGCTTTAGCTTTGCTTACATTGCACTGTGATGCTCAGATAATGCTTATGGTAGGCTACGCTGTGGCTTCCCCATGGAGGGTAACCTCTCTATGTTTTCTTTTTGTGTTTGAGTTTGTCCAGGAGTGTCTTGATCATCCATGTAGGCCTCCTGGCATTTTTGTCTAACTCCATATTCATTGGGATGGAGAACTCTCGAGTTTGGGCAGGAGTGATCTTTCAATATTAAAAGGCTTTCTTGGGGCCCCTTTACTCTCCAGGTTCATACACCATGGGACTCCTCCAAGCAGATATTTTAAGAGGACGAAGTTTGCTTTGCTGAGGTCCAGGGTCATGAGCTTGTTTTTCATCTTCTTCCCTGCCCTCAGGATCTCAAACTGTGCTATGTCAAGGTCACTACAGCCATGACTTTCTTTGACCCTCACATCTTAACTGCGCTCCTCCTTGTTGGTAATGATGAAGTCCCATATAGCACCTCTCCTCATGTGCTCCTTTGTCACTTGGAAGAGGAAGTTACCCTGAGTACACTCCAGGACCCTCTTAGATTGCAGTCGTGCTGTGTTGCCATTCCAACTCATACTGGAGTGGTTGAAGACTTCTGTGAGGATCAGGTCCTGCGAATGTGAGGCAGGTGCTCCATGCCTCTAGAGGGCCTGATCTGTTTATTCCTCATGGTCAGGTGGCCTATAGTAGACAACCCCTATAACATCCCCTTTGCCTGTTTGCTTCTTAATTCCAACAAAGAAGATCTCCGTTAGGTCATCTTCCATCTAGACTGTGCTTTTAATGCATCCCAGCTGCTCTCTCACTTAAAGGACAAGGCTCCCTTCGTGTTCAAAGAGCTCTCTTCCTCTTCTAAAGAACTGGTATTTCTTCAGCTATATAATATCTAGGGACAGTGGTTAGAGTTAGTTGTAAGGCAGAGGAATCTGGGAATCAGTATGATGGTTGTTTATTTGGTGCTGAGGTTTGAGGTTAGTGGGACTGGTCCAGATAAAATGCAGTGTTCAACTAGAAGTCCCTAGCACTGTAAATAGAAAAAAGGTTTAGGAGACTTCATAAAATACCATCTCTTCAGTCTTGTTTCATAACAAAGATGCAAATACTCTGCTATTACATTGCACTGCAGCAGCTTTCTCACCTTCAGAAAAGCAGTAACTAGGCTCCTTGTAGATGAATTGTAGGCATTAGGTTGTTACTTGGATGATAAAACTGGGGAGAGCTTTTTTTTGCATTAATGAAATGGACAGTCTGAGACAGTCTCTATGTCCCTGTTCATCCTCTTAGATCCCAGTGACTCTTGTTGAGGTTATGGAAGTGCTGTCACTTAAAGTGCTTACTTTGTATGTAAATGGGGAAGTAGTGGTAATACAGGCACAGTTCCGGAAACTGGCAGATGTTCTGTGAGTGGGATTGACTTAGGCCTTTAGAGTCATCATTCAGGGTTGCATGGTGATCTCTTAATACAAATGATCACAAAAGCAAGAGAAAGTTCTGACAACATTTGCCTTTTGTCTGCACCATTTGTTCATGCATGTCACAATTAGCAATGATTTTTAGCTGTGTCACACTTAATCAGTGATCCAGCAGTCTTTGTTGTGACTCTGTCAGAATTGATGCTTAACTGAGTTGTTGTTTGTGCATAACAGTACTTGAGTAATTTCCCCTAGTCAAGAGTTCTTAAAAGTTTAGTTGCTATTTAGAATTAGGGTTGGGATACTTAGATTCCTTCTTATTCAATATTCATTATAACCTTTTCTTAGCTGATGTTTTCCTGAGGTCTGAGTATATTCACAAATATGTGCAGTTAATAACACCTTCATCACATTAACAAAAATCTCTCTGGTGATCTGCTTTCAGGAGTGGGTTGTTCTTCTTATGTTGGATTTTTGCTTCCTCAGAGTAGCTTGATTGCTTTGAAAGTATAGTGTTCTCTTGGTATGAGAAGATTAAGCAGCTGTAATTAAGTTTAGGGAATTCAGAACCATCTGTCCAATACATATGCATTTCTATATCTGTACAGGCTAGCTATATGGTATGTTAGCATAGCTGAGTATTTATTATATTATGTTGTGATAAGATGTGCCCTGTAGTACACTTGCTTGACTTCTGTAGTGGTGAAAAATCTGTGGAGATAAATGCTGAACACTGAAAATAAGAGGGAAGGAGTTGTAGCAAAAGGCTTTTAAAATGCCTGGTTTTCTTTTTAGAACTGGCCACTAAAATCAAATTGGAATTAGATGCAGCAGTTGCTGTCAAAAGCAGCTGAGATTTTACAGTAAACTTATTTCAAGACCTTGTTCTCACCTCCATGAGAGTACAACAGGTGTGTGCTCTTTTATACAGGTGTTCTTAATGCTCATGTAGATCTTTTGAGATCTACTTTCAACAGCTTAAGTATACACAGGAAAAAATGAAAGAAAAATGGAAGATGCTGTTTGTGGAGTCATTCAAAGAACAAGACATAATTATGGCAATAGTAGTGGTAATGTTTGCTTGCTTAGTTAACTGTACTTTGGTTTAAAAAGCAAAACGAACAAAACCTACCAACCAGAAACTGTCAAGTGGGGAAAAAAGAAACCCAAAACCAAAGAGACCTCAGAACCTGCTCTCAAAATACTGTTGTGGAAACAGGTGTGGAGATCAGCCCTTCTCTGCCAAACCTGCACCACCTGGGTAGGATGGTCTCAGCTTGATACTTAGCAAATACAGGCAGTTCCATTCCAATTTGTCTGCTGGGATGAGTGTCAAGCAGGCAAATAGCATTCCTGTATGATTCGACTCTACTGTCTGTGGGAGAACTGGCATGCAAAATACTAACTTTCGAAACACTGCAAATTGATTTTGAGAATCCTAGCTCTGGTTTTCATAGTATTCTGAAATACGTAAAGTAAAAGATGACTTAAATTAATGTCTGCACTTCAGTAACTTTTCTGAGTTTATTGAATATGTTGATATCCAGGTGTTTGTGAATACAAAATGTGATTTTAAAGCATAAGAGCCAATGTCTGATGATTGACTTCATACAAGTTCTGTTTCTTGTAATATTTATAAAGTTGGAGGTTTTCCTTGTTTTGTCATTTCAGATCTGTCCAATATGTGCAGCATTACCTGGAGGGGATCCGAATCACGTAACAGATGACTTTGCAGCTCATCTTACACTGGAACACAGGGCTCCTAGAGATTTAATATCCTTTCCAATTTGCGGCAAAGAGGCTAGGCTGTTTCACCTAGTAGTCACGGTGACTTGGTTTGATTTTTGTAGTCAAAGGGTCGTATTCTGGATTTCCTGGAACTTAAGTTGCTGAAGATATGTATGTCAAAAATAAAAAGGTTCATCTGCTGGTTTAAATATTAAAGTGTAGTTGTCAGACTGTGCACAGACTTGTAGGTATACTTGAGAGTGTTTTTTGCTCTAACAGCAGAAACATTTAAAGAATTTTGACATACAGAGGTTTTTTCTACCTACCCTGTGTTTTGTTCTGCCTCATGATTGCTCTTGGGGCTAAGATTCAGTACTGTATGTCTTTTTAATATAAAGATGATTCAAGCATAGCTGCTTGTAACAAGATTGTAAACTTTCTTAATTACTTAAAACGCAATCTTTTAATAATATAATTTTGTAGTGTTACTGACTTTTGTGATACAGAACTCAGAAAACCTTCAGATTTTCTGGGAGAAAGGATGTTGTCCTTTGTTGTACATTAGCAGCCAGTTATGGACATTTCTCTATGCTTGATGGCTGAAGAGCTTCAACTGTTGGGATTTTTTCATCCTTCTTACAGGAATATTTGTCTCCTTTTAAAAATTTTTTTTCCTACCTAGGATTAACTGATAAAATATCTTTTGGTCTGGGCTTTTATTTAATGATGTGCAAGCTATGTAGCGTCCCTACAGTAAGTAATCTCTGAATTATTCCTTTGTGTCTTATTTAAACAAACAGAAAAAAAAGTGCTTTATAACTTTGATAGTGGCTTTTTTGTTCAGAGATTTATAAAAAGGAGCAAAGAATAATGTAAGCTCAAGCAGCTGGGGAAAAAAATCCAAACCCTATCAAACAGAGTTAATTACACTAATAGAGGGGAAACAGCATTTGAAGTGATGGCTCCACTTCAGTTATGATTGTATTTGATTGCATTTAAGTTTGTTAGTATTAACATGGTTTAAGGTCAGGAGAGACTAAATGTGCAGGTTAATTATTGTGTAAATTGTCTGTGTGAAAGGTGAAGGATGAAAAAGTGGTACAAAAACTGGTAAAGTTTTTGTAAAAGCCAACTTCTGTCAAGCAAAGATAGATGAAAGCAGTTACCTGTACTGCCTTTCTCAGGGACAGGAGTGGAGCTCTCTGCACTCAGGAGGAGCAGAGTGCTGAACATGGTGGCTCTGGCCATGAGAGCTTGATCCCAGGCATCCTTGTAGTCCTCAGTGGCCAGGAGTCATGCAGTCCTCCCTTTCTGGAGAAGGTGGGATACGATTGATGAGGAGAGGATATCTTCCACTGGATCTTTCCTTACCTTTGGACAGCCCTGAAATGTTGCTTGGCTGTGATGTATGTGATAGCTGATGTAGTTTGTGTCATCTGAGTTCTGCTCTTTATACCAGCTGTGAGATTTTCATAGCACCTGCCTAATTAGGCTTTTTCTAACAAGAATTACATAACTTCTTAGCAGTGTGCCAGAGTTCTAACTGTGGTCTTCTAACATTGGTTTAGCTGTAGGGCAGGAAGTTCAAATTTTCTCAGCTACAGAATGAAATTAATTTCCTGCTGAAATGCAAAATATATTTGATTAGAATTCAGGCTACTGCTGCATTTTTTTCTCCTGTAGTACCATATGAACATCAGATGACTTTTACTTAGGGAATATTTGAATCAGAAAAGACAGTCTTTTTTTCAAATACGGAGTAAGGTTTCGGTATCAGCCATCTCAAAATGGACCTGTTTTGGGAATACAATGCAATGTCTGTAGAATTTCCTGCTTGTGCTCTATTGTGTTGGTATCCAGTGCTGTCAAATTTCCAAAAGCTGGTAAGAGGTATCTTGATGTGACTGACATTGGACTCTATATCATATCTAGCAAAGGGGGATCTAAGATAGGAAAAAAGGAAGAGAAGATGCACTTTTTCACTCAGGGTCTGGCAGTGTAGGAAATAAGAACCATGACTCTCTGATACACTGTTATATTGCTGAATATGAAGTTGAAGTGTACAGAAATAATGTCCTGTAATTGCCTTCATTTACAAAAAGGAGATAGAGAAGGCTTTTGGCTTGCACTTTTTCTAGAGTAAAATTTCATTTTGCTGTTTGAGGTAAGCTTTTACTGTTGGATCTGCTACAGTTCAGAGGGGTGGCCTTATCCACCAGCTATTATTTAGACATGTTTGGTTAATTTTGGTTTTTGGGGTTTTTGCCTAAAGTTGTCCCAAAATACTGCATGCATTTCTTACTACAAACGTTGTGCAGCTATTGCAAGGTATAGGTCATTTATTCCTATAGTCTATGGACAACTCTTTAAAACCCAGTTTCTTCGTTTAGCAGGAAATTACCTGAAAATTCATTAAATGCATATTTTCAGCATTAATGATCCAAATAGTTCTCACATGATTATTCAGTTATGTTTGTTGCAAGGTAAGGTTTGCGAAGGTAAGGTTTTCTTACTCTATCATAGCTGGTAAGACTCAAGTGCATGCTTAGCTGGTGTTTGAAGAATGACATTTACCTCAAAACACTTTAAAAAGCCAATTGGGAAAGTTACCCCAGAGTCCTGTGTCTGCTTGAAAAATCCCCAGATGCCGTCCTGTTCTAACATGTTTAGTTATGAAAAGCTTGCCAAACTACACAGGGTCTATAATCCATCTAATTCAGCAACTCATCTCCAAGAGCATGCAAAATTGGCACACGCAGAGGTGCCAGATGCTCTGTACTAAGCAAAGTGTGTTCTGTGCTGGGGAGGTTTTCCTCTTACACCCTAGAGGTTAAGTTCTACACTGTAGCGTAACTAACAGTTTTGAAAGAAGCAAACATTCTGTAAAGTCTTCTTGTAATGGCCAGAAGCTCTCTCTTGCCATGGCAAGTCAGGTCGTTCCTTTCAGTCTTAAGTTCTTGACCTCCATGACGTCGTGAGGTTCTGCCGAGGTTCTGCCTCGTAACTGTGTTTTATGAAAAGTGCATTGTATGCTACCCTTACACAGAAATTGATACCATATGAGTGGTAACCATACCATTATAAAAATAAAAAATATAGGAGAGAGAGATCTAAGATAATTATAGTAACACTAAAATACTAAAGCCTATGCTATTTCATTTTTCACCAGTGAGTCATACTAGTGATTTTTAAGAAGAAGCCTTATCTGGACTGTCTTGGAGGAATGAATGTTAACGAATTTCTGACAAAAATAATCTTTAAATTTGTTAATTGCTTCAAAATGTATATGAGAACCTATAAAGTGTTCTTTATGTGAAAAGTGACAAAATACAAGCGTCTGATAGGGGGAAGTGGAAGGAAGGAGAAAATGAAAAGCATCATTGTCATAACTGGAATTAGTGATATTTCTTTGTCTGTAAGAAGAAAGGTGAAACAAAGGGGTGTAATGGGTGTGCTGAATACTCCAGAAACCTACAGTTTCATAAAGACTGAAGTGGTGAAATGTCTTGGATAAAAGCATGAAGTACAGAAGTCAAAAGCAACTTGGTAATTATGCTGGTAGGAATTGCAGTAAACATTTTTATTGTTTTTGACACTTAATGTAAGAATTGAGAAGGGAGAACTGAAATTCCTGTCTCAGTAGTAAGCTTGGCTGAGCATGGATTTGTGTGGATCTTCATAGAAAAATTTGATTAAAAAAAAGTTACCAGATCAGTAAGTCTGATTCTGTAGCATAGCTACCATATACGTTAGCTTTGCTTCATTATTTAAATCATTACTTTATGAATCGAGTACACCTGAGTATATGACCTAACAAATGTCCTTTAATGGTCATATAACACTCAATGCCAAACAGTTCTGTTTCCTTAACTTCTTGGCTACGATGAATCCAGTGGCGTTCGGCATGTACGTAGGATGTTCCACCCAGGCCGGGGTTTGGGAGGCCCCCGTGCTCGTAGATCAAACATGCACTTTACTACCAGTTCCCCTGGTGGGCTTTCGTCTTCTCAGAGTTCGTATTCTCCAAGCAATAGAGAAGCCATGGATCCTATAGCTGGTAAGAGCTGTAACCCAAATTTTACCCCGCTATCCTCCATCCACAGAGAAGGGAGATTGCAAGGTAACAGTAGTTGCCCTGCTCTGTGATGCTGTGAAGCTGCACATACAGGCACAGCATCCCACAGGGCAGATGAAGAGGGAAATGTTGTTCTTACTGTCAGAATCAGAAAATAATTAGGCTGTGTCTTTAGGATTCCCAGAAATAACTTGTTTGTGCTATTTTTAGCTTTGATGTGAAAATAACTTTTTTTACAAGGAAGAAAAAAGGGGGGTGAAGAGAGTTTTGAAAACAGATACAGTTTTATCTACAGAGAAGTCTAAGCATTTTAATGCCATGGTCTTGGTCCATACCAGTATGTCAGGGAAACCTCAGAATGTCTGCCACAAATCCACCTTTACTTCAGATGCAAAGGAGGCACAATGCTCAAGCTGGAGTTTGCTACTCTCAGTCTGTAATTTCTTCAGGGGGAAGTAGCCAGCCATCTGACTTAATAAGGCATTGCCCCTGGAAGTGGAGCTGTGGATCCAATGCTTCCTTAATTGTGGTCCCCTTTGCCTGCCTTCTGCTGACCTTGTGTGACATGACATAACTCAATAACTGTGAAGAAATAGTCCATCAAGAGAAAAAACCAAGTTAAATGGGGTCACAAGGCTGAAGTTTGTTTTCAGCCTTGCAGGACCTTCCCACTTAGCAGCATTAAATGTGGGATAAAATGTAATTTTTCTGCATCTATTGTGTTTTGGTGGAAGATGGTGTTCCTGTATTTAGAGCACACTGAGCTAGATGTCCATCTTGTTCTCTTGTTCCAGGACTGTTTTGAGTTCACACCTCTTCCCAAAATACTGCTTCCCATTATTCCAAGCTTTAGCTTACAGTGAGAATAAATATATCTTCATCTTGCCTGTGAGTTTAACATGTCTGCCTTTTTACTGGTGTAATAAATAGGAAAGACCACAGTAATTTTTTCTATTTAAAGTTTATAGCACCAGTTATTTTTCTTAAAAGTTTTTTTTCTTCCCTGTGGCATTCTCCAGTAATTAAAATTTACTTAATTTTGGTGCTGCTGTCAGTGTTGGTGAAAATTACTTGACCTCTCTAGTTCATATTTTGATTTGTTCCTTCAAAAATTGCTTGCTTTAGAATGATTACATTTTGCTAATGCAATGGAAGAAAAGTTTTCATGACCTATATAGTAACTTTGTAATGTTGAGGAAAGGGGCAGGAGCAGGATTGTCCCCTGCTTCCTCTGCCATTGCATCAACTACGGCAGGTATCTGAGATAAGAAGTAGCTTTTGCACAGGGCATAGAAGAGATTTTGCAGTAATGCACTGAGCAGTAACTCGCTGCTAATATTTATTTTTAAAAAAACTTTGTGGATAAAAATTTGCAAGGAACATTCCATCTTTCTGAATTGGAAGACCTAATAACAGAGCGGGTTTTTAATTGCTAGGCCTTCTCCATGCTTGTGGCAGATGTAAGAGTTCATACAGAATGCTTTTGAAGTAAAGCAATGATTTAATATGTTTTCTTAACTAAATTTCTTTTATTGAATGTTTGAAGCAATGGTACAGCATTTCTGTCTTTGCTGCAGCACAGCTTCCCTCTGGGATAATTGGGAAGATCAAGCTTGTGTTTTGAGGGAACACTTGTTAGAAGGAAAAAAAAAAGTCACCATCCACAGCCAAAACAAAGAAGTTTCTTAGTCAGTGGCTATTTTGACTTGAAGTTTCAGAGAGTGGGTGGAGAGGACATCTTTTTGCCAGGCTACCTGTAGATTGGCTCTCCTGTCATTGTCGAGACTTTAAACCTTGTCTTGTTATTTGGACTAAATATGCATAAATTAGTCTTAATCTTTATGGGCATCAATCTTCACAGTCTTCTCTGAGCACAGTTGGGTTTTGATGTTAGATGAAAACAATTGAATTGGTGCACTGGAATTCAGGATGTATTTATTCTGCTGTGTAATGCTCATTTAAGATGTTAAGTCATAGAAGCTTTCTCTTCTCTGGCAGAGCTTTTATCCCAGCTATCAGGTGTGAGGCGTTCTGCAGGAGGACAGCTCAACTCCTCTGGCCCTTCTGCTTCTCAATTACAGCAGCTGCAGATGCAACTGCAGTTGGAACGACAACATGCACAGGCAGCAAGACAGCAACTGGAGACTGCACGCAATGCAACCAGACGCACCAACACGATCAATGTCAACACCACTATGACACAATCTACAACAACAGCCAACACATCTAACACAGAAAACAGCCAGCAGACTATCCAGAATTCCCAGTTCCTTCTGACAAGGTAATTTGTTCAGCATATTTACTTGTATTTACCTCTTATAATTTCTGTTTACCTTAGTTCTAGTAGAGATAGAGAGCTTCAGGAAGCTTGTTTGTTTGGAGTCAGGCACATGCCTAGGATGGCATTAATTAACAGAATACTTATCTAGTTTAGAAATTATACTTAGACCACAGGATTGTTTAAAAGAGGATTCACCTCATGCGTCATCTCAGTTCTTCTAGAACACTGACGACTGACCTGAAATAAGAATATTTTCCTCATCTCCCCTGCCACACCCTCTGCTACCGTACTTTTGTTTGTCTGGTATTGTGCAAGAGGGTGATAATTTTAACAGGTCCTGTGCCTGAATTTGAGTCAAATGGATTTTTCTCTAAGTTCAAAATAATGCCATGTGAGGTCTTTTAATTAGAAGTTCACTTGAGAACCTTAATCAAAGCACCCACAAGTGTCACAGACTGTGACTTTCAGAATTGGAGCGAGCAGTTTCCTTGCTGCTATCAGGCATGCAGCGTACCTTAGGGGAGTGGAATTACATTCAGTAATCCATGTGTAGGCTTTTCGTGTGCAGTGATGTGTTTTGTGGCCATTGTGAACTTGGTAGTTGATGTGGAAACATAGGAGGCATATAATTCCATGTCCAGGAAGTGGCACCAGCCCTTGAATAGCAGGAGTATTAGAGCCTTGAATACTCCTTGAATGTCAGGAAACCTTGTAAACAGTTTTTGATGTCCCTCTAACTTTAGGCTCCACTGCAAGTGCTGTTGCAGCAGCAGAGAAGGGGTGGGTTGTTAAATGCTTGCCTGTTGTGCTGAAGTGCTGGATGTGTTGAAGGGCAGGTGGGACGGTTCTGAAGGAGCAGTTTCTGAGCACATCTCAGCCTGTCGGTGGTGTCACCAGTGAAATGGGTTTTCAGCAACTCTGTGTCTTCTCTTCCCTTGCTGCTGCACAGGTTGAATGATCCGAAGATGTCAGAAGCAGAGCGTCAGTCAATGGAGAGCGAACGGGCAGACTGCAGCCTGTTTGTTCAGGAGCTTCTACTGTCCACCTTGATGCAGGAAGAAAGTTCCTCCTCAGATGAGGATGAACGGGGAGAGATTGCTGATTTTGGTGCTATGGGCTGTGTAGATATTATGCCTCTAGATGTTGCTTTAGAAAACCTAAATTTAAAAGAGAGTAATAAAGGAAATGAGCCTCCTCCACCTCCTCTTTGATGACATCCCACTTTGCAGACAATGTCCTCTGTGCTGTATTTGCCAATGAAAGTGGACAACAACTATCTTGGGTTTGTTTTGGTGATTGTAATTTCAGGTCTGTCACTCTTGTTACATTGTGTACATTCAAAAGAAAGAGAGAAAAGATATATATGATAATCATTTCCACTTAACTAATTTTTACTTCTAGCAGGTAATGTAGGTTGCAGTGCAGAGCAGAAGGCTCTGTGTCCTGTACCTTGACATGCAAAAGGCTCTCCTAATACTCCACATTCAAACTGAAGAGGAAAAAAAAAGAAAAATCTCTAATGAAGCTGCTGTGTGTATTTATGAATATTAATGAATAAAAACTGCTTGGATGGTTTACCTTAACTACTGCATGACGTTTTTTGCAGCGTGCATGAGTTTTAGTGACCTTGTCATTTAAAAACTTAAATACAAGGAGTGAAACTATAAACCAGAAAACTTTCCCATTATTCGAAGGTTACGTGATGAAAAAGGTTAGCGCTGAGTAGCAGTTTGTGGCCACAAAATAGCTTTTTAATATTGTGTGACAAAATGACATCTTCATGTGCTGTTCCTGCACAGGATGGGAACTCTGGAGTGGGATACATTGTCGTGACCGGGGTGTGGCGTTTTGTTGAATGTGACCTTTATGTTGCCCTCTCAGCCCTTGCCTCTCCGGTGTGGAGTTAAACTTCGTTTTATGCATCTGTAGGAGACACAACAGTAAGGCCACTGCTGGAAGCTACTGCAAGGGGCTTTTGTGTGCCCTAAAATCAAATTATGTTCACTTTTGTTTAAAGTTTTTCTTTGTTGTGGTTGTTAAAAATTTTTAATTGTTAAGTATGTTTTATTCAGGTGTAGACAGTTCATATATTCACTGTGTTTCTTAGAAAAAAAAAAGAAGTTAATCTGGATCCTACTGTCTTAGTTTAAAAGCCTTTCACAGCCTCAGTCATATTTTGAGTTATTTATGTATTTGCTTCATAGTTTGCAGAGACCTTACAGTATCAGGAGAGCTTGAGGATTTGGATTCCCAGACTGTCAGTATAGTACAAGAAATTCTTAATGCTAAGTTCAGCACCTTTTATTTATTGTTTCTTTTGGTTATTTTTGCTGGTATAAAAAAAGTTGGAAAAAAAGCCTTTTAGTTGAATTATGCCACCTACATGCCTATAGTGTTAATCCTACTGGTTTGGAAAAAAGGAGTATGGTGTTCCTGTGCATAGAAATTTATAATAGCCCCAAAGCAAGGACAGAACAGATATTTTGATTTTCTCTTTTTTTTTTTTTTTTTTTTTTTTTTTTTTTTTTTTTTTTTTT